>VWYI01040460.1:43153-143388 GCA_013399455.1 Anthoscopus minutus
GCCGGGGGGGGGGGGGCGGGGGGGGGGGGCGGGGGTGGGGGAGAAGAACCGGGGCCGGGTGGGGGCCGGGCTGCGTCGCGAAGGGAGGACCTTCCCGGCCTCCCCGTCTCGCGGCAGGAGCGCTGGGGGCAGCATTAAGATGGCTCTGTCGTGGGGCGTACGGGCAGTGGCACTTCCCTGCTTCGTTGCGGTGCTTATAATGAGCTGGATTGTATTTACATGCCGTCCCTGCGGGGCGGAGCTCCATTTTGGCTGTCTTCCCCTATACGTGCTGACATCTGTGCTTCTGACCCACCTGTTGCATCCCTGTCCCCTTCTTGCCCCTGTGCCAGAACGAGATAGATGAGCTGAGGACAGAGATGGACGAGATGAGGGACAGTTTCTTTGAGGAGGATGCTTGTCAGCTTCAAGAAATGCGCCATGAACTGGAGCGAGCCAACAAGAACTGCCGGATCCTTCAGTACCGGCTGCGCAAGGCTGAGCGCAAGAGGCTCCGCTATGCCCAGACCGGCGAGATCGACAACGAGCTCATACGCAGCATGGAGCAGGACCTCAAGGTACAGCCATGAGCAGGTGTCAAGGGGAAGGGATCATCTCAGATGGAGACACAGCCATGCTCTTGGTCCTTATGACTGAGGCGATTCCGTCCATTCTGCTGTGCACCCTGTGCAGTGGATGCAATAGCAATGGCCAAGCCATTCTTGGTAATAGGAGCCCTTTAGGGGCTATTTTCAGCTTCAGTCCTCTCATTTTTTGTGAAGGTAATGTGCAAGGAGTTACTCAGAAGCAAATTAGGAGCTAAAGGTTTTGGACTCTTTATGAGGAGTACAAAACATACCCTTCCACTGCAAAATTAAACCAACCTCACCAAATAGCCCCATTGACTTTGATGGAATTTTGTTACTCCCTAGTGAAAGATTTTAGAAGGCAAGCAGATTGAATACTTGCAGTCACAACAGTAAATCCTACTTTCGTCATCAGTAAATAAACTGCTGTTATGTTCAATGAATCCAGGGGTTTCTGCATCCACTTGAAACCTTAGACAAAACCCATCAAATTTCAGTGTGTCATCAATTGCATTTCATCCATAAGATCTGAATGAACCTCAGCCCATTGCTGAGGAAAAGTTTCAGTCCTTGTTTAAAGATTGTCATTAATAAAATACCCATCATCTCCATTCTAGTTTGGTCCAACCACAGAGAAAAAAAGCCTTTCTTGACACAGTTGGAAGTTTAATTTCTGTTCCATTCACTATATACTGAAGGACTCCTGCTGAATCAGGACACCTAAACATTTTTCATATCAGGACACCTAAGACCTTTTCACATGGAGGTGCAGACCTCTGTATAGCAAATGTGAGCTTTATTGGCCACACTTTTGCCTAGGACTCTGGTAATTTATGGCACATGGCCTCTGTAGGCTGCAGTTTAAAATGTGAATTTAATACATGATTACAAACAAGGTTATTTTTTAACTTCTTTCTGATAAATATGATGGATCGAGAGTATGTTATTCCCAGGCCTGGTTTGGATCATCTTTTCTGGAAGTTTTCAAGCTTTTCATCACTATTATTAAAATTTCTATTTGATATTCCTTTTCTGTGCATATTCAAAACCCACGTTTTCTGCTGTAGCTGTGACAGTTCTATAAATACAGCTGCCCATGTGGTTCTTGGCAAAATAGAGCCAAAAGATCAGAGGCAAAATCACTGCCTTTTCATGTGGATTTCTGTTCAAAACAAGGAATGTTCTGCACTCTCAGAATGATGCTTGGGTGATCAGTTGAGACACACACATTTGCTGGCAGAATTTGAAGGTAGGTCTTCATATCCCAAGTGAATAGTGATTACAGTTTGTAGAGTTGGCTTCTTTGCTAGCTCAGTGTTACTTTTATTAGCAAGTCATACACATGCAGGCTGGGGAGGGAATTGTTGAGGGCACCTCTGCTGAGGTGCTTTTCTGCCAATGTAGGTGATAGAAGCTAAGGCCTTGGATTTACCTGGACAAAGAACTTGCTTTAATTGGCATTTCTCCCTTGTGTTTCCCAGTGTGACTGACTCTTTGGAAAGGAGCAGTGCACTAACAGAGTGTTCTCATCGTTCACTAACGTGTTCTGCTTTGGAGTAGAGATGAATGTCTAATGCCAAATTTCTGCCTAATAGAGTACTGGGTGCTGGCTAACTGTAATTATAACTCATGTGTAGTTTTCTGTAGTGTTTCCAAGTCCTCATCTGAAGAAAGGCTATCCAAACTGACACTGTTCATTTTGCATTGTTCATTTTGGAATGTATTAGGGAACTTGAGCCTTCAGAGATGCAGTCTTGCAGATAGCTGTATTAAAATGTATCTTGCATAAGTGAGTCCCATTTCCCATGTGATCTAGAATGCTCTGTATTTTTTCCTTCTTTAATAGCAATTCCACCAAATTTTGTGTCACAAAATCAGCTACCAGTAATTATATTACAATTTGTTTTTATTTATTATTCAGACTGTATCTATAGGCTCAAGACAGGTTCTGTTAGGGTGTTGTTTTAAATATCCCCTGTGACTTTCCATTTACTTTGGTTGGACGACCAGATGAACAGTTTAATACTAAGTGTGGGAAAAGACTTCAAGCTAATGCCCCGTGGTGTTTTTCTCAGCTCATTCTGCAGTCTCTTTGGACCATGGTTATAATTGAAATTCCCCTCCAGTCACTCTTTCTGTTGGGCATTATGTGTCTTGATTGCATGTGCAGTGGGGGAGGTTATTGAATGATCTTATGCTACACTGCAGTGTTGTATCTGTAATTCACACACACTGGGTTTCTTGTCAAGGGAGGCTGAGTCACTAGCTGCTGCTGATTTCTGATAGATTGGATCTTTCTAGATGCTTGCTTACAGTTATTATGTTTTTCTCTAGCATTTTAGTATGTCAAAGAACTTCTGACATACTAACAAAAAGATGGTTTGAGTGAAAGCTATGAAGAACAGCTTGCTGAACTCCCCAAGCTAATGCTAAGTAGGATTAATTATGCTTTCCAGTGTTCTAAAAAAAGCAGGAAATGAGGCTTTTCAAACTATGTGTCTGTGTGTCTAAACCACCATCAACACAGTGATTAGTGTATATTTAAATATTTTTGGTGTGTGATTATAGTTTCTGGTGGTGGTTTCACAAAATATAGTGCTAATGACTTATAGGGCAAGATTCTCATTACTTTTCTTGAGGAAGAGGAATTAGATCTTGTCATATGCCTCTGTTCCTGTGAAAATGCATAAAAAAACCCCAAACAACCAAAAACTTTAGTGTTCATTTTTGCTGAAATTATCAAACATCATTTGTGTGAGCACAGTGTCAGTAAAAATGTTCTTTGTATTTTAATATTAAAATGAGCCAATAGTAGTAAATATTTTCATTAATTGTCCACTAAGGAGAGAGAAACTAGCAAAGTCAAAATAAACATGTGTCTATTTGTGGTCACAGGTAGACACAGGTAGGTAAGGCCTTCAAAAGATGGGACCTGCTTTTAGATGCTGTTGCATGTCAAGTATTTGAAGGGCATGTGCTTTAGTGCATTGAAAAGTGTAAGCTAGTGTGGTTGAGAGAAGATGGATGATGCACTGTCTCTAGGAATAGTGAAGGTCCTGCTTAACTGTTGATGTGATAGAACCGAAGAAGGAGTTGGGGTTTAATGTCTGATGTAATTTCCAGTGAAGTCCATAGGGATCATGTAACATTTTTTTGGAAGGAAATGGTTTGAATTTGGAATTATTTAGAATTCTGTCCTTGGATGTCCTTGTCTACCTGTTTCCTTACATACCTCTTCCTCAAAACACCCAGAATTAATTTCTAAATGGTTGCTTGGGCACTAAGCACTGCAGCAGCATTTTTATTTTTTTTTAACCTTTCTGTTGATATACCATTTCATTTAGGTTGCAAAAGATGTATCGGTGAGACTTCATCATGAGTTAGAAAATGTGGAAGAAAAACGTACTATAACAGAAGATGAAAATGAAAAATTAAGACAGCAGCTTATAGAAGTGGAAATTGCCAAACAAGCACTACAGAATGAACTGGAAAAAATGAAAGAGGTTAGTGTTGCTATTTACTTCTACACCAATTATTTGCAGATCTTAGATTCTCACTGTTGAACCATGGGTTTTTTCTACAACTTGTTCTGGGGGCAAACAATATGGCAGTCAAAAGCTGAAAGTTGCAAGGAGTGCTAAAGTACAATTTGGTGATTGCAAAGCTGAGAAGAAATGAAAATATTTGGTATTTTCTAGGCAAAACAGGAGCCAAGTCGTGCCTTTTTTCTCTAATAGAAGGGACACGTGAAACTAGTGGTAACAAAAAGTTCAAAGGCTTTGATACGTTGTACCTACATAAATATACATATAGGAAATGTGCTCCAGTCATCTAACTTTACATAAAGATGATGTTTCCCACAGGTTTTTACAAAAACCCGTAGTTTTTTCCCTTGCTAACTACTGCTAGGGACTAGCAGGCACACTGAGAGTGGGGATCTAGCCTCCTCCCCATCTTGTTCAGTCATGCTCCTTGGAGTACTGGGAAGTGAGAGACTCTACCTGGCTTTTCAATCTAAGCATAATTTTTCATTTTATCTAATTAATCTTCAAATTACTCCAGCTGCCATTATATAGATGCAAGATACTGTGCCATTAAGTAAGCAGAAAATTGCATTACAGTAGTAATAGCCAGGCTGACAGAGATAACAAAGCAGCAGTAAAAGGAGCAACTGTTTGACTAAGAATGACTTCTCAGAAGAGATTTTAAAAACAGCTCTCCTGTTTGCTGTTCAAGATTTAAAATTCACTTTTAGGAATATACCCTAGTAGGAACACCAGTGTCTTCTTTGATCTTGTGTGAAGCAGAAGAGATGTATTTCAGTTGTCAAGAAAGGCAGGAAATTTTCAGTTGCATGATGTCAGGGCATTTTTAGAAACTGCAAATGAGTCATTTAAGTGATGTAGTATTAAAAATTTTAAAATGTTTTCTTCATGAAAACATGAACTGAATTTCAAGCATGTTAGTAGAGGTTAAACAGGTGGTTTGTTCCACCTTCTGCTGCTTTTCCAGACAACTGCTTATTTTAAAAGGGCATGAAAAAATCTGAGCCCTAGTCAGGTTTCCCCTCATCTCCCTGAAACCTTCACCTTCTGTTTTCTCTCTGGTTACTGCCATTAAATAGAGCTTGGTTTCCTAGACTAACCTCTTGATGAGAGTGTGATCTTTTTGTAATTATCCTTATAACTTGTCTTTAATATTGGCTTTATTCCAAATTTTTTGTTACTCTTGTCCATTCAGACTCTACTTTCTTTTAGGTTCTCATCTCTGGTTCCTTCTTCTCTCTAATAGGCTATACTGCTGTGAAATTCTTTTCCCTTGCTTTTTTGAAGCATCTTCAGATTACAGTGATGTTTAGTGGCAATTTAATAGTTTGTTTTCTTTGATATTAAGCCAGTTAATGGACTTCTTCATCCCTGTTATCACTAGTCACTTCCTCCTTATAGTGGTTCTTCCCTCTGGCACAGAGTACAGAACTACGATTCTGTTTGCTCCCACACTGCTCTCCACTTTCTTTGCTTAAGTGTTTAGACCTTTCTGGTTTTGCTGTTGGTATCAATGAAAGGGTGCTGGAGACTCCAGAAGAGATGGTGTCATGTTTAGGGTGTCTTTTACACAATAATGGTTTTCATGAAGCTGAAACAGATGGATGATTCCCAGTGGCACAGAAACATGAAGTAAGACTAGTCACCATTGTAGGGGTGCAGTGGACAGAGTCAGAAATACATCCTTATACTGAAGTAGGGAGAACTGCCTTGCACAGTCATTATATGTGTCATCGTAATTAGGCAGGATTTATGTATTTCAAGTAGGCTACTGAGCTGCTTTCAGCAGGTGAATGCTGCTTTTCAGGCCAGAACTTTGAGCACAGCATGGGGGAAGTTGGAGGATAGTTGAGGAGGTGCAAGTCAGAGAAAAACAAGTTTGAAGAAAAGCCAAATGATTATGCCATTTGCAAATATACCATGACTAGGGGGACCCATGGAAACATGCTGGTGAAGAATACTGAGTCTTACACAGTTGAAATTTAGAATCTGTGAAGAAGCTATGAAGATGTTAATATGAAAAAGCCATGAAAACAACTCAAAGCAGTCTGCATTAGAATTTTTTCATGACAAATAATTTTTCTTCTTTTCTGGCAATTGAAGGTTTCATTAATTTTAAATGGCATTGTCAGATAGTCATAATGTTAATTTTCTGTTTGCTTGTGAGTTATTTCCTCTAATTTCATGGATTTACAACCTTTTCTCATTTCAATACAGCCATTATAAGTAATGGAACTTCCTGCTTAAGGGAATTGAAATATGGGGAAGACATTTTGTCTGGATTGTGATCTTTGCTTTATTGAGCTTAGAATAAATGGGAAAGTACCTCTCTAAAGACAAAGAAACATTTTTGTTTCATAACATAGTAAAAATACTTGGAGATGCAATTTCTGTACTTTTTATCATCAGATGTACTGCAAAACCCCAAATCTTTCCATTCTTAAAATCTATTCATGTACAACTGCCATGTGAAATTTCTTATTCTTTTTAATGAATAGTGTGAGATAGCAGAGAATGAAAATAACACTTAATAGAAAATGTAAGAAAGAAATGTAAGAAAGAAAGCATAATTTTTTGGTAGGTAGTCTCTAGGGCAGCACCAAAGCCAAAGTTCTTTCAGTGTGGATTCTCTGTTGTTTCAGAAATCATGGAGACTTGACTGAAAATACGTAGAAAAGATAAAAGCTAGCAGATGTGTTGATTTAGAGTAAAATCTGGTGTTCTCCAGTGAACATTTGGGTGAATATAGACATGTGAATGTATTTGTCCATTAATATAAAGAGGTAATTGCTGTTTTGCTTCTTGATTTGGAGCTTTTGGAAAAAAAAATATGGTAAATTCCACAGCAAGTTAGAATTTGTTGTTGATGGCAGCAGAAGCTTGCAAGCTTCCAAATTCAGGATTTGGAAGCTGTTCCAGCAATGCATACATTTTCTGTGAGTTACTTTTGCTTTCAGTCCCCCAAACTGCAGCTATTTGAATGAAAGTTATTCCTGCATACATCCACACAGACACACAAGATTTTTCATCTGTGTTGGTTTTATTTGTAGCAACTGCTGCTGATTTCTTCTTTAATATCGGTTGCTGTAATGCTTTTTGGGAAGCCAAAAACAAAGTAGAGGAATTGTTTCCTAGCAGGAAAGAAAAACCAGCAGTAGCTAGACACAATTTTTCAGATATTAAAAAAATTAACATGTTACTAATAATAAACATGTTGTTCATTGATTAATTAATTAACTTTCATTAATTTGTTGTAAACAGGTAAAGCTTAGCTAATGCTTGTAGACCTTTCTGCTACTATGAATTAAAAATTGTTTGCTATAGGTATGCAGCAAGTACCCAGTTAGCTGTGCTTTAGTGATTTGTTGTGAGACAAATTAAGTAGGGGAAAAAGCTAATAGATGTACTCCATGCTGGGCTTTACAAATCCCTGTTGCAATGCAGACATGCAATTGCAAGAAGCACAGTGTTTTCTGGGGAAATGTGTCTTTCTGGATGGGCATAGATTGCTCTGCTACTGCTCCAAGCTGGGCAGGTGCAAGGCAGCTCGGTTCTTACAGCCACTTTAAGGTGATGTTGTCAAGCCACCATTTTCTTCATTTAGCATAGACTTTTAGTTCAGATTCAGAACCTGTGATAACCGTGGCACATGAACAAGAGATATCTTTTGTCCCTTCAGTTCAGACTGCAGGCAGAGGAGTCTATGCCTCCCTACATGGGTCTATGTTTTGCTGTACTGATGCCTGTCTTGTCAATCTGGTTCATACACTGCATGGAAATGTAAGTGGGGAGCTGGGCATTGGAGCTGGGAGGAATAATCTGAATTCTGTTCCTTATTTTGACACTAACCTGCTGTGAGACCACAGGAAAGTAATTACACTTTTCTGCTTATTCTTGCAACCTTTGCCTGCCCTGTTTAAGCACAGATTAGCTCTTTATAGTCTGAGTATTCAGACTGCATAGACATCAGAAGGATAGCTGGAAATTTCACCACAAAAGCTGCTGTGAAAAAACCCCAAACAACTCCAAATGTCTCCTCCCTTTAAGTCTACAAAAAAAACCCAAACAAAAAAAACCCAACAACAACAAAACAAACAAACAAACAAACCCCAAAACCAAACCAACAAAGTAAAAAAAAAACCCCACCTCAAACCAACAAATCCACACTGCAAAAGATTCTGTCCTAGGCCCCTTGTGTAGTAGGTTTAGAGCTGGCTAACTTACCAGTGCACTTAACTCCTTTCCTGCTGTGAGGTATGGTTTATGAGGAGGGCAAAGCAGGCTCAAAACTTAAAGGGTATGAAGAAAACTTTATTAACAGAACTAAAAGAACAGGAAAAAATATCAAAATAAAACCTTCAGAACCCTTTCCCTCCCGCTGCCCAACTTCTTTCCTTTCCCAACTGACAATGTAGAGACAAAACTTGGGATTTTAAATCAGTTATCACTTCTACAATAGTCTTTACTCCGTTCTTACAGGGTGAGGACTTTTCTCTTGCCATGCCATGGAGAGTTTTGGAGGCAGATAGCTTGCCAAGCCTTTGTCCTGGAGGGATGTCCCTTGAGCAGGCTGTCATGGCCTATCTCAAACCCCTCCTCAGAGAGAGACTTCCTGAAGGAGACCTTCCTCTGCGGTCATGGTGAGGTATCCCACCATGCCCTGGTGTCCAATGCAGGTTCTTTGTAACCCACTGGGTTTTCCCCAGGGTGCCACCTTTGTTTTCTCCCATAAAACCCCCAGCTTTAGCCCAGTTCACCAGGGAGCTGTCACTCCTGGCACCATTCACAGAGCTGCTGGACAATAAAGCTGCCTCTGTGGAGCCGCCACACGACGCTCCTCTCTCTGTGTCGGCCTGGGAGACTCCAGCAAGCTGAGCTGAAATCACTGAGCTGAAATCACCAAGCTGAGATCCCTGAGCTGAAATCACTAAGCTGAGATCCCTGAGCTGAGATCCCTGAGCTCAGATCCCTGAGCTGAGATCCCTGAGCTGAGAGCCCTGAGCTGAGATCCCTGAGCTGAGATCTCTGAGCTGAGATCCCTGAGCTGAAATCACTGAGCTGAGATCACCAAGCTGAATCACCGAGCTGATCACTTGCAGCCATGGGCTGTATCTTGCTGAGGTTTCCCAGTGGCCAGAGGGCTGTGTATTGGGAGACCCTCTCTGGGGAGGTCGTGGCATTCTGGACCAGACCAACAGCCCCTCCTGGTCACTATAGAGACTTCTCCACAAGAACACAGTTTCTCGTGGCCTTTCATTTTCACAAACAGCAGCTGCCTGGGAAAAGAATCTGCTATCCTGAAGCTACTCCCATTCTCACAGCCTTCTCACAGCTGAATGAATGGGCCATGTCAACTTCTGGGGTATTATTTTTTAAGGATGAGCTGTTCATAGGCAAAGGCTCTCTTAATTTATCTCTGCAATCTTCATCTAAGGGAACAGAGATCTTCTTTCCCTGGGGGCACAGGGTCTTCATCACTCTCATCACTCTCTCTGTTCAGGCTTCTCATGGGGTCACAGCTTCTTCAGCTTCTGCTTTGCTGCATTAATGGATGCCTTTGCTCAGGTCTACAGTCTGAATATTCCATCCCCCCATACTTTCTCATGAATTAAAGGGAATATTGTAGTATATCATAGTCCATCTCCATGGCCTTACCAAAAGAATTTTCAGTCCCATTCCTAGGGCATCCTCTCAGTCTCCTTCAATCTAAAACTTGACTCCTTCTCTACTGTCCTTGGTGTCTTCATGCTGTCTTTCAATGTGTCCCCTCTGTCCTCTCCCTTGAGAGAGGATGAAGGTCTGCAGGTCTCATCTGTGCACTGTCAGGGTTAGCATTTCACCCGGGCCAACAGGTGCTGGTGGGCAGTGGCTGAAGCAGTCACAGTGATGGATGCAGCCACGCTGGGCCACTCCCTCTGCCCAGCAGCCACCTGGAGGGGCCTGGTCTGGCCCGGGCCCAGCGGGACCCAGCTCGGCACCAGCCAGAGGGGTGGAGGCAGGGCCTGATGTTAACGAGATGTCAGCAGCCATGGCCCAGCACAGCTTTGGCCGGGCCTCTGGGCTTCCCAACCCCTGCCTGGATCCCAGCGGCTCCAGCCCGGCCTGGCCAGGCCACACAGGCCGCAGCAGAGCAGGGCCAGCCCTAGCAGAGCTCAGGTACCTTTGGAGGCCTGAAGCAAAACAAAACCCTTCCCGCCCTTCCCGGGTTTTAAAATGTGAAATTCACAGAGGTGGACCTAGCTTCTAAATGGCTTAAAAAGATGTCAATTCTCAGAGTTAGCCAGCTGTTGGCCCTTTTCCAGCTCCCAGCAGCCTCCCTCAGAGAGATCACTCTGTAGGTAACTTTCTCCCTTTCCACTAAATATCAAAGCATGCCAAAACCAGCACACCTTGATCACCAGTACCAGCTTTTCTTGGATGAAAATCCAGTATCTCTCTCATAACCCTTTCTTTCTTAAGCCCCTTGTCCTGCCATTTAACCACAACCACTTGAATTTCAAGTCTTTCTTCTACAACTCACAAAGTCTTACATTCTCCAGATTTTTTCACTCAGTCTTAATCCTGTGTCTGGTTTCTTTTTTCTTTTTGTTTTTCTTTTTTCTCCTTTTCTTTTTCTCTTTTTTTTGCATCTGATAGCATTGGTTGTTTTGCTGTCTTTCAATTTCTAAGTCCTAGTCATGTCCTTTTCTCCTACCATTCTTTCCTTCCCTGCATCATTACAACTCTTCATGAGTGTCCAATCTCCTCTTTGGATTTTAAGACTTTTCTAGTTCATTTTTCTCTTATTCTGCTTGAAATATATTATCCCCATTTCTTAGCTACAGCTCCTATCTGCTGTGAAATTTTTACTTTTCCCATGCTTCCTCCACCCCCTCATGCAAATCTGTCAGCTTCTTTGGTTTGTTCTGTTCCTTTCCTTGTTTCCAAGCTTTAGCTCTTAATTTTTTCATCTGGACTGGGAGCAGTGGAGGATCACGATCTGTGCTAGGAAACAGCAACTGTATCACTGTGAGCACCTGAAGGAAGGTTTCTGGTTCTAATACCTGGCTTCAGCTTTGTCCAGACCCTCATGGGGCAATAATTGCAGGACTAGTTTGGCTTTGCATTCTGGCCCTGGAGCTGGAACATAATCTGTCAGTTGGAGAAAATGTGCAGATTGATAGCTGGGGATGGGTGAGGTAATTCATAAATACTGAATTTTAAGCAATTCAAACTAGTAAACTCTAATAAATTATTAACTGGTAATGTATAGGAATAAAAAATTTCTAAAAGGTTATGTCATCCTTGTGATGAATTAGGAAAGTATGAGATATACATTGTATATAAACACAAAAACATTCTGCAACACAGATGTTATTGGAATGTCTCAAAAGAAAGTTGCTAGAATAATTTACTGTGAGCAAACAAGAATATTCTCATCTTAAAAACAGCTGAATAATTTTCTGAAATTTCCCAAAATATTAACAGTGTTTGTAACTTATCCCAGGACAGATGCTTGGTGTGGAAAATCTGCAAAGCTTAAAAATATAATGAGGTTGCAATAAACTGGAAACAAGTCTCATAAAGAGTGAAGGTTTGCAGCATTTCCAACAGGCAAGGCAACCATATCCAACAGTAACATATTTGGATGCTTTCAGAACTCCTCACCTGGTAGTTGTCTTGGTCCCTTCTCTTAGGACCTAGAACTTCACCATCTCACAGTCACTGCTGCCAGTGCTACCATCAAAACTCTGACCAGTGATTCCTTGTTTGCACAAGGTTTATCAGGTAATTGCTACAGTTGACTTATTAATCACCTGTGGCAAAAATTGTCTTCAATCCATTGCAGAAATCATGTGACTGCTAATTATTTGAAAAATGCTTCACCTGTTTCCCCTTGTGCATCAGATGATCAGTAGGAGACATTCCAGAAGATGCTCCTCTGTCCTCTGACTGTTGTCCATAGCTCACAGCTGGCCCATCACTTGTCACAGGACAACACCAAACACAGTTGAACTGCTCTTTTGTGTACAGCACAACCCTCCTTTCTCACCTTTAGAGTGTTCATCAATCCATTGCTGCACCCCAGGCACGTGAGCTATCCTGACAGGCCATAACTATGTGGATGTTCATGGATTTCTAGCTTCTCTTTGTTGCCTATGCTGCATGCCTATGAATTCTGGTTTGAAGAGAAAGTTTAAGTCTCTCCCATCATGCTGTCCCCCAAGTACCTCATATCGTACCTCATATTTTCATTTTTCCTCAGATTTAGAACCTCTTTTCAAGCAGCTGGTAATGGAGGGAGCAAGGTTAAGCAGAGTGAGATGAGAGGCTGCTGTAGCTGCTCATCCTCAGGGGCTCAGTGCAGTAAGTGGAACTCTTTGGAGAGTTACAGTAATTTACTTGCTCCTGGCACCAGGTGGCAGCAGGAGAGGATTTAATAGGGCTGTCACAAGATCGGTTCCTTCCTGCACCTTTTGGAGTATCCAGTACTAAGTCTTTCAGCAACACTTTTACCAGCAGTACCTTTAAGCAGAGAGTTTCTGTGATCTGCGATTTCGGCTTGTTATCTCATGAAAATTAAATTTGTTTTGATGAAGAGAACAGGATAATTTTTTAAAAATGACTTTTTAAAAAGACATGAGAAACAAGTGTCTGTCTGGGTTTGTACAGGAAAAAGAAAAAAAGTCCTTTCTCTCCAAGCGCAGCTCAGTGATATCTAAGCACCACATCCCAGTAGATGTATAACCCCCAGTCAGACTTGCTTGTGTGCTATTCTGTTACCTTTGGTATCTTGCCCAAGTATTTTGTTCTTTTAGAAACAGTGCTTAGCAGGGATGCTATTCATAACCTGTGAGGGTGTGATTCTGACATACTTTCTCAGAGCACACTGCACTTTCACAGGGACTAGGATGAACAGAGTTTACTTCAGTTTGGTTCTTCAAATATGAGAAAAGAATCACAATGGAAAAAGAAATTAATCTCTGTAACAGAATCTGTTGTAGTAATTCTCTGAAAATGTCATGCCATAAGCAGGGGAAAGAAGTGCATTTGAGAATCAGCTGACACTTAAACTTCATAAAATTAGATTTTAATTATATATCAGCCATCAACAATTCACATGAGCCGTTTGTTTCAAGAGAGTTAGTCAAAATTGAATATAAACAGCCCGATGGTCAATAATAATGTATTCCAAAATATAAGTAATAAATAGGGAAATATTTCAAAGGAATAAAGCTGCATAAATATTGTGAAGAGATTTTGTGAGTAAAGATGTCTGGAAGGGATATTTTTCAGTCATTGAAGTTGGTATGCTGCTTCATGAATTTCTATTGAATAGCCTGAAAATTTACAAGGATATGTAAAAGGAGTGGCAGGATTGATGGCTGATTGGCAAGTAATAATGAAGGAGCAGCAGCTGTAGTGAAAGAGAGTATATCTGGAATAGTTTTAAAACAGAAACTAATTTAGCCATCACAAAATAAAGACTGATCAGTTCTTTTGATCTGTAAACATAATGCTGCAACTCTGGTTTCTTGGGGATGTGAGAGTTCTTTCCTTGTGTCAGAATCTTATTTATGTTCCTTCATCATAAGATCAGAATCTTATTTTATTTTCCCTCTTCTCTATTGCATGCTATCATGCGATAGATAGCAGCAGCCTTAGATTTGCAAGCTGTCTTGTCCAAAGAGTTACTGATATCACACACAGTCTTCAGGTAAAATTTCAGTCTCTTGGCAGTAAGGTGTATTTTAAAGACAAAAAACAAAGTAATGACCATCTTAAAAAACCCTACAAACCTAACTAGAATGGAAGCATAGAATAAAACCTGAGCTTCCAAACACATTGAAACTATATTTCACAGAAAGGACATCAGTCCCAGCATTCTAGTCTCAAGCACCTGAAACTTTTTTTGTTTTTTCTGTTCAGATCATTCTTTTCAAAGTTGTTCTTTGCTACAGAATCACTTCCAGCAGTCAAAAACTATATATGTAAAGTAAATCAGGTTAAGGAAGAGCCCACATGCTGACGTGTAGTTGCTAACATGTCCCTTTGATGGTTTTGACCTGGGTCAGCTACCACTGCTTCAATGCTTGGACCTGATTTGGGGTCTAGCCTGGGTCAGAGCTTGTTACTGATTGAAAATTTGGATGTGATCCTGTTTGTTTGAAAGGAAGCTATAGGGAAATTTAAGGTGTATTGTCATCACAGCTGAAAGGAGACTGACTTGTGAAGAGCCAGTTGGCATCTGGTCCTGAGAACAGCTCCTGACCATTTTATTTACTAGTGTAAAAACTAGGCAAAGGTTCTCTGACTTGGTATGGAGCCAGATGAGATGGCAAATGAGATGCAGAACAGCAAGTCCAGTCTTTTGCTGCCATGTTATTTCCTACTGCTGGGAATTACTTGGCAAGGGGCAATCACCTGGCATGCTCAGTTGTCTGTGGAAGTAGTGGACAGGGTGGGAACTGTGAATGAGGTGGTAGATATTAACTGGTTATTAGAGAAAATGGTTTGTGAGCATGAACTCACTATAGGGCAGGCTGTAAAAGATGCATTCCTCTTGATACAGACTTTAGGGTATGATGTCATCGAGGTATAAAGGAGAAAGAAAACCTTTTATATCTCTTTGCAGAGTAGGCAGTCTCTCTACTGACTTCACTAAGGCTACCAAAATATGATACCACATTAACAAATGGAGGAAAGTCTGGGAAATACAGTATTAGAGGGCTCTTTAATGGTCCTCAGTCACAGAAAAGAAGTTAAATTTTGTACTTCCCAATTTCAGGATTGCTTTACTCAAATGGACGTTCTTGTGTCCCTATATACAATGTAGACATAGTGTCAACCTGACTGCTCAATTGAAACAAAAAGTTGCCAGGGTCACTTAAAAGTGTAAAAATGAGCTTACTTGTTTAGGTGATCCTTAAACAGCTGTATTATGTTACTTTTCACAGTATCCTTAGATAGTATATAATCCATTCTGGTTCTTTTGTTGTTGTTTTGCCTAGGTTGTTGGGTTTTTTTGTTTGGTTGGTTTTTTAATAATGCATTCTGCTTTTCAAATTCCAGCTCACATTTTATTTTTGATAATTTTGTCATTTTTGGCAGGTGTCTGAGAAATTATTTTTTGTTTTAAGACCCTATGCATGATTTCTTTAGATCTTAAAGAAAGATTGCATGATAGAGAGGAAAAATTCAATATCTTTGTACTGGTACAAAAACATGAATGGGGAAATAGATGTAGGCTATGATTCTTTAGATTTAGAGGCAATCCATATAACATTGAAAAATTGCTTTCTATTACTTAGAAGGCTTTATAGAGACAGAACAGAGACATTTTCCAGGTGCTGAACCAGAGGTCTAGGTACATGTTTTTGTATGGAATCAATGTACACCAAATGTCATCATTACTGGAAGTCCCACCAAGGCTTTGATGAGTAAAAGTTATACATGCTGTCTGACCCTTATGCCACTGTATTTAAGTCCTGCTTAAGTGCACCTGTCCCTTCAGAGAAACATCTGAAATAAGAGAGTATTTGCAATGTGCTGATATAGGTCAAAGATGAGCAGATTTGAGATTGAAAGGAAAGTTGCCATAGCTCCATTACTGTTTAGTGTATGGGGTCATTGCTAGTTTCAGGGCTATCTTTCTCATAGTATTAAACAGAGCTTTTCAGAAACCCCACATAAAACAATTTTCTGTCTTCACAGTCTCTGAATGTTCTAGTGAAGAACAGGAACAAACTTTTGTGTGAAGGTGCTCAAACACTGAGCTCATTGCCTATAGAGGAAGGAGGTTCTATCTTAGGAGAAATTCAACACTGTGCAGGCTGAGAAGCCTGCTTCAGTTGCCTCTGCTCTGGGCAGGGGGAACTGGACTAGATATTCAGAGGTGAGAGAATGGACTATTAAATGATTAATGACTCAAAACATTTGCCCATTTGTGGAGGTGCCAGGGCACTTTGCTGAGGCCAGTTGTGGGGGCTGATCATAACAGAAGTCTCTTTCAGCCTCAACTGTTCTGATCTGCTCCTGTTAACAACAAGCAGAATATATTCTCCCATTTTTCAGTGGAGCATACAAGGGGTAGAAAAGGTCACTTCTGGATAGGGAGAAAGGAAATGGTTTCCAGGTTACTTCTGCTAAACAGGAGAGCTTAGTCCTGCAGCTCAAGCAGAATTTTTCCTGAGGCAAAACACAGCGAATGAACAGATCTGAGGCAGCTACTGTCGCTAGTAGACATGAAATAGCAGGATGGATTCAAATCACAACAGTGAGGTTTTTCCACTGAGGCAGAAAAGCCTTTATTTCAGGGTTTTGCAAACTTTTTTATAAGGTGTTCCGATACAAATCAACATGATTGGCCAAAGGAACCACCTCTCTAGTTTCATTGGTGGAACAAGAGAAAAACACATTTAGAACATGTGTGTGACATTGTTTTGAGAGCTAAAACCTATTTACAAGAATCAGTCCTTGAAAGAGAAGTTTCCCAAAAGAGTTTCCCTTGGGAACAGATCAGCCACTGACAGGCTGAAAACTCTCAGGCTCAGAAAATCATGACCACAAGCTCCATGCTACCAAGCAGGGCATTTTCCCTGTGGCACTGATATTGCACAATGGTTTGTGCCCCTACTTGTGTTCTGTGTCATACAGCTGTGTGTGTGTGTGTCTGTGTGCAAAGTACAGAACCCTCCATCAGGCACATACCTCACGTACAGTGTGGGAGAGAGGTGGGGAGAACAGAGTGCAGCAAGGGAAGCGTTGTGCACATACAGTGGTGGGGAACGCTGTCCAACAAATGGCTTCTGTCTGTCATTGTCAAAGGCAGCCAGCTGATTCTTCATAAACTGGCAGTGTGCTGGTTGTGCTTAACCTCTGAACTATCCTGGAAGTATTGGACGCCTCAAGGAGCAGAACAGCGTGTTCTGCCCCTCTTCTTTTAGACCCTGTCATCTTTTAGATCCTTACACATGCACACATTTATAGCTATATGATATCGTGTATGTCACCTGGCAGGGAAAATACCCGGCTATAGGTGTGCTGGGTTATGGGATCAGCTCAGCAGCTCTTCTGAATCATGTAGAATCAATTCTAGCCAGGAACAAGAGCACCAGGCTTTTGATGTTTTTGTAGCTTTTTCACTTACTTCAGTCTTCATAGTATAAAGAAATGCAACCTCCTGGCATTTGAAAAGTTCAGGTTTTGATAATATTCCATAGCTAAGAGTTCAGAGTATTACACTGCCTATTTTGAAGTAAAGGGCAACTGATCAGCCTCTTAGATGTGCAGGTGTGCTTTTTTGAAGTGTTTTTTTCTGCTTAGATTTTTTTTATATATGATGTGATTTCCCCCTTTCTCCCTCATTAGTGGTATTAACAACTGCATAAGATGTGTAGAAAAAAACCTGAAGGTATCAAATCTGTGTTGACTTGCCTGATCCTGGTTGCATGATTGTTTTAATTGACTTTGGCTAGCTTAGCAATGAATCCAGGTTAGGATAACAGCAAAGCCCTTTGCTTAGGTCACAGATAAGTACTTGCACTTAAAGGTGCATTTGCCATGCATCTGTTGTGTTGTCCATAAAGAGAGGATTCTACATCCCTTCAAAGCATGACTGATCATGACACCCAACTGCCCTGATTACCAGCAGTCTTTTGAATTACAGACTGGTCTAAATGACTTCAAATTTACAGATGCTAGCAGTTTGAATCTTTGATTAAATGTTTAATTAGAAGCACCAGTAACAGTCTGTCCCGGTTTTTGAGACAGTTATCTGTCAGGGNAATATTGCCTTGCTGATACATATAGAGGCACTCAAAGGTTTTTTTTTCTTGTGATGTGTTTCTAGGAATATTGTTGTCAGTTCTTCTAGGAATGTTGTTGTCAGTTCCCAAATTTTGGTCAATCTTCATGTGTTCCAAAATTAAGAGGACAGAACTGTCTTATACAATAAACCAGTCTGGCCTTCTGAATAACACAGGTCATAAAGTACCTCAGCTATTTTATTCAAACTGGTGCCTACTTTTCAGAAAAGGGCGCTGGTCTCTGTTAAAAATTGACAGCTGATAACAGTCTACCACAGCTGTCTACCATAGTGTACCTAAACTGTCCCAGGAACAGGTAAAACTTTGCACATCATCAGAATTTGTTGAGTTAGTTGCCAGGCAGGAAACATTCTTTCTGCCTGGCTAAATTTAAGAGTCTCACATAAATGTTTTGGTGTTTGTTTTTTTCTTTGTTTAAAATTTTCATGCTTAGGATTGATATAATTTTTAGCTATGTAAAAGTTAAGCATTTAACCTAGGTCAGGAATTTGACCTCCCTCAAAGAAGAAAGGTAGGCATTACTTGGAAGTGAATCTTTCCACTTGTCTGAGGCTGGTTTGATTCTGTGGAGATGTACATTGTTTTAGTTAATGCACAGTGAACCTCAGTTTTGATATCTACATCCCATATTAATAAACCTTTTGCCACAAAATTACACCTCAATGCAATTTCAGCTGATTATTGTCTATGACCCTGCAGGTTTTTTTTCAGAGATTTGGCTTTTCAAGAGATCTTCTCTATTCTCTGAGTGGTTCTCCTGTTGTCTTTGCATAGCTTTTACTCCTTATTCTTATATCTGTAGCTTCATATTTTGTCATGTTAAAACTGATATTGTTTGATTGCACAAAGGTTTGTATCAGTGACCTTCATTTTCAATATTTAGTGTTTCTCCAACCTTTACCCTCCAGTCTTTATGCAATGTTATTTTATGGGTCTTCTTTCCAGTTACCAAAAAGAAATGTTAATTAGAGTAGGGTCTAGAATTGATTCTTGCATAACCCCATTACAGCTGCTTGTGGTATTAATTTGCAGATGATTTGCTGGTTCAGTGACATTTATGATAAATGCTGAAGAGTCAAATATTTGCTCATGATAGCTAATTAAAAATACATTCCAGTGATCAAATATTTATAATGAGTGGAAGACTGTCAAGCTTCTTTTCAGAATGAGATTTTCACATTTCTAGCAAAAGGAACATTTAAATAATAGGTTTAGATCAACCTCTACATTAAGGTTTTAAGTCAGCCTAAGAGATACAGTGCCTTCTTTTGCTGGGAATAAGCATTTTCCATAAGAACCTGAGCAAGTTTCAGGTAGGGTGAAGAGTCATTATTTCGGAGGACAGGACATGGGGATCAAGTGATGGGTCTTACAAGCTTCTTGAAGTTCATGAAGCAACTGAACACTCTACTCTAGCCAGGGCTGCAATATCCTCCCTCCCTTCATCTCCATCTTTGTATTGTTGAAATATCAGGAAAAGTATTGGATGCAGGCTTAGGTTATGTCAGATCAGACTGGTAGCAGAGTGAGAAAAGTAGGTGTGGGGCTGTCTAGACTTATAAAACACCTTCCTTCCATTTCAGCTCTTAGTATTCATGGTTTATTTTTTCTAGAGCACCTTCTTTACATGAGCTGCTCATCAAAATGTATTTAATTTGTGGCTGGATCACACTGGCATAACTTCAGAGCACTGCAGAGTCTGATCCTGTTTTCAATGACCATACTTTTTAAACACCTTTGAAACTTCTCCATATGTTGTATTACAGAAAATATTTTTCAGTCAGTTTACGATGAGTTAGCTTTACAAAAGAGTTTCTCCAAGTAAACATAGACAAAAGAGACCAAGAGTAACAGAAGACTCCTCCTTAAAGTCAGAGGACAAAGTAGCGATTGCTGAGAATAGCTGGATTTCTTTCCCCTGTTAACAGAAAATCTTCTGGTCACTGCTTAGGCTTCAAGACCAAATGCTGATTTCAGAATTTTTCCTACCTGAATTCATCTTCAATTTTTGCATCTCTTCAAATGAACTCTATAATCTGAAGTTTTGTGAGATGATCCAATAACTGGAAGTTGTCCGAAGTGCACAGTCTCGGTGGGTGAGCTTCAAAGCTCCTTTATCTTCTGTGCACCTACAGATGCACTTGGATGTACCTGTGTTTGATGTCTCACCCTGTGAGACCAGGTGAAGGACTGTAAAAGTGTTGTTTTTGCATTTAATGCAACTCCTGAGTGTCAAAAGAGCAGGAACACCAATGGACAGGCGTGATCAGCCCACAGCTTTGCAGAACAGGCTTCTCTGTACATTTCCAATGAGCAGTGTAGAGGTGCACATGGTGTGCAGAATCATTCTGATTCTCCTTCTCACTATTTTTCATTTTGACACAAACCTTTTTTGCTGAGATATTGTAACTGCACTTTGGTTAATACATATGCATTTATGTAATCAAGGCAATGAACCTAATCCAGTTGCTGGCACTTTCTCATTCTCATGAAAATCTATTTGGAATCTCTCCTGAAATATCCTTCTAAGACTGAAAAACTCTACATGTGGTACTGGATGTGAGAAAAAATACTTTACATTTGATGAAATCTCATATGTATTTAATTGTCATATACATATCTGTGCCTGTCATTATTGCTATTGTTATGTGGTAGGGGTTTTAACTGTGTTGACATCCTGTCTATCACTCCCAGGCAAAGGCTGGAGCAGTGCATTATGCTAGGAATTGTGCAAACCCTGACAAAAAGACTGAATCTCTTCTCTCCGAATAGAAAATTAGCAGAACTGGCAAATAAACACCGACTTAGGAAGCCCTAGGAAAAGTTTGACTAGCATCAGTATGCAGTACAATAACTTATTCCTGCACTTGCACTTCAAAATATTCATGATGTTCTGAGATCTTCTTTTGCATTTCAGGATTAGGGAGCAAAGTGTAAGATGATTGTGATTTCTGCATCTATAACAAAGCCTAGCTGGGGAAATAACCAAGTCTAGCTCTTCCATGTTTTGAAAAGTTCAAATGGCAGAAGATCTCTTCCTTCTCAGAAAAATTGCTTTCACTGTTTTTGTGATATCCTGGTGGATGAAGGAATATGTTATCACAGAAAGCAAAATACCAGTTTGGATGGCTATTTGACCAGGATATTTTGAGAGCTTTGAAAAGGCAGCTTTCATCTTCTGTCATTTTTTTTGAATAAGGAAAAGAAGGAAGCAAACATAATGGAAGCATAAATATGCTGCTTCATTTATGCACGGCTTTTACCTAGTTATAACACAAGAGTCACTATGATATGCTCTAACCATGTGGTTTGTAGTTCAAACTGCAAAAGGTTTCTCTAGATAAAGTGCAAATATTGCATTTATTTTTCACTTCTTTTATATTTTTCTTGTTTGATAAATAATGGTAAAGGATCTGAAAGTTATAACTGAAATAACTCCTAAATAAATGGCAATGACATAATAAAAATATTGGAGGTCAGCTCCTTGCTTCTCTTGTACAATATGAAGTCATTCAGCTACATGAGAACTATTTTTCTCTTTAGTGAAGTAGTAAAGATAATTTTCATTCTGTGTTGCTCCTCAGCAGTGTTTTGAAGTAAACCAGTTTAAATATGAAGAGAGCATTGATACAGCTAATAGGGACATGCTTAATGCTTGCTTTGTAACTTTTCATTTGTGACTTAATTTTGCAAGCAAGTAGAATACAGAAATACTCAAGACTTCTGCACTAGAGTGGTGGTGGAAGGAGTGAAGTATTGTATCATTCTATGTACTTGTGCCAATGACAGGCAAAGCCAGCATCTTGTGCTGACAAATTGCTGGCAAATTGCACTAAGAGTTGCAGAGTAAGGAAGAAATTTTAAAAACACTGATTATTTTTTTTGTTAGAGAATATAAATTTTTCAATTTTCCAGCATGGATAGTGTCAGTTTAGTTTTGTACTGCATTAGATCCAGTGGCAGAAAACTAAAAAATCTGTCTTGTGCCTGTTTTGATCTGGTTCCATGAGTTACACAGCCATATTGATTAAAGGGAGAATGCAGAGAGAGGCTAAGAGCAGATTTACATTTCCCTGGTCATAGTCACTCTGTGCCACACTGAGGTAAGTTTGTGTAGCCCAAAAATTGTTGAACATTCATTGGCTTTTCAAGACTGTAAAGATGCTGTTTGTTTAACTCTGATTTTGGAAGCTCTGCAGATGTGTTACAGCAGTTGGGAGTCAGCTAACCATAGCCAAGTACAGCACAGTTTTGAGCAGATGAGATAGTTTGTGGTATCAGTGGAGATTCTGGGAGCTGCACAACATTTTCCCTGTTCTTTGAGGAGACATAAAGGCTGTTATGGTGCCCTTGTGCATGCATAAATCCCTTGATGTGTCAAGAATTCCTTCTGAGATTGCCTACCATGATTTTTAGAAAATATACCTCTAGATCAGGCTTTAAAAAATCAAACCTAATCTTGAAAAATCTTGGTAGGTTTTGCTTAAGGATTCTTTATCAATTGCTGAGTTATTTATTTTAGTTTAGAACCAGGCAGGAAAGATTTGAGTTCATATTATAGCTTTCCTCCTCCATGGAGTGTAATGCAGTTATCTCTGTATTGTGTTATTCTCAGAGTAGATTTCAGGTCACTTTCCACCTGAGAAGCACTGAGCATGTCAGGTGATGTTAGGACTGCACATTTGGCTTGCAATTTAGGGCTGGCAAGAGAAGGATTATACCATCTTGAGAAGTGCTTAGCATCTCCAGCAAGACATTGGACAAACTCCAGTGAAAGTCACTGGAGAATTGATGCTGCTGAGCACCACAAAAGAATTACTCTTTGTGTGTGATCTAATACAAACATTATCTGCAGCTTTATCTAGGCTGTCAACACTTCTGAAAAGGTTTTTTAATTATATGGAAATTATATGGAAAAAATTATCTGAGCTCACAAACTGTCCTTCACAACAAACTATAAACCAGTTCTGGCATATGAGGGGCAGATTTTTTGCTGCAGTTGAGAAAGCAGCAGAGGTGCCTTTTAGTGACAGGCAATGTGCAGACAATTTTAGTAGTGTCCAGTCTCAGGTTTAGGATGGAGATTTGCATGCAGGAGTCTGAGTTATTTTTTGGTTTATAAACCATATGTTAGTTTGAACTTTTTTTTTTCCTTTTTCCATTATGCTGCAATGAATTTCCCTGCTTATTCCATTAGCAGCAATACATTTTTTCATGTTGAAAATTGAACTGGAAGACTGTAGTAGTACAAGGCTTAAGAGAATTGATAGAAAAAGTAGCCACTTTTGTGAAATGAGCATCTGGAAGAAACTCTCAAAAATTTAATATTTATAGCAAAAATTTAATATTTATAGCAGAATGTACTTCTTGATTTGTGACATTCTTTGTTTAGTGTGATATTGCCATTGCTCTGACATGATCTTGTGGGACACTGTGATTGTGAGTACATTATCTGTCAGCTGAGATGTGTGACATCTTAATCTCTAGTGATCAGAAATTGTCTCATGGTGTTTCTCATAAGAAAAGAGATCACACCAATTTAGGCCCAGCTGAGCCTAATCTGCTTACCCACCATCATCCTGCTAATTGAATTGTGCATATTCTTCAGTGCTTTCTGCTGTAAAATTTTTGCTAAATGCTGGGATTTTGTTGGTGAACAGCACAAGCTCTGGAGGGTTGGTTGTAATTCAAGTAGAGCAGAATAGAATAGAGTGTCTAATCACTACATAGCCACAATTACTGTTGTAATTAGAATATTGCTATCCTGACTACTAAAAGGAACATCAAAAACATAGAGCAAGAAAGGAGAAACACGAGGGGGTTTTGTTTCACATCAAACCCAGAAAAGTAGTTTTTCTTGTATCTCTTATCTTCTGAAAAGTCATAGGTTTCAGCCCAACATTCCAGGACTTCATTTTTTCTGAAGAGATGTTGAGCTCAACAGGGTGAACAAAAGGCATTTAGGTAATAAAGCAGAAATATAGTTAAATTCTAAATTATTTATTTATTTATTTAATATTTTTATAATCAGTGGGTGGTATTGTCATAAATATGGGGCAAGGAAAAGTTTGCAGTGTAAACTGGTTTAAAAAGGGTTTTTTCAAAGTGATGATACATAGTGGTGTAATTAACAGTGATACAGAGGAGGAACCTACTCCTTTGAAAGTTTAGGTCTTTATAAGCTTGCCAATTCTAAAAGAAAACAACCCTTCCAAAAATCCATGTACCATTTCTACAACAGGATGACTTCTGGGTGACTCTGGAAAAGAATAATTTTGTTTGTAGACTGGATCCCAAAGTTGCTGGGTTTATACTTAAAGGGAAAAATGAGTTAATTGAACTATTTTATTGTCTTTTCTGGATTCCATTAGAAGCCTGTGTTTTACAGCTATCCTACTATCTAGCTATGATCTTTGATTTGTTTCATTGTTTGGTCTACTGAGAGCATTCAATGTTTCTGCAAGAGAGATAAAAATTTGATTTACACATGAGTCTTTCTATGGCATTAACTTTTTCTTTTGTGTGAGCAGTCTGTGACCGTAGGAATTTTTAATGGAGTTGATCTACAGAAGAAAGAGGATGGTTAGTACCAGCAGGCAAATGGTGCACAGGATTGTTATGTGCAGCATACCCACTCACTATACTCTGTTTCTTGAGGATTATGAACATATTTTAATTCCCAGTCTGTGGAAATGGATGGATTTTGGATAGAGCTGGATTCTCCCCCAGCTGGTGCAGGGAAATGTGTGTTTCTCAAAGGATTTTTCCATCAGAGAATAATCTCAGAGGAAGATAGTGTTGGTTATATCACTGTCCTGCCTTAGGCCTACAGTTTACCTGGGGAACGCAAAAACTGGGAACAGCTGCAAGTGGGGTGTTACATATTGACATATTCTCTCATTCACTTGCCTCTTTCCTGCTGTTTTCTTGATGATGAGAATTGAGTGTTGCCAGTGGGATGGTGGCAGTTGTTTTCCACTGCTGCTGCTTTTCCATAAGGAAGTTTCTACTGTCAGCAGCTACAAGGTTTTTACTGGATACACTATCTGGTTTGAATCCCAGTGCATCCTTCTCTGAAAGCAGGAGTTTCTTTTCTACTCTCTTGGGCTACATAGCAGATGAGAGGACACCAAAGAGTGTCACTCATATGGTGGTATAGACCTGTGTTTGTGTGTTTGGTGTGTTTCTATTCTTGAGCTGGTATGATTTGTTTCTCTTTAGAACTTTGTAGTCCGAGCAGTTTTAAATGGCATTTACTTGAATATGATCTGAAGACAGAACAAACCTAGTGACTACGTGTGGGTTTGTCCCTGGTGTACACTTAGGGAGGTGTGACTGCAGTACACTGCAAGCTTGAAGCCCGAGGGTGGGACACAGAGAAAGGTGTGTTTGAGATGTACCCTGGAGTCAGCTACAGATCTCAGTGACGCTGTTTCGTGGAGCTGTCCTACCACAATGTCTGAGACTAAGGCTTCATTAAAGTGCCTTGGCCTGCCAGTGTTAGTATCTAATGGGCAAGCTGGGTTTCACTGCTTGTCTCAGGTTTCCCATCTCTAAGTTACCACTTGGGATGCCTGTTTTCTTACCACTCTTGGTGTGTGTTAAACATTTTTAATGCACTAGTCTTAAAATGTGTTGAATAAAAAAGGTAACAGACAGATTAAACTAAAAACTTATTTGTGTGCCACTGCTGTTTCATTTTTGGGCCATGGCATCTTTCCTCTGTATTTTGTATCTCAAAAATTACAAGAAATTAATTCTTTTATGGTTGCACTTGATTTGCTTTATTTTAAAATTAATGATATACAAATAATATACATCTTTAGTATACCTTTAGAAAAATTCAGTGCGTGTCCTTTTGTTGTAATTGCAGCAATCACTGAAAAGGAGAGGAAGCAAAGACCTACCAAAATCAGAAAAAAAGTCACAGCAGACACCCACAGAGGTATGTTGAAGTAACTGTAGCCTTGATTCTTATGTGGAGACTTCAGGGAACTATGGAAATATGATCCATGGTTTACATATCTGCACTTGGCTTGCTTTTTGCTTTGCCCTTTGTTTTCCTGTATGCTGTGAAATGGAAGAGCTCTTATCCCAGATCTGCAGTCGGACACCACTAATCTCAAGGACCACCTAAACAAACTTGGTGCTGCAACAGAATCCACCAGCTTTCTCCTGCTCTGTATTTTAGGCAAAGTAAATGGCAGCAGCAGTGAAGCAACATTTATAGGCTCTGTTTGTGCTGACTTTAGGATTTTTGAACAGTGTAAAGTCTGATAATGTTGCAAGAATAGAAAATATAAGGCTTTTTAAAAGCCCCTCTTTTCCCATTCCCCAAGGTACTTCTGGAACTTTAGTCACAAGTAAAATATTATTTTCCACTCTTTTTAATTTATTGATGAGTGAAAAAAATATTGCAGTATCTAAAAAAAAATCATAGTATCTAAAACCATGTACCTGTGATTATTAATCTTGTAAGTTAAGGCAATCCACTTGAGGTCTCTTGTTTGACTTCAAGTTTCTTCAAATACTGCTTTTTTTTTTTCCTAAGGACGACAATGAAGACCTGAAATGCCAGCTACAGTTTGTCAAAGAAGAAGCAGCCTTGATGAGGAAGAAAATGGCTAAAATTGATAAGGAGAAAGACAGATTTGAACATGAGCTGCAAAAATACAGATCATTTTATGGGGATTTAGACAGTCCCTTGCCAAAAGGTGAAGCAGGTGGGCCACCTACCACAAGAGAAGCTGAACTCAAGCTTCGATTGAGGCTTGTGGAGGAGGAAGCTAACATTCTTGGGAGGAAAATAGTGGAACTAGAAGTAGAAAATAGAGGACTGAAAGCAGAGCTTGATGATTTAAGAGGAGATGATTTCTCAGGGACCACTAACCCACTCCTGGGAGAGCAGAATGAATCCCTGTCAGAATTACGACAGCATTTGCAGCTAGTAGAAGATGAAACAGAATTGCTGAGGAGAAATGTAGCTGATTTAGAAGAACAAAACAAACGCATAACAGCTGAGCTGAACAAATACAAGTACAAGTCTGGGGCCCATGAGAGCTCTAGGCACCATGATAATGCCAAGACAGAAGCATTACAGGAGGAGCTAAAAGCTGCACGCATGCAGATCAACGAGCTGAGCGGCAAAGTCATGCAGCTCCAGTATGAGAACAGAGTCTTAATGTCCAACATGCAGCGCTACGACTTGGCCTCTCATCTTGGAATCCGTGGCAGCCCTAGAGACAGTGATGCAGAAAGTGATGCAGGAAAAAAGGAGAGCGATGATGATTCCCGCCCCCCTCACCGCAAAAGGGAAGGTCCCATCGGTGGGGAAAGTGACTCCGAAGAGGTGCGCAACATTCGGTGCCTGACACCCACGAGGTCTTTTTATCCAAGTCCATCTGGGTGGCAGAAAAGCTTCACTGACAGGCAGCAGATGAAGGACATTCGCTCGGAAGCGGAGCGGCTGGGCAAGACAATAGATCGCTTGATTTCCGACACAAGCACCATCATCACAGAGGCAAGAATTTATGTAGCTAATGGGGACCTCTTTGGACTGATGGACGAGGAAGACGATGGCAGCAGAATACGTGAGCACGAGCTTCTGTACCGGATCAATGCGCAGATGAAGGCCTTCAGGAAAGAGCTCCAGGCTTTCATCGACAGACTCGAAGTTCCAAAGTCTTCGGACGATCGAAGTGCAGATGAACCTTTGTCAGTGAGTCAGGTAGACTTTTACTTATTACGGCCTACAGGTAAAAAGGCTCTGCCAAGCAAATTAAACCTCAAATTTGATTTATGGCACAAAAAGAAAATCCTTAATTCTAGGCAATGGACAAAAATCACTGTTTCTTATATTACTTAAAATCCTCATTTGGCCATATGAAAACACATTCTTTCAATAAAGCTTTTTGTGAACAGTGAATAAATCTGGTCTCCTGGAAATTGAAATTATGTTCTAATTTTAGGTAGAGCATTTTACTCCTTTCTGGCTTTGCAATGCCATTTGACAGAGTTGGGCCTTCATTGCCACCTGAAGTAGTGCAAACAGTATTTTTGGTACATATGAACATGATTCGTAAGTGTACATGATTGTTTTCTTAGTGGATGGGTTCCTATTAAATGAATAAAAGGAAAAATGTATTCATTTTAAGCAGGAGGAAATATTAAATTTCAAAAATTGTAGAGAATATGGCAAACCACAGATTAAAAGAACCATGCAAATCTACTTCTTAGAGTCAGAGCCATACAGTAATGTCAATATTGTAACTGCTGTAATAGATTGCATCTTGTTGAAGGCCTGTTAATCACTGCTTGCATGCAGCAGTAACAAGCATCTTTGTGGTTTGTTTTTGTGCAGAATTGTTTCAGAGAGGTTTTGGGGAGCAATCTCCTTGCTGACTCAAGATCTTTTGCCATGAAAAATGAAAATTACCTACCCTTATGTTATCAGGCAATCCTATAGTTGGCATATCTTGTTATTGCTAATGAAGTTATCCAATGTTTTGTAAGTCTCTTGCTGTGTTAATTTATTTTGTGCTGTCTTGCAAGTTTACAGTCGAAGTAGTTGCCAGGTGAAGCTGAAAGCTATTCTTATTACTATGCTGACTAATTAGTCTTTTGTTTCCTTGTATCAGAAAGTCACAGACGCAGTGAGTTTAAAGCTAATCAATTACTATACATGTATTGCATGAAATCAAACAGAGACGGCATTTAGCATGCTCACTTTCTGATCTAGCAGTAGTTCTGGGCTTGTAAAGCTCCCATTAGCTTAAAGGCAGAGCACTGCATGGAGTTACACAAATTTAAAACAAACTAATTAGTATTTTCTCTAAGCAAGTAACAGCAATTGAACATTTAAAAATTGGACATTTCAGGGCTTGACCATGCAGAACTCCTACTGAAGTAAATGGGAGATGGGCACTCGGTCCCTCCACAAGCATAGTTTGATTCACTATTTGTTTTGTTGAAAGTTTGGACTTGCTATTCCATTAATTGACTGTTCTCTTTGTCTTTGTATTTACTTTCCCAGATGTTCCAGCCTATCATTTTACTTATTCTCATCCTTGTATTATTTTCATCCCTTTCATACACAACAATATTTAAACTTGTCTTCCTTTTTACACTGTTTTTTGTACTGTAAGTCATTCATCATTTACTGTTCATTGTAGTGTTATTTTCAGTTTGTTTATTTTGTCCACCCTCCAAGATAAGAAGTGCAAGAGACATAGTTTCTGTCATAGCCACTGCTGTAAAAACACTGAAGACTACTTGTTTGCCAAAACCAAAGCCAAACCAAAAAAACTGCGAAAAACATACCAAAAAGACACCCAGTTGAACAGGAAACCTGCTCACCGCAGTATTCCAGGTAAGCAAACAGAAAATGGAATTTTTCACTTTGTCTGGTTTTATAATTTTTGAATTAAGAACCAACTTAATATTCATTAATTTGCACCAAATCAGAAACAAAACAGAAATATGCAGAGTAGGTGTAAATAAGAACTCTGTTACTTTCTTCCTCCCACTGCTAGGAAATGAATTTGTATTCCAGCCACATGCAAATAGAAAAGCCACCTTCTGTGTGTATTCTACAGTTTTATATCAGAGCTTGTATGTATATTTTGCATAATTGTGATGATGTTTTTCATCACTGTATATATGTGGATTAGGCCCCACAGAGGGCACAAAATCAAAATGGTTGGTATAGAGAGCACTATATCTGGAACTGGCTGGAGGCTGGAGCCTCTGAGAATGAGATGCATGAGGAGAAGGTATCAGAGTAGCTGAGCAGTCTTCTGAGAGATATAGGCTGGCTGCATTGTCTCTGCACTCTAGAAAAATGGCCATGCTACAGTCGCATTTGAACTGATGGGAGTGGTGTGTATCACCTTGGCTGGTGTTGAGTTTGTCAGGTAACACTTCCCAGTCTGTGGCCACCACGGCTCTACGCTCTCTCCCCAGATTTCAGCATGAGTTTTGAATGGACGTGGTAACTCATGGATTGCTGAGTGACCCTTGTCTCACCATGCCATTGCTAGCCAGTGACCATAGTGAGGGAAGCTTGTGTACATGGGTGGGCATCAATAGTCAGTGAATATTCCTATCTTGCCTATGAGAGGCTGAAGTAAGAGTACAGGTGACTCATTTCTTTCTTTCACATTTACATAGGCAGTTCCTACAAGCAGTAGGTTTTCCACTATGGAAACCTCATCTGATATGCCTGATGGAGCTCACTTTTCTGTTTTATTCAACCCATGCTGAAACCACTGAGTCCCACAAATATGAATTCTCCAAAGGTGAAGAAGAATGTGTATTAATGACACCTCTTTTTCTGCAGTTTCCATGTTGAATAATGTAGTAGTAAAGAGTGGTAATAAATAAAGCAGCTGTTTTCCTAGCTGGCAGTAAGGATTCCCTTTAACAAGTTAGTTTTCTGTTCACTTAATTCAGTCCCCAGTAAGAACACTCCATCTCCATGCCTAGTTGTGTGCTCTGATACCTGAAACAGTTGGGACATCATTTTGAGGGAAAATCCTCAGAGAGTGGTAAGAGATGGGGCAATAAATCTTTTGTTATGAAAATGAAAAAGAATAGTAAAAATATTCATTATTAAAAAATACTCTATTCTTCTCTTTGTCTAGCTTTCCCTCAACATACTCTGCAGGTGCAGTAACTTTGATCAGCTAAATCACTCAATTCCTTGATTTAATCTGAATATTTATTCCTACCAGGGGGTGTTGTCGTCATTATCCATTTTATAGTTAGTGAGATGTCTAAAGGAAATTATAATCAATATGTGTAAGATTAATAGATAGCTTTGACTGGTTTCCCAGTTAAGGATAAAATCAGGCCCAAAGCAATTTTGAGGAGTTTCTAAAATGCTCTAATTCATGCAGTTACCTGAATTTAAGTTCCACATGTTAAAAATTGTTATGGCCAGATAATATCAAGCCATAATTTACAGTGAATTTCTGTAACTGGAAAAGGTCTTTTGTTTTTCAGCAGCTGCTAGAAATATTATGGGATTTGCAATTTGGATATTAAATACAATTATTTGAGGCTTAAACTTGTCATACAAAATCTTAACACAAGATTGACTTCAGTTTCTTTCTGCTTTAGTATCTCCTGTGGAGGAAAAGCCAATCATTTATGTTTTCTAAAATGTTACTGACTCAATTTCCGTAAGAGAGAAAAAGTCATATTTAATCTAAAATCTGAAGTTCTGGCATTCTAGTTTTTAACCCACACCTGCTTATGCCTTTCTTGATGTTGTATGTAATAAAAATTAGTAGAGAAGATGTAATTTACAGAGTGCATCAGTAAGAGAATACTCGAAAGAAGTAATACACTGAATTCATACATTGCATAAATCTTGAAAAGTAATTGGGAAAGATTTGTTTTTTTCTCAGAAATCAGGAAAGGTAAGAATGAATTACTGAGATGAGAGGTGTAGATAATCTCTGCACAGCACTGGCAATTACAGCCACATTGATTTCTCAGAGTGTTTTTTCTTGCATAAAAGGTTCAGGCATCATCAAAGCAAAATCAAAGCTGAGAGTTTTTGGAACATTTAGGGAGCTATTGCACAGGCAGCAATCTGAAATTAAAGCACACCGAAGCATACAAAATTATTTTAGAAACTCCCCACAGGAGCCTCAGAGAGAAATCTCAGTGAAAAATGAGATGTATTTTTCTTGTCCTTTTGCATTCAAGTTGAAGGGAGTGATTTGAGCTGCTGATCTGTTTCATACCAGATATTGCACAACTTTAAAAGATGCTGAGAAAGCTAATAAAATGAATTTGAACATTTTTCCATAGCCAGAAGATAAGATCTAGCCAAAGAAATAAGTGTTCTATGTCTTGCTAAATTGAAATAACTTGATATTATGAAATGCAGTAATTATACTTGCCAAGAAAGGACACAGATCCTCCCCACTAAGTAACTGGCCTGGTGGGCAAAGACCATCTCACAGGTGAGTGAGCAAAAGCAGCTGAATACATCAGCATCCTCTAGCAGGATTGCATTGGAGTCAGGCAGGGCAGAGACAGAACACTGCTGATTCACTGATTCTGCCTGCTGCACAGCTCAGAGTTCTGAAGAGAAATAGTAAGGAGAATATAGATTTTGTTTTGCATGTAGCAAGGAGCTGGGTATGCCAGGTTACCTATCAGTTGAAATCTCATTTAGCAGATTCACAGTTCCCATTTTGGAATACTCTGGTGAAATATTAATGTTCCAGGAGAAAAAAAGTCATTGAATTTGAACCATGAGATTGTCTTAATTTAGCACTTCCCTGAAATATTAAATTTCTGTTTCCTATGGTTCCAGGGGATTTATTCCATGTTGTTTCAAAAGGAAAAGATCTTGCTTCTGTAGATCTAATTATGATATTTTTGCACTTGTGGAAATTGGCACTATCTCCAATGAATTTTTATGTAATTTAGGGAATAGGTGCATTTATTCTTTTAATGCAATCAGAAAAGTTCAATTAAATTTGTTTCCTGTTTAGAGCTGGCTCTGAATCTCCTGACAAAATCCCTTTACGGATATTCTCTTTCACTGCTACCAAAAAATTCCCATTATGTTAGGATGACCATTTTCTCCAAGCTCACAGATATTTCTTTGAACCAAAAATATCCATGCCTGAAGCTCTAGTTGAGAGATAGAATAAGTGTCTGCTGACACATGTCACCAGTGCTTTGGAATCAAAACTAGAAGAGAGCAGGTGCTATAGTGCAGAAATATGCCTGGCAGTCGGAAAATATAAAATTGCCAAAAACATGGCTGTCTAGATATGTGTTATAAAAAGAGATGAACTACACATGAACTTCAGGAGTTGTTTACGAAAACAAGCAGAGCCTCAGGGTATTACATGCCCTTCTCCTTAATCACCCCAGAATCTGATAGGTGAGTAGGAGACTTCTAAAGGCATCAGTATCAGGGACGTAGTTCCCATTGGCTTACATTTCTGTCTCTGATTTAATGCCAGGGGAAGTGATATTCAAATCCAACTTTTGCCATTACACATGCAGTTGCCTATGGGGAAAATTACGGTGGCTCTATTTCAAGTAAACATCTGAAGTATCTGCCACCAATTTCCAATGTAACCTTGGAGCAGTGACATGACATAACACTTAACTGGTTCTGTTTCTCCACTGAGTTATATCCTATTGCAGAAGCACACAATAGTAAGAGGAGACAGAGTTTGTATTCCCTTCTGCCCATTTCTCATTGTATATATCCACTCCCAAAGTGTATATACCAGGATTATCAAGGTGTACGTCATTCAGAAATCTAATGGTGTGGTTGGGTTGATTGCAGTGGCAGCATTGCTCTTCTTCCTTCTTATCACTAGCTTTTGTGGCCATAGCAGAATGGGTGTGCCATAACCAAACTGCTGCAGCACAGCCAAAGATGCTCTGAAGTGGTCTTGAGTACATTTTATTAGCCACTGAGTATCTGATCAGTTCATAGCTCATGATGAAAATCATGCTGCTTTGTCTCCAGTCTTGCATGATAAAAGAGAAATTTAGCAGAGGTCTTGTTTAAAATGCCCTTGCACCATTGTTGTTGAGGTGCCAACTTATGACATAAGCAGCTGGTACCAGATATGGACAAAATATACTTTTTCTGTAGAAGAAATATGTTGGACTACTACAGTAGTCTTCTTGCTTATTTTATCTGTGCCAGATGCCAAGAAGCCATATTTGCTGCTTTGTCTGCTGATGTTGGAAGAGGAACAGTAGGGGCAGTCTCTGTTGAATAATTTCTTATCTCAAAAGCAGAATTCTCTACTGCTACACTGTAGGGTATATAGAACATGATCCCATGTTTTTACAACTCACTTCATGTTTTATTTGTCTCACGTTTTCCATATTAGGATGATTTTAATGTGTCCCTTTGACCAATGAGATGGATCCAGTGCTTGTCTGCTAATGAACCCCTGAGTCTCACACATTTCTAATTCCTCACACTGACAGAACTGTAGGCTTTTGCCTGACTGAAAACTCAAACCTAGGATTTAGCCCATTGCTTTATTTATTTTTACTGTTTTAACTTCAAAGAGTCCACATAGTAAGACAAGAGGCATGGAGTTAGCCATATTAAAGACAAGAATAATAACCTAGGTTGATCAATAAGAGGAAAAAAAAAAACTGAAGAGTCTGCCTTCATGTGCAGTAGTGCAGCTGTGCTGGCTTCAGGGAGGAGGCAGTGCTGTGTTGCCTGGCCTCCAGCTGTGGGCTCAGTTCTGCTCCCAAGCACTCCAGCTTCACTCCCAGCCATGTCAGCTGGCACTTGAGACCTAACCTCAGAAAAGAAAGTCATACTATTTCTTTAGGTTTAAATCCTCAGAGTTTAGAGTCTGGGGATTTTCTTCAGGAACATTCAGTTGTGTACTTGAGGCATATTTGGTCAATTTTTAGATCATCTTTACAATTTTTGCAAATAGCCCAAGTCCCATTATTTAAGTTACATAGAAGCAGAATAAGCACCCAATTAATGTATTCGCTGAGACCTACAGCTAAGCCATATAAGGAGAAAAAATGTGTTTTCCCTGAAACCTGGTTTAGTATTTACTATAAAATGCACCCAGAGTTAAAATCTTTATACTGGATTTTGTCATGGATTTTACCAGATAAAAACTCTACTGTTCTAACAAGGAGAGTGCTGACTAAGCAAAGGTTGTGTGAATCCTCATTATCGTGCCCTTTTTCTCACTGATCCTCCTGTCATCAGCTGCTCTGCCCACAAAAATATGTTCCTGCTTAGGGCATTCCAAGACATCCGACAGCAGGATTTGTTAATTTTATACTGCCTGAATCAAATCTTTTATGGCCCTTCTCCAGGCACACATAGGGCAAAATGTTCCCTGAAAGGTGAATCTGCCCCCTGTCTCGGTTGCTGTCTGCAGACACACCCAAGCACAAGTACCCAGCAGGTCAGTGCGTGTGAAGCTTCCCCCCGGGGGTCTCTCTCGGGGTGCCAGCAAAGGAGAGCAGTTTAACCCACGGTGCAGCAGGAGAGTGACCATGGTGGTCAGAGACCCGAGAAGTGAGCTGGTCTCCTCCTGCCTGCAGCTCAGCAGGGGGAGCAGCTGAATTTTGCTGCTCTGGCTTCAGGGTCTCCTGTGGACTTTCACTTTCTGGATTGCTTTTGTCACGCTTCCTTCCCTCATCCCATGCCAACACTTGCTATGGACACTCCCAAGGATTTATATCCAACCAAGGTGTTTTTGGACCTTCTTTACCAGCCTTGTGCCAGAGATGAGTTTTCCTGTTCAAGGAAGATTCTTAATCCAATTTCAAGTGCTTTGCTTTGCCGAGATACAAAGTGAATTAACAGACTGTAGAACCTGATCCAGAAACATTATAAAGTATCAGGAATATTTGAGTATATCCCAAAGACACTATTACTGCCATTCCCAGAATGCAAGACAGTAGGATTACATAGTGCCCTATAATTCTGCATTTCATAAGTGAGAGCATATTTAGAATACAGAAAAAGATTTTAGGGAGGAGTAGTTTGCTTTTAGCTCTTTAAGATAGCTGTTAACCAACAAAACCACTTATTTAAACAAAACTCCTTTTGCAAAGAAGTTGAGGATCAAGTTTCAAAGCTCAAAATTATCATACTAGAAAGTATAGCCCTGAAAACGGTCTGGAGGACAGCAAAAAAATCTTCCTTTACAGCATGGACAACAGTAAAAGAAACCTAAAATTGCCTATTGTCATAGCTTTGATATTAACACTAGCTGCTTTGGCAAGCTTTAAAGATTGGACTGCACTATAAAACCTAAAAATGTCCTGGACTTGGAGTTGTTTACACAAAATATGAGAAGATATAAAGTTACAAAGCTGGGGGTTGGAAGAGATGGCTTTAAAGCCATCCTCCGTGCACTGACGTCACGTGGAAGCCAGCTGCGGGGATGATGCTGAACGGAACTCTTTTCCAGTTTGCAAAAGCTGAGGATTTATTCAAAGAGAGTTGCAAATGCTGCCCCAGTTGAAAGGTTGTGTCTTGCTTAGCTTTCTTACTTCTTTTAAAGATCAAGATTCACAGAACAGGATCCCTGCTAGCTGTGCCTTTCATTGCTTTCTTTGCTGCTTGGAAATGGACTGAAAAACTCCTAAAGGATTTCTTATTCCATGAAAGGTATGGTTGTAGTTTATTTTAAATCAGTGGTTTTGAACAGTTAAGATTAAAAAAGATGGCAAATTTTTGATGTGGCAAACAGTTATTTAAACATCCTTCTTAATGTTATTTATATGTAATGTGAAGTTCATATATGTTATATATGGTCTTTATTCTTAAAAGTTCAGTTAGTTTTTTCAGTGCAGGCAGAGATATATTAACAGAACAGGGATGATAGATAGCTTTGTGTGCACTTGAATTAATTTCTTTCTTTCTTTCTTTCTTGCTTTCTTTCTTTCTTTCTTTCTTTCTTTCTTTCTTTCTTTCTCTCTCTCTCTCTCTTTCTCTCTTTCTTTCCTTCTCTCTTTCTTTCTTTCTCTTTTTCTTTCTCTCTTTCTCTCTCTCTTTCTCTCTGTTTCTCTTTCTTTTTATTTTTTCTTTATTTTTCCCTTATTTCTTTTTCTTTCTCTTTCTTTCACTCTCACATTCCTCCCTCTTTTCTTTCCCTTCTCTCACTCAACTGTAATTTCTTTAATATATAAAGTGCATGTTATTGTGACACATGGCATATATTTATAATTGAACAAATACATATGTTTACAATTTTCTTAGTCATCCAAAATACAGCACTTATTTGGAAATATAATTTGATTGCAATTTTTTTCTGTAAAAACAAGGGAAGATTTGTGTATCTGATTGATTATGCACATCTAGTCTGATTAAACTGTTGAAAAATAACATCTCAGCTGATGTCAAGCAGATTATTTTCAGAAATTGCCATAGGTTGTTTGCAAACTAACTTGCATTTTTAATATCTGGCTAGAAAGGGTAAGATATGAGGGAATAATGACTAACATCACATAGTTGCTTAAAACAGTTTTGCTTGAGAGGAGGAAGGGCTAAAGCAAAAGCTAAGGGAAAATGAGGCTGATGCAGACAAAATTGATTATTTGCTTAATTTGATTGCTGTAATGAGCTTCTGACCTTGTCTAGGACATGCAGAAATTGCCAATACTGCAAGAGCACAGATATTGTTCTGATCCACAGAGCAAATGATAATGTGGCATTTTACATGCCTTGGGTTGCTTTAGCCATGTGAAATACCCGTGGGGAAATATCAGTGCACTATACACACAGAGGGTGTATTGCCAGGACTGCACATTGCACTCCACCAAAATAACCCCAAAAAAACCCAAAGGAAACACCAAGCAAAAAAGAAAGTGAGGGGAAAGAGAAGTAGAAATAGGAGTCAGAGTCTCTAATTAACTGATCCACTGTACAATAGCAGCAAAGCTATATAGTCATCCAGCTGCTAACATCAATAAACATGAGTTTTCTTCTAAGAATTTATGTCAAGAGGAAATCAGAGAAGCCTAAGAAACAATATAAGCCTTTTGTGGATCTTAGAGCTACAAGTGACCATCTGTAACTTCTGTAACTATCCTCTTTCAAGACTTGATTTCCTTCTGTCTTCAGTCTTTTTTATGGTCAGAGTTCCATACGAAACAATTTGAAAATTGTTAAGATGAATGCCGACATGGCAATAGTAGTTTCCAGCACTAAGGAAACACCAGAGGCCTTTTCAATGCTGTATTCATGCTTGAAAGAAGTACATATTATATCTATTCTTACATGGGTAAAATCAAATATGCTATACAGTATTGACCTTTCTAGTAATATGTGGCTGACTAAAGCATGGTCATTATTACTAATAGTGCACTAGTAAAATCACCATTTGTGCAAGCTGTTGACAGATTATGTCTGCTTGTCTTGTTCTTCACTGTACAGCTTTTACACATGGTGACTTCTAATTTTTTTTTTCTGACATGTATTTGTATAAGGATTATAATGGAGCAGAGAGTTGACTTTTGTTTATTTCTCAAAGGTATCCTGAAAGGTTATAAATACATAAACGTAGCAAAAAAGAAAAAATCAAATGACAGTGCTAAAAATTGCAACCTTTGAATTAGCCGAGTGAGAAAGTACTGTGATATACTTAAAGTTAATTAGCAATAAATGTTTAGATTGCAATAGATCTTAAGTGTAATAGAATTTTTTTGCAAGTTGTTTTTGGTCAACGCTTACTGGAGTCCGGCACAAAACTGAAACACTGGTCTGGAGAGGTGCAGTCTCTCTAGCCAGGCTGAATTCCCTAAGAGGCTGTGAGAAAACCAGTACTTGGCTTCTTTTTTGATGAGAATTCTGTGCTGTCTCTTGCAGTTTCTAGTTTCAAGGACTTGGTTTTATGAAGTTGCTCTGTAAGCAACTTCTTAAGCAGGGGAAAGAAGAAGGGTTTAAAATGTTTTAAAGGTAATTGAGGGACAGATTGTCATTTCAGAGTTCCAAGACAGGTGCTTGGGGTAAACTCTTCCAGAAGCCCTGAGTTAGGGCTGGGCCCGTGATGACTTGGGAGATCCTGTGGGAGGACTTCCTATGATCCAAAGACCTAAGTAACCTGTTGAGTTTCATCTGAGCTTTTCTGCTTACTTGTACATGAAAGAAGCTGACTCCAAGTTCGGCACTGTCTTCCCAGTCAGCTGAAATAAAACAGACCCTGGTAAATGGTGATTACATAGTAGCCATAGCTAAATCAGCAAGACTTGCCAGTAACATACAAGATGAGGAAGAACTTTGCTCAGGAATGAATTTTTACTATATCATAGAAAATGTAGGCAGTAAAATCAGCAGTTTCTGTGAGTTGATGATCACTGATCATCAGTCAGGGAAATGAACAAATTGCAGAAAGGTAAACTGGGTTTACTCCTAATTAACTCTGTGATAATTCAATTGCCTACTTATTTGATTTCTGGCAGGAGAAGAAAGAAATGCAGAGGCTTTTTTTTACAAGAACTAGATTCCATGACCACCTAGGTAATACAACAACTGGCTTTGAAAGCTGAAGTTAACAAACTCAAGTATCAACGCCTGTGTACCAGGCATTATATCACAGGAGTCAGCATAACTGAAGGAATGAGTATTGTTTCAGCCTTGCTGGCATAGTAAATGTGCTGATGGTAATGGGGTTTCTAGTGTAAAGCCTAAGAAAGCAAGAGGAACACCAGGCCAATTGGATTTGTAATTGCTTTGCTCCAAAGTCAGATAAGCAGATCTAAAATATTTCCCTTAAAAATTGCCTATTTGGTTAATTAAAAATTTTTTTCATTTACAAACACTAAGATGCTAAAAACTTCTGAAGGGAAATAAGAAATTGAAGTACTAATTAGTCAAATATTCTGAGAAAAGTTTTGAACTAGATTGGAGTTAATGCTATTGGAGAATATTTTCTAGTTTTCCCTATGCTGGTCCTCAAACTAACATTTATGGATTTAGATTGTAAATCAAAAATTCTTGAACCCTTTTTGATGACCTTCTGTCCCTTCTATATAAATGATTTCTACTGGACATGTTTGTACCCGTTATTAGCTTTCCTGTCCTGTCTTCCTTCATGAACTCCGAAGCATTCATGTAGCCATGAGAATTCTCTGTGTATATCAAGTCTGCAGTCTTCAATTGCCAAAAGAATGTACCAGTCCTTGTCATGCTCCTTGCATGCATGCAAGGAGTGCATGAGCAAACATGATACTTTTACATTGGCAGTTGTCTTTTGAACAAATATAAAAATAGCTTTCACCATCAAGGGTAGATATTACAGGATTCCAAGGTACTGAAGTGCCATTCAATATTATATGGTCTCAAATTCCTTGAAAACACATTTAATGACGAGTACTGGCAAAGATGCAAAGTGTTCATGGTACAGAGCCTGCTGTGGCAAATGTTACTGAATTCTGTGATGCAGAATGCGTTTCACCTCCCCTTTCCAGACTGGGCATCTCTGCCTTCGAGTTTATGTCCTGTAATCCTTAGTTCATCCATATTTGAGTCACATGCCAGACAAATATCAAGTAGCCATATAATATTGTCTCCTGCAAGCTCTTTTCAGTTTTTACTTTGGAGAATTTTATTGGTTGTCTTTGATCCCTGAAAGCTAGAATAAAACATAAGTAACACTTATTCTCATAAACTTCTAGGAAACATTCAGGGAAGAAAGAAAAAAAGCAGAGCTGTCTTTGCTATTGCACAGACTTTAGCCATGGATCTGCGTGGACAACTGGAGAATACTGAGAGGAACTGGAATAAAGAAAAAATGGAATTGCTGGAGAGATTTGACAATGAAAGGAAAGAATGGGAATGTCAATGGAAGGTCATGCAGAAGAAAATAGAAGAGGTACTTTTAAACAAAAATCTGAGCACTACTATTTTCACTTGGGGTGAAGTGACATGGAGTCGCTTCAATATTTTTTTTTATATTTTATCCTATCTCTTATGTGTCACTGAAATTTCTAACAACTGATGGTAGGATGAAAATCCTGGCATTAAGCAGTATTTGCAACTGCTCATTTAATAGTCATGACTGCAAGGTAGGAGATGAAATGTGGCTTTGTAAGCTATGAGATTATTGGCTGTACATGCTGCCGACAATTCAGCTAGGCATGAGCCATGCTGCCTATATTACACATACTTCTTTCAAGTAAATACTGGTTTAGAAAAATGCATATTTAGTAACAAAAAATTTAGATATCATAATTATCTAGAAAAAAGGCTTTAGATGGCACAGGCCTGCTGGGGCAAATATTAAAAATTATATATATATATATGTATGTATATGCAATGCTGCATGATACAGAATTATTCTGGCTAGAACCTTTTCCTTTTATGGATGACTCTTGGGAGAGAAAACAGGTACAGTAAATAGCATGAAAGTTCTGAAACCACTTGTGTTTACACATACTAGCAAACAGTCCCTGCTATTTCCAATGAATTTCCTTCCAGAAATAGTCACAGCAATTATTTATTATTCTTTTAACCCCAAATTGTCCCTGCAGCCAAACCCTCTGACACTCTCTAATGCATTAACTGGATCTGCCTGGCAGCCTATAGAGGCAAGTTTTTTCATTAGTGAGCTTTCCATATTTTTCATCTAATATACACATGGAGTAGTTTCACTTGCTCCCTGCCAGCACTGTCCTGTGGCTGAGCAATGCAGGAATGTATGGCAGAGATTGCTTACATGAAACTGAGAAGGAAAATGGTCAGAGACAAAGGAATTGCAGCTATACACTGCCCATTAAACCAGCCTGCAGCAGAACTCCATAGTGTCAGCTCTCTTATATTTTACCCACAATTCTTGCAGACTTTGGTATGATGGTCTTTACCACATTTTGTCTTTTGTGTTAGGACTTTTCTGTGCAGTTTTCCCTAATTTTACTGCCAAGCTGAGAATGCTTCAAAAGTTAGTAATGTGATCTCTATGTGTAGTTGAATTTCATTTTCTTAGGTATAAGAGCTGACTTGGAAAGACAGTAATGAAAAGGTATTCTGGCTATTACTAGACCTGAAAATGTCAGCAAGGACTGTTTTCATCAGATTCTTTATTAGCACAGAGATTAGGAAAGCATGACAGGGACAGAAAAAGAGATAAAGAATGGAATGGGGCTGAGGGAAAGAGAATGAAGCAATTTGCTGGCTACTGCAGGGCCAAACAAAACTACAGATTATACCCCAAGGTTATTGAAATCCTCAGGTCTCCTTTTAAGCTGTGGCTATAGGTGCTGCTGATTTCAGATGCCTGACATTTCTTCTCCACAAGCCACATGGCTGGAGGAAAGGAGAGATAGATACCTTCTAAATGCCATTATCTGTAGAAGGATTTCCTCAATAAAACTTTTACTCACTTATTAGCTTGTATTTTAATTTGGCAGTTTTCTCTAGCCCACCAAACCTAACTTAATTCTTCCAGGAATACTTGTGGAGTTTAGGAGTTGATATGGGGTGGTGCTATGCTGAATCCATAGGAGGCTCTTATTTCTTGGAAATGGCAAAGTTTAGCCCTCAGTTTCCATGAGCAGCTGGGCTTTGGGAGTGAAATCTGAAAACCCAGGATGAGGTCAAGTGTTAAGTCTCTGAACGTGAGAATATTTCTAATCCACAGCATTACCCATGGAATGGCCATATGTTCTGCATGTTGTTATTCTTTTCCACTGTCCTTCCAAAAGCTGTTGTGATGGCCTTGTGCACTGTGAGAGGGCAGGCAGATGGCTGTTCAGAGGTGCCTGTGAGCTTACTTTATGAGAGCAAGTTAAGAATGAATGTTTACAAAGAGCTGTGGGATTCTTGGCACTGGAAATTATACTGTAAGCAGAAGAGATTTTTATGATGTTCCCTTTTTTTCTAATTTATAATTTACCACAGTTCCTAGTTTGAATGTGCTGGGTGACCAGAATTAACACCTTTTCATTTACTAATGAAGCCACTGGATCTCAGCAGATAGCATGAAAGAAGAGGGTGACAGCATGTTGCCAAATGATACCATTCTGCAGTATTGACTTATCATAGGAAGAATTACACTTGTCTGAGAACTGAAGAAGTCTGCTGTAGTGCAGATGGCACTGTATTTGATGAGAATTCACTTCCTCTCCTTCAAATAATGTACTTTATTAGGCTGTAACATAGCCAGAACACTCTCTCTCCGTCACATTTCCCCACATTCCCTATCCATCAGATCACAGTTGAGTCCACCACATAGTGTGTTGATATTACTTGGAAAATAACCATGCAGCTTTTGGCTCAAGACAGGGCCAGTTATCTCATGAGATCTCTTCCAGTCCCAACTGTGATTAGAAGCCATACATTAAAATGATGGCAGAGAGTTTGAGAATGGTAACAGCCTTCTCCTGTGGCAATCATGGTGTTTGAATTATCACCCTATGTGACAGCACTTTCCCACTAACACATGTAGAATCTTTCTAATCAGTGCTACTGAGGGAAGCATCATTATATGGGGGCTTTGCCATAAAGTTCATTACAATACCATGATTTAACAAAAGGTTCTATTGTCTTTTCAGCTTTACCAGGAGGTAAAACTTAGAAGGGAGAGCAATATGACCATCCATGATAGCAAGGCTGTTCAGAGCAAGATGCTACAGCTGTCCATGCATTCCCCTACTTCACAAGAGAGTGACACAGTGGAGCTGAACCATCAACACAGTGTGGCAAACAACAGAATGGAGAAAGGGAGTCTGCTTGGTATAACAGGACTGGAATGGAAGGAACCCAGAGACAAGAGCAGAAACAACACTCTGTTAATGGACAATGTGGCCTTTGAGAGCCACGAGGAACCTGAAGACTGCCTCACCATTAAAACTTCCAAGCAGAATACCAAGAATTATATTGGTGATCTCAATGTAGTAAGTAAAGTATGAGCATGTTTCAGTTACAAGGGGGAGGAAAATACTGAGGACTTTGGTCTGAAGAACTGATCTCCCTCACTTTAGCTTTCCCCAAGTCACTCTCTCTACTTGCTCCTAAGTTTGCTATCAATGATTGTCTTCTCACTTTAAATGTCTTAACAGCGTGCTCTTTACCTCTGTTCATGAGGTGGGGGCATTTTTGTATCTTTTCTCATACTACTTCCCTCTTCTGTGAATCTTAAATGTAAATGACCGCAAGTTTAAAATTAATTCTGGAGATACCATTTTAAATGTATATATTAAAGGACTATTTTTCTATTTATAAAGGCTCTTAAAGAACTTGCCAGAGTCAGTGAAGAATTATGCAGCTATCAAGAGGAAATTCGAAAGAAGTCCAATCACAGGAGGTAAAAACATCTTTGGATTTCTTATATTAGAGGAAGGAAATGAATAATGCTCCTTATGCTTTTCACTTTGAAAGCAGGTTTGACATTGGATTTATTAGTAGTTGGACACTTTCTAGCTTACTAGTGTTTCTGTGCTCAGCATAAAACATTCAAATGAAATATGCTGAAATATGATACAAAATATGATATTTACTAGCAAAATGGATTTCATATACAGAACCTACAAATTCAGATTCGTATTTATATGAGATGAGATTGTATTTGTTTCTAGTGGCTGTACAGAGGATAGGGAAAATGAACAGATATTTCGGTCTCCTCTGGCCCCATTTCCATGTAGGTTTATACAACACTGTATGGGTTTGTCAGTCTGGGAATTCTTTACTTAAACCCCAAATCTAGGCTTAAGCATGGGGGATGTGTCAGGAACTGATGATCCAAGAGTAGAAATAAAGGAAGAGATGAAAAAACCACCATACGTTTGTACTAATGAAAAGATGTCAAATCAGACCCTGAAAAGTATGGCAGGTGAACATTCCATCATCTGTTAAAAATTCAATATTCATTGTCTTCTCTAGGAAGCTAAACACCAGACTGCCTCTTGAGTTGTACAGATATTCTCAGGAAAACTGAACCTTCTCAGATGCTCCCAAAGATCAGAGGGATTTCTCACACTCCACAATGTGATCAGTAAAAAGTCTGTCACTAATTCATCATTTTAGCTGGGCTGCTGTTTGTATCTTTAAAGCAAATGGATTAATTGCTGATGCATAACTTCTAAAGGTATTTTTTTATCAGATATCAAAAGACACATCTCATGTATAAGGTTATGAAACCTAAACAAGGAATACACTGTGTCGTACAGCTTTCTTCATTCAATTCACAGTCAGGTAGACTCCTGTGAGTCATTAGAACAAGATCCTGTTGTAATTACTCTAGCACAGACAAGAAAACAGTTGTCAAAAAAACTCAGAAGAAGAATTTTAGTGGCAAGAGGAAGGAATACAAATTCCTTTTGTTGACCTGTCCTGAAACTTTTCACGTGTGTTTCAGTTATGCTGGGTATATCAGCTGCAGCAAAACTGCTCCCAAACCTTTTTAAGTAGCAAGTGTTAAAACACCTGCTTCTAGGGAGAATTAATCCATGCTGAGGTTCTCTGGAATGTTCCTTATTGCTCATCTGTAAAACACCCCTTCTGTTATTTCCAGAATGAAGTCACTTCCTTTCCTGGGGGAATTTGAGGAAACCCAAAACACAGTTATTCTGCCTGAGATGAACCATGTGTCCAGCAATGAATCACAGACTTCAGTTGCTTTTGAAACAGAGGAACGTAATAATAGGAAGAATCTGATGAGCTCCACCAAGGCTTTGAAGGACATTTCTTATGGTAGTCTTACTGGTGGCATAGGAACAGATTTCAGACCTTGGCAAAAGAAAGAAGCTCCACCAGTTCCTCCACGGAGCACTTCACGGCACCTAACAAATTCACTTTCTGCAGTTATACAGCTTTCAGAAGCACCCATAAGAGATCCAGGCATCAAAAACAATTGCAAGGCTCAGGATTGTTGGAATGGGGGGAAACTGAGGAATCCTTCACCTGTAAACAAAAATAAAACTGCAGTAGCCTGTGCAAATGAAGGGCAGGCTGTGAAAGTCCCTGTGATGGTAATGGCTGCGATACCTGTAACCAAAAATGAGTGCAGTGTTCCAACAAGCTTCTGCCACAACACGTGGGCATATGATATGGGCAAGCTTGGAAAAGACAATAAAGATGAGCCTTCCCCACTGTCAGCCCAAAAGAGTTGTTCAGATGGAAATATGGCCCAGAGCAACAAGATGCATCAGATGCAAAATACCAAGTCTCACAGCCGCCCTTTTTACAGTAATGACTTTTATGCCCCTGCTACCTTGCACAATGAACTTTTGGAAGACACCAGGTATACTTTGGGAAAGACTCAAAGAAATGAAATGCTAGCAGCAAAGATTGATGAGTTTAATCGGACTGTATTTCACACAGATAAACGTAACAATGCTCTGCAGGAAAATCAGGTGCCTCAAACAGCATCAGAAGATCACAAACCCAGTGGTCCGCTGTATGACTCTGCTACTAGCAGGGCAGAAACTGTAAATACGTCTTGTGTTTCAAATCCCAAGCTCTCTGCAGCAAAGGAGCAGGAAACTAACCCCAGCAAATCTGTCAAGAGAGCAGGGCTACAAAAACAAATGAATGGACTTCCAAATACTAGTGGTTATAGGCACATGCTTCACGAGCATGACTGGAGACCAAGTAATTTATCCGGTCGCCCGCGTTCAGCTGACTCAAGGTCAAACTATGGTGTTGTTGAAAAGCTTTTGAAAACCTATGAAAAATCAACAGCGACTTCTCCGTGTAATGCAAAATGCTGCAAAGATAAGTGGACACAGGCAAATTCTGAATTCACCAATGGGGGTTGCGAGACACTGAGTCAGTATTTAGAAATGCTCCAGATTGAGCAAGAAAAGCAAGACTTTCCAAGGAATTCAGCCAGGCATATTGGGCAGCAACTCAAGCAAGGAAAAGAGAGACAGAAGTTACCAGAGGTAAGGTTCATAAGAATGACAAAAACAAAACAATTCCATTTCCTAACAAGCCTCAGAATCTAAATGGTGCAGACTAACATTATACTGTAAATAATTATGAAAAAAAATTATGTAAAAATAAATAATAAATATATAAAAATAGATTCTTTAGGCTAGGATCTGGATGAATCAGGAGCATTTCTTCTGCAGATTATAGAGTTGTGGGAGGGAAGGAGCATGTAAGTAGAATGAGCAGTGAAGACCTGCCAGATTCTTATCCCTGCTGTGTTCTGTAAAGCTAGTTTTTTACTGCAGTGCAGTTATGCAAAGATTGAACTAGTGCAAACTTCAACCAGGTTTTAACACCCTCTCCACTTCCTTTAGCTGATGTGTTATGTTATAAGACTTCCCATAGGGCTTAAGCAGACTTGGCCATGCCCCAAACCCGAGGTCTTAGATAACATTCTTCAGTATCCAGGGTGCTGCTTGGTTCAGGATTTCCTTGGAACTGCCTATGACAAGGGGTACTGTGACTCCATAAAGTTTCCAGTGGTAAAGCAGCCTTCTCTTACTCATGTATCAGTTCCAGCTTCTCCTATATATTCAAGCTTAGGCTCACAGAAACAGAAGAGTGTGGCACAATTAAGTAATTTATATTTGGGTGAAGTTTATTTTCAGAAGTTTTGAAATACTGCCTTTGCCAACATTCTTTCTTAATGAAAAGACAAACAGATGGTTTGGAAAACACTCTGTAAGTTGCAGGTTCTGTAGAAGTCCACAAAGAACACAAAGAGACATGCCTCTTGGAATCTCAAAAAATATAAGTCAAGTGTGTTTTGAGCTGGGAAACTAAAATAGGTTCAGGCGGTCAGCTGGTATGACTTTATGACTTAAACTGTCACAAATTCAGACTTCAGTGGAGCTATGTGGATTTAAGCAGCTGAGAATCTGACCGTGCAGATTTTCTTCTGCACATCTTTCTGACAGCCTTGCTGTGATGCAGTGTCTTGCTTAACAGGAGGCATCTTTGCTTCAGCACAGAAAGAAAAAAGCCATGAAGCTTCTGATTTCTTTATCAACCAATAAACTTTTGTTAGGCAATGAATATGGTGGAAAGGAATAATGACTTTTTTCACAGTCTCCCATTTTATATTGTCATTTCTATCTGTAGAAACTAAGTGTAGAATACTACCTAACCAGGAGTTAACATCTTAGGTCTAGCAGAATTAATGTCACAGAGGTGTAAAGAACTACATGTGACATGAGCCAGTGACATGTGACACTGGGTTTATTTTCATTATTTCCAATTTACATCAATGCAGCTATGATCAAAATCTGTTGAGTTTCCTCTTCATCTATGGCTCTGCTGGTAGACATGACACAGTATTAACACATAACCATTCTGAATTAGTTACCAAGTTAAACAGCTTCACACTGAACTAATGGAAACAGAGTTTCCTGAAATAGGATCTGTCAAAAAATACCTGAGAAGTATGTAGATCCTAATCCAGTAATATCAAATGGTGTTCTGAGTTCTACACTTGGAGTATTTTACTGCATTCATTGACAAAAAATCTTCCAGATACTAAAAGATGAGAGGAAATGTTTTGTCTTGCACTATCATTTTATACGTTTCCTTGTGTCTGACACTTGTTTTAATATATTTTGAACCACAACTGATGTGAGAATCCCTGCACATAGAAATAGCTGTTATTTTGCATTCTGTGCATTGCTCCGCTCCTTTTAATAGCTTCCAACCACCTGTTCTGAGGTCACCACAAATGTCTTCCTGCATTCCTGCTGCATTCCACTAAAGCTGTAACGTGGTAAAGCAAGGACTTGCCTTTGTGTTCTAGATATGTGTGCCAGCTAAATGTTCAAGTGAGAAGGGTTTCTCCCGTCCTGCTCGGCCAGCAAATCGACGCCTACCTTCCAGATGGGCATCCAGATCCCCATCAGCACCGCCCGCTGTGAGAAGAACAGTGTACAATTCTGTCTCCTTTCGGTCAGAGACCTCAGTAGTCTGAACCCAGAGCTGGGCTGAATGGCTGTGAAAGCTCTATGCCTCACTGTAACTGTGTTTGGTATGTGTCGTAGCAACCAGCTCCACACTGTTGTGTTCTGTCCAAGAGTGACCCCTCCACATGCCGGACAAAGCCTTACGAATCTTAGGTCATCATCACCATGGTCTTCAGTGTTTTTATTGAGATGAAAATAGTGATATCCCTGGTTTCCTCTGGGTTTGTTTTTGGGTTTTTTTTTATATGTTCACAAGGAATTTCATTTGAACAGCATCTTTCTTAATTTGCCAATTTGAGTTGAAACAATGTATAGTGCTGTATATTCTGACTCTTCTGCAAACAGCAGAACGTAAAGCTGTATGCATGATCATGTGTTTGTAGGTGCATGTGTTGGACTAGGAAGTATACAGGCCTGTATTTAGAAGAGACAAACTGTGCTAGTGTTGACATTGAAATTACAACCTATATGCCTACATATATATATACTTCGTGTTTATTTTAAAAAGTTTGAAATATACAGTCCTGATGACATTTATATTTTGTATATCTTTTACATAGGTGCACAGGTGTAGTATTTAATGTAAAAAAACTAAATATGCATTTTTTTGTGACTGATCGCAGTGATAATGCCTTGCACAATATGTATCTGAAGCAAACAAGCTTGACTGATTTGTCAGTCATGCTTTATGGCATCCTTGTTCAGTTTCCTAACCCTAATACCAGGTCAAAAATCCCAAACATATTTTTTCTGAATTAAAATATTATATGATTTGTAATACCTTAACCTTTTTCAGCACCAGAGACATTTCTGAAATGTTCCAAACCCTTTACAAAGCTTAAATGTGCCATTATATATATAGCATACTGTAAACACTTTGGTAGATTCAGCTACTGTAACATACAATTTATGAAGGGAGGAAAAGAGTTGTATATGCTCAATTCTGTAAAACTTATTTTTCCTTCTAGCATTATACTTTAAGGTTTGGAAAAGTCAGATAACAATGGACTTGTTTACTTTCACTCAAGGCAGGAGAACAAACACCATTGTTCCCAGTGCTGCAGCCACACTCCTTTTTTACTCTTCTCCTAGACTAGAGTGCCTGAGCCGCTTGCTAATTCCCTGCTCCTGGACTGACTTGTGGCAGTCAGTTATGAAGTTTACTTGCACTCTGGCAACGAGCTGCATCTAGTAGGGAAATATTACATCGAGATATGATCACAATGGTGCCCGAAATCCTGACACATGGCATTGCAACTCTGGTGTTGCCATCACTTGACTTGGTATTATTTGCCATCTGAATGGCATGCAAAGAGCCCGGCTTGTTCCTTCTCACAGAGTGAAGGAAGTATGGATGCTGTCCAGGCTCTGAACTTTCAAAAAGACAGTGTCCTTTCATCCTGGAATTTTTGCACCTTTTGTTAGGCTGTTGCTGGATACACAGTGCAGTAATGATGATAAATGTTATCTTTAAACAGCATGTCTAGGTCAAAAGGAGTAAAGAGGTACCTCTTCAACATCAGCCTGATCTTGTCTGGCAACTTCATTTTCTGGAGAAACGTAGTGTGTTCAAAGGAATTTGAAAAATCATCCTGGGATCCATTAATGTGCACATCTTCTTATGTGAATGTAAAAAGGATTTCAGAAAGAGTTTAGGCTTTTGTCCTAGTGAATTGTATATGTGGCAATATAGGGAAAGCTTAATGTGCTTAATTTGGTAGTGATCTGTTGTTCTACTCCAGTCATGTTGAGAATTCACACTTTTTCCTTCCTTTAAGGACCTTATTCTTCTTTCCTCTGCACAACTTTGATTTTGAAGAGAGAGAAAACAGGAGGCCATGTGTTCTGAGCAATAGCCTATATGGTAGTATTGGTAACAGTTCAGGCTTGTTATTGGAGTGAGCAGGCATTAGAACTGTAAATCCCAATTTATCATGCCATTGCGGCTGTCTGCTTGGCAAAAATAACACTCAGAAGAATTCGCTCTATCTAGACTTCTGGTCCTTTCTAGGTCTGTCCCACAATACATGAAGACTTCAGGCAAATCAACAATTCACCATAACTTAGACATTATTGCAAAGTTATTTCTGGAAAAGATACAAGGACAGAAAATCTTGAAAAAAATTCATACAATTTGGATAGAGACAAAAACCTGTGTGCTTAAGTAGAAAATCAGGAGTTCTATAAATTTGATTGCTTGCCCTAATTTAGAGATTGCACTCCATTGGCTTCCTCAGAACTAGAAAAATTAGACATGATTCATGGTAAATTTGGAACATGGGTTAATATTTTAACTATGGGAATTAGCAAACCAAAATACCTTGCAAATTGACCTTTTAAACATGTAAGTAGCTGACCAGCTTTGAATGCCTAATGCTGGGGAAAGGGTAATATGAGAGAATTGTAAAAAAATGTGGTTCTTGACTTCGGTCACTGTTGACTGCAAAAACACTTCTTTAAATTACCTTTGTGGTGAAGTTAAGCAGTTTTGTTCTGAAAAATTGTGATGCACTTTTGTTTGAAGTATGTAACTACAAAAGCATTTCCCTTGATTAGTCAGTGAAGGTGTTTCTTTAGTTCCCTTCAGTTTCTTTGGTTGCCTTTGACATAGACCACATTGTTGAATCACAGAGAAAGGATCAAATACCAACAACATTCCCTGATGTATGTAAGTTAAGTGAACAGAAGGTTTTTGAAATAAACTAATAGGTCAAGGATGAGTCCGTTTTGTCAAGATTCTCTGTGTCCGTCTAATTTTAGACATTGATTCTGATGCCTGAAAGTATAAAAGCTGGTGATTTTGGTCTGCAGATGGCTAGTTGGAAAGCCTAAATTTTAGAAAATTGCCCCTGTCACTGTTTAAATATTCCCTTCAACTGTACTTGTAACAGGGCCAATGGACTGTGGTGGTTTTTCTAGTTCCCATAACTGTGGTTACTGAACCATAGTAAAGGCTTTATTCACTTACTTGCTGTAGGGGGAAAAGCTCCATTGGGCTTTCAGGTTCCCCTGTGTTGTTTCTAACAAGGAAATCTACACATATACACACACTTGTACCAAAACCACATGATCTAAGCATAACTTGACCTTCTTATTAATCCTAGTGTTACCTATGGAAGAGGTGACTTTTGTAAGCTTATTTCAAAACTAGGTTTTAATAATCTTACTCCTCCATACCCTGTCTGAAGTCTTAAAAAAGATACATGTTCTTCTTGCACTCTGAATTAGCCTCTCTTTATTGCATGTTTATGGGTCTTAGTAACTCCCTGGAGACGCAGAGTCAGCTGCCCATTGAAAGGGGAACATCACTAGGAATCAGGTGTCTGGTACTTAGTTGACAGAAAGCATCATTCTCCCTTATGCTGGGACATGGAGCCATAATCTTACCAGACCCTTTTATAGAGGAGTGTGGCAGGGTAGAAGCATACAGAGAAGAATCACTTAGATCTTACTAGCATATGTAATAGAGCAGGCTGCCTGGAGGCTAGAAAATTTGCCTCAGACCCTCTGCTGGAGACAGGAGTAGAGGAAAAAAATTCCCTTTAAAACCTCTGCATATGATTCCTCAAACTCAGAGTACACATCCGTTAGGTGTTTTGTCCTTACCATGTAAGTGACAGACTTAAGTATCTTTAAAATGTTGCTGAGGGAACAAACTTTGTCTTTTAGCAACACAATTGTCCTTCACTATTGCACACACTGTAAGGGAGCTGGCTGTTACATGTAGGAAAGGATTGGCAATCTGTGTAATAGAATTTTCCAGAGCATTCAGAACACAAATTTATTTCTTCAGTTGTCTATTTTAAAAATTGGGGTTTTACATAAGGATTTTGTATCTAAATGTCTTCAACAGCATTTTAGCAAAGATCTGCAGCAGTCCAGAACACAGGCCCAAGAACTTACACAATTCTCACAGTGCTGCTATGCAAATAATTTCTTTGGCTTTGAGATCTGTAATATACAACTCTAGCCATTATACTGCTGATATTCTCAGTAATGGAATTCTCATTTGTAATGAATGGTGTCTTCAGCTGTGTACGTGCTCTTTAAACTGGGAGGTGCTCTAAATGCACTAACTCAAAGCTATTTGTTCCCTCTGGCCTTCCCACCCCTCTTTGATTTGCAGTGTGTACTTTTGTGTGGTTTACTGCTGTTGGTCTGTATGTGCCATACCATAGGATTTTCTGTCTGTACTGCAGCCAAAATATGTTTTGATCAGGCTGTTTTAAAAAGTGCTGATATTACTATTGCCATCCACAAGTATATTAGATATTGATCTATTGTTTTACAAACTGAAAATGCACTTTCTTCATCCACTGTTAATGGCATACATTATACAAAACTTGTGCTTTTGCTGTTTGAAATTACAATTCATCTGCTTTTACATTTTGGTTCTACCCCTCTCCCTTGGACCTCTTCTGCTGGCAAAGTTCTTGTATCAGTAGAGATGTGTTTCTGTTGTGTCTGGTTGATCCAGTTGCTGTGTGGCCATGGCAGCTCATACCTAAGGGTGCCTTGCTAACTGTGTTGCTCTAAAAAGAATTGTACCAGAATTTCCATGGGATAAGAGAGATTGAACCATGAATATAATCGAAGTGAATGTGTTGTCAATGCCTTTTCTCTAGTACCTGCTGTCAGCAATGTTCCTGTTAAAGGGTCTGGAATTTGTTTCCTCCTAGTGGTGCATGTTTGTATGTGTGTATGGCCAAGATTCACTGAAAAATTACACTGTAGGGTAGTCCATACATGTTATATTTTCAAATCAGATTATCTAATGTGTGAGCCCAAAATACACCAATCTATCACATGAGATAACTTTTCCCTTTACTCCGAAGTAGATGCAATCCCAAAATGAATGGTGGGAAGAGAGCAGGCCCTGCACAGGTATGTCTAAGGTATGCAATACAAGTAAGCAAGCTATGCTTGTTGATATTACAGGGCAAGTTAAATCCCTTGACTAGTCAACTCATTAAAGTCAGAGGTTCTTTAATATTAGATCTCAGTGGAATCATGGACTTCTACCAACCTGCTAATGTGTCACAGGGATTGTAATGCCAAGCAGTCTGATTTTGATTGCCCCTCAACATGGAGGCAGGCTGCTGCCTGTGGCAGATATGCCTGCATAGTCTTTTGCCAGTGCCCCTCAAATTTCCCTAAATGAGTTTACTGCAGCTAGAGTAATTTCTAAATCATATCCACCGTTGAAAGGACTGTCATTAAAGAAAATTGTACTCATATGTGAACTCTGCAAACATGACAATGCTAGCTGGCATGGTGACACTGAAATCATACTGAATCATACTGAATTTTACTTCTGTATCATGAGATATCTGGAGCAGGTCAGCTGTTCTGGTACCATATGTGATGTACAGCTGCTTAAGATGTTGTGGGAAGAACACCACAGCCAGATATGCGTGTACATGTGGCATGCTTCTTTCTTTGCAGGATCTTTCTAGTTTCCGTGAAGATACTCTGATTGTTTTGGGAGTCTGGGATTATTTTTTTTTTTCAAATTCAGCTGAAGACACTTGACCTACCCATGCTGTTGCTGGTAAGAAGTCTCATAGGAATTCTTCTGAAGCCAAAATATCTACTCAAAGAAGTAGCTGGCTACCAAATGAGGTAAGATGGTGAGATGTAAGTTGAACAAGCCAGTTCACAAATTGGCTCATACACTCTTACATCTTTGTGTACACATACACACACATGCACACACACACACATCTTAGGAACTTTTCTTCCCACAGTGTCCAGTGCAGCTGCTTTTTGCTGTAATACACTATTTACTGGGTATATGAGCACCACAGTCAGACCCATAATACATACAGAAAAATGATGTCTAATATTCTATATAAACAGAATCCTCGCAAAGAATGGTACTGAAATTTTTACTTAAAAATACCATGTGACTTAATGGGATCCAGCAGTTTCTGAAAGCCCAGTTTCATGTAATTAAATGCAACCAAAACTTTTAGTGAAAGAAATGTGCTTATGCATGTCATAATATCTTCTGTCAAAATATTATAAGCTTACCTTACATCTCTCATCATGATTTTGCCCCTTGTACTATGAGGGAAAAAAAGAAAGGAAGTGAAAACAGAGATAGTAAGAAAAATTCTCAAGCTTAGGCACTGAAAAATGTCTGTACTGCTCTCCCTGGATGAGAATTTGACAGTTTAACAGTATTTTCCATGCAAAGATGTTCCATTTCTCCTCTCTGTTGTTTTACTCCTTCCTTCCCTCTCCTTTTGTCAGAAGGGGACCATTCAGCTACCTAAGGAAAAGATAAATAGGCCTGATAAAAAGAGCTCTATGGAGGCTTCTTTTCGCTTTCCATCTTCTTTTGCACAGCCCTCCAGACCTACAAAACACATGATGTTTCTACAGACCAGATGAGAGAAAACAGAGAAAGATGGCTTTTGCTATCTTTCTGCAACAGGCACTACATAAGCCAGTTTGGGGCTGAATAGTTTCATGGGTCTTCTACTGTAGTGTGGAAAAAGTCTTTTCCTTTTCTGTGCAGGAGTCTGTATTCCTTTCAACCATCTTTTGGATGGATTTCTGCAATTTTAATTCATTTTACAGCAAAATTTCACAGCAGTTGGGACAGAAAGTGCAGAATTCCTCATTTACTATTGGAAGTTGGCCAAAAGCTGAACTGGGTATACAAAGGGCCAAGACAAATTTAAAACTATTTAAAAATATCTTGCCAAAGTGATCTGCAGTCAGCCCACCAAGGTTTTTAAAAGTGAACTGTCTCTTTAAGTTTGGCTCCAGCTTCTTTCTCCTGTAGAGTTGAAAGTGGATGAGGAAAGTAATTTACAACATTCAGAAATGAAGATAACAGTGGTCTGGTGATTTCAGTAGCATTATGCTGCTTCCAAAGCCTCCCATGAGTTATGTGTTAGATATTGTTTTCCCTAAAATGCCATTTAATGCCAGCCTGCATATATTTTGGCCTAGTCTGCTGTCTCATAGGTTGTATACATTTAAATATGTCTGGGATAACCAGACTTATGTAATGCTAGAACCATCACCTCTGTCATCATTTGAGAAACATTTGAGAAAATCAAAGCTCACTAATTCAGAGTGCCTGCTTTCCTTTTTTGTCTCTATACACACAGATGTGTACACATCACATGGATAATATATACTGGTTTGTTTTTTTTGCTTCCTTCTTGTTTTTGTAATGTATGGAAACAAGAATGAGGTCTGTACATAGTTACAGTCAGTCTTAGCTAAAATGGAAAGAGCAAGGGTGTTATGCTGGACTTGGGATCCCAACCAAAATCTAAATGAAAGAAAGTGTTGAGACATTTTAGGGCAGGAAGTTGAACCAAATAATTTATCATTTCTTTCAACTGAAGAGTCCCAACCCCTTTTCATGATATTTTGTTCAAACATTATAAGTTTGCATCTATCTTTACAGGACCAGTGTGAGTATATATGTATTTTCCCTTACCTACCTTGTTCTGTGATTTGAAGAAAGACAGGCTGTAGATAAAGTGATGCCTTAAGTTTTAGCTTTCATATTTTCCAGATTCTGTACTGCATTTGTATATAATTCTTAATTACATATAAAGTGTTAGCAAGTTCTCTTCACAGGGTAGTCTGACAAAACAATCCTTTTCCAGCCCAAGAACCAAGGACACCATTGCAGCTTTCGGGCCAAAGAGGTATAAACAGCAAATTGAGGAGAGAAATTGGACAATTAACCTCAATATGTAAATGGACCAAAATTACAAAAGTGTGAAAACTCATGACCCAGTGTCCATCTGTGTCCATCTTGTTGCGTAGCCATGGCGAGGCTCTTGTACTGCCCAAGGTGTACTACCCTTTGAAGGCCTCTTTAATAAATATCTACTTTATTCCTTTAACTATGTCTAGTCTCTGTTCTAGGTAGCCTCTCAATCAAGGCATCAAAAGGGCTTTGATTAACAGTGAAGATGCCCCCAGTTCAGGAAGACTGGATTCAGTTCGTTCACTCGGCACACAGGGGTCAAATGTGAACTGTGTCTGACAGGAATGTATTGAAATCAGAGAGGAACTGTCTTCAAATTCAGACTTTTGGTTTAGTTTAATTGCGACTTGAACTTCCCCAAATCCAAAATCAAATCTCAGATTAATCTGTCAGTCTTGATGCCTCCCACAGGGTTTCACATTGAAATGACAAGAGAAAAACTTCAAATTTTACATGTATGTGTAAGTATTAGCAGTGTACAGAGACAGTAATGAATCTCACAGAACTTCACGTGGGCTCAAAATTTCCTGCTAATATTTCACACTGCTGATCACTAGCCTGTAAGACCAACTGTGCAAAAGCCATGAACCCACAGGAGAAACTACAACTAAAAACACACACACAAAAAACCAAACAAAAACCCCTAAAACCCACATATACAAAAAACCCAACAAAATGCCTTGCAGAAAAAAGTTATATGTGGGACATCTCTACTAAAACAAGGAAGCAGATACCACAGGCTTCAACTCTGATGACTTACTGCAATAGAGGGATATGAAAAAGGAGTGGTCTCTTCCTCCTCTACAGAGGAGCATTGGATGAATTTCTCTGTGTTCATAGCTTTCCTAAATGAGCAACAAATGTCAGAGCTGAAATGAAATCAGCTCTTGTGCCATAAGTGGGTTCTGATGTCATTAGCTATCATCTTTGCTCCAGGACTGCTTGCTGCTGCTACTAACCAAGAAAGGCAGGAGGAAGAAGGGTCTTCTTGACACCCACAGCAAGATTAGGGTTGTTTGAGGTTGAAACTCAAAATGTTACTTGTCCTAAACATTGAAAATAGCCCAACATCTAACTTCTCTTTCTGAAACAGCATACAAACCCACTCACTGCTGACTAAAACTGTTTTTCATGAAAAGGATATTACCCACCACTGACTCCACATAACAAGAGAGGCCAGTTGCCGCAGGTCCGGAGTAAGGAAATGCCACTCTTGATTTTCTTATTTCTTTGGCAGAGACAAAGCCAATTTGGTTTTCATTACACACACAGCTTTTATTTTTAAGTTGGATCTAGAGGAGGAGGTATTCACCATCTCCGTCACTTCAGAGAGGCTTTGATCTGCAAAATTCTTTAATGCTATTATAAAAAAAGTACTTCTGATCACTACACTTTGTTTGGAAGTAGAATAAAGGATTGTGATCCAGCTAAGTAATAAATTTGGAGGTTGGGAAGACCCCTTTGCAAGCAGCTTACAGTGTGAGAGCATGCTAAATATGAGATGTTAGAGCATTGCACTGCTTCAGAGTTTTCTGCAGTCCTTGCAGTGGAGCAAACATTAACAATCCTGATTTTCAAGTGCAGGAAAATGAAGCAGAAAAGGAAATAGCAGGGAACTCTTGATTTTCTGGGGGCAAGTGGGAGGAAGGAATTGAAGCAGAAGTTTGGAGCAGACACAGCTGTAGCAATGTAAGATGTGCCATGCCCGTTTCTACTGCCCTTTGAAGAGGGAAAGGGTGAAACCTGCCCCCACCTTGCAGGCCAAACTCTCTGGCTGATGTCAACCCACCTAATGCTGAGGAAGGGAAAACCTGGCTGATTTTGCATTGAATTGGGTGAGGAACTTCTGTGGTTCATTCCAAAAGCTCATCCTGGGAAGGTGGATGCCTTCTGCAGTGGCAAAGGAGGCAGGTGAGAGGTGGCCTCTGCTTCTGAGGCAGAACAATTGTGCTTGTTGTGATGGCTCACAGAAGCTCACAACATTGCTCCAGCACAAAGATATTACTCTGCCATTTACATGCCTTTGTTGTGGTGCAGAAAATTTTCTGTCACCACTGCCTAGCAAAATTGGTCAAATCTGAAAATGCACCAGCCTGGCCTGAAACAGCATGGAAGGTGTTCCTGGGTGCTCACTGCAACAAGTTGGTTTGTTACAGTCAAAGGCTGAACAGCCAGGTGAGGTCACAAACCAGTTCCCAGTGAGCTGTACGAGGCTAACCACAGGCCAGTGGCAGGTCTTTGCTCAGGTGCTGAGAAGATGAGACCTGTTTCCTGAGCTTTGCATCCCGCTTCTGCATGTGGGACCTCAGACTCTCAGGCTTCTCTCTCTTCCCTCCCCAACACAAAATACCAGGACTACATTGTATTAACAGTAGATCTCATTGAAGACGTAGGTACCTTTTGTTCTGCCTAGACTCAGTTCACAGGGAGTAATTTACTGGTTGGGTATAGTCTGTATTTGCTTTCATAGATTAGCAAGGAAAGAATTTTCTAGAGATTTGGTCATTATCCCAAGTAACTTGATAACTCTGTCAAGCTTATTCTGCATTTCAAATTGTGTAGTGATTGGTCAAATAGTTCTATAAATTTTTATTTACAATCTTAAGAGTCTTTTTTCAAAATGGATGTATGCTCTCCTGAGGCACCTCCTTGTACGTATATGTCTGGTCTAATGACTGTGTGTTACAGTAAGTTTTTTGGCTTAATCCACAGAACAGACAGTATCAAGATGGATGATGGGACTGTGACTCTGGGGACCTGTTGCCATTTGTTTGATCTAGCAGGACCTGCCTTAGCTGATCTTGCTCAAACCACTGGCTGAGATTCTCAAATAGGGACCTAGGGCTTGCCTATTTCTGCTGGAGTGAGTGAAGCACTTTCATGGTTCTGTGTGCCTCAGCTTGTGTTCCTCTTGTGCAAAACAATGGTTATAATGATGCTTTCTTTGGCTGACTGTTCTTTTTAGGTTATGTTAGTCACTCTGCAGACATAGCAGAGAGAAAACATGAACTTCTTTTCCAAAAGGAATAGTAACAAATCCAAAATCCACTGAGATCATTAGAAGTCCTTTCTATCCTGGATCATGCCCTGTGTGTTTAAGATCAGTCTTTTAGCTGGCATTTCCTATCACTGAATTTGTCAGAGACAAGCCATGAAAGAAGAACCTGAACAGAAGAAAAGAGAATTCTTTGATTAACAAATATCACCCAATTACATTTTGGCAAAATTTTCCAAATGTTAATCCTAGTTCCGGGAAAAAGGAGAGTGTCCCAAAGGTCAGCTGTGACAGTGCATGAAAAGAACTGCACTTGCACTGCAATGAAAAGAACTTACTATCAAGCTAGTGGATAGTTATGAAAATGTTACTGAATTTACCATATAAAGCATATTGGATTCCAAGCTGGAATCTGTCTGTGACTGTCAGTATGATTTAACAGATTCCATGCATCAGGTTCCAAATCTGCAATACTTTATTCTCCTGCCCCTGATTAAGGTCTTGGATCCATACAACTCTCACATTTAATTGCACTGTGCTTGGTTAAGAACACATCTTTAATCAAGTGCTGGGCAGCCTCTCTTAGCACAATCAGATGTTCTAATGAAAGAAAGGAATTGTAGGTGTTGCCAGCAGAGCTCACACAGAGAATGCTAAAAAGGCAGGCAAGCAGAGGGCTGGAAAAGTTTCTGTCTCTTCTCTTTAATCACCCCTCCCCTTTCCTGCTGACATTTTCTGACTCAGTAGAAGCTGCCAAATCACAGATGGCTGTGGGGCCTGTGTGAATCAGAATAAAACAAGGAAGCTAGTATTTGGGAGAGATTGGAACAATAACAAATAAGACTGACCTGATTATTCGAGCATGGTCAGATACAATGCCAAGTTGCATATTTTGATATTTGCTGTGTGATTTATATATCAGTATATACTGCAGGATACAGTCAAAAAGTGCTCTGTCCCTTTTGTGTCTCCTCCGCTGTGAATCTAGTAGGGGTTTTTTGTGCTCTGAACCTCCTGACTTCTGAATTTTGCTGTACTGGTTATATCAAACATGGTTTAGAGTGGGCAGCAATACCAAATCAGATAATGTTTGCTTCTATAGCCATAAGCATAGATATTTTCTTTCCAATATTTTTAATTGCTAGGCAACCAATATTCCATTTTGATTAAGTTATGCTATTGCACACCGGGACTTGTAGTTGCAGCACTGTAGCAGTGTATGGAAGTAAAAGAATGACACATTGTTGACAATAGTTCATTCTTAGATTCACTCTGAGGTCACTTTTGCCACCCTGTCTGATGCTTTGTCAGTGAAGGCCCATATTGGAGAGCAGGTTCAATCACTGAACTTTAAAGAACAGAGGCAGAAGAGAAGAATGCTGAGCTGCAGGCAAGTACTGCAAGCACGGCATCTGCCCTCCTGACACTCTGGCATCTGACTAAACTCCTCCAGGAGTAGGGCTGCAGCTGCAGTATGAGCCCAGCTAGACCTTGGCAGCAGTCAGCAGCTTCATGTACTTTGTGGGAGGGAGAGGAAAAAACCAAAGGAAAACAACACAACCAAATAACAACAATAACCTCTAGAAGTAGGAACATGAGTTAATTCATTCCGGAGATAATGTTTCTTTGATTCTCAGTCACAGGATTATGTATCTGTGCACATTGATGGGTTGTCTCTCATATGTTTTGCTTGGGGTGCAGTGACATTCCTCCCACCTTGTAGCTGGAGAGCATAGGCACAGAGAGGCCGATGTCTTAAGGGCATTGAACTGTGTAATTCCAGAAAATTTGTGTGGGATTCTGGTCTCCTAACCAAGTTTCAGCATCTGCCCAGCTATTGTCTTTCATCTCCTCCTGGCCAAACTAAGATTATATGGTAGAGAAGGAAATTGAACCTACACCTCTTGCATCCCCCATTATAGCTGCATTCCCACCAAGACTGGGATTTGAGCCCTGCATACTTGTCCTGTTACAACTCTGGACACTGCTTTAAGCTGTAAATACACTTAACATGCCTTTCTGCATTAAGGGAAGTCTGCTTTAATGGAAAAATACATTAGCTGTGCATATAGTGAAAATACACTTTTTTTAACCTGCTTTTCTTTCATTTGGGAATAAAAGCAGGTTAAAAACTTCCTTTCAAGAAGCTGCCTTCATTGTCTTCCCGATTAACTTCTGTCTGCATCATTTTATATGCTTTTAGTCTTGTTTCTTTTCATTCAAAATTTTTTATTCCCAAGCATTTCATATCCCAAACTTTTCAAGCATCCATTAAGGGCAATTTTGCCTCTAGCTATGCTTTGGAATTGTCTCTAATACCATTCTGTTCTCTCAGAATTGGATTAAAAATGTGTTTTTGCATAAGAAATTTTCCCTGAATTATGAAATGACACAGAGCATATTTCATACTGTTCTCCATCACCTTCTCTTTGTATTGTGTTGATATAAATCAGCTCTTTTCATCACTGCTTCAGACTGGGCAGAGGATTTTTTGTGGTATCCTGTGCCAACACTAAGTGAATTCCTAACATGGCTTACAGATGCCCTGGGGCACATCCACACAACAAAGAGGAATTGGGGCACTCAGTGACCTGAGAGATGGTAAACCACTGAATGTCACTTTGCAGTTGTCTTTGAGTCACTTCAACACAGCTTAGTCATGGAATTAGCACCTGAGTATCAATGAGCCCTGCAGGTTCACATGGTTCCTCTGAAATATCATTTTCAAGAAGCTCATGACATTCACTTGCAGGCAATGAAATTACCATTTTTACTTGTTACTTATGTGGTTAGAAAACACACATGCAAAAGAATAAACTTTCCTTTTAGAAACTTGTTATTTTGTTTTGCATTGCAGTGGGCAGCACATGTTCATGTGAGACGAAACCACGAACTAAACGACATGTCTCCTTCTGCAGATAAATTTAACTCACATTGAAGTCTATGGGAGTTTTGCCAATGACTTGTGGAAATACTAGCAGTTCCTTAGGGTCAAACAAAGAGCACAACAGTATAGGGAAAAAACAGCTGAAAGTTGCTCTTGAAACTTATATGTAAAAGTCCTGCTTGTAAGAAGTTCACTGGCTGGACTTGGCACATCTGCTCAGGATCAGTCTCCAAACTGTTAGGAAATTAGTATGATACAGTTTCATTAAGGATGCCAGCTATCTTGTTTAGCAAAATATGACCTCTTTCTTTAAAGAAGATGATAATTAGAGAATACAAATGCTGTACACAGAATCCTATTGCTTAGATCTTTATCCTGTTTAGTGCTCCTGATCCCTGGATTTATTTGAGGAGTGCTTAAGTGGATAAATTTGTTTAAGGAAATGAACTGTTGTCTTAGATTACCAGAGTATACTTTGTATTCTGTCAAAGTAGGGTTTCAAAAAAGATGCCCTGTCAAATAGGGTAGATGAAGTAAAGTAGGTGGGTAATAATTTGCTGGGTAGTTGTTTAAAAACATTGAAATACCAAGAGACATGCATTTTAATGTAAAAACCACAAATGTAGTTGAGTACTTTTTGGAGGCATCAGGGGAGATTTGGACTGCATTGTGGCAGACAAACAAACACAGTGATCATGATGTGTGTGAGTGGAATTATTATAATCAAAACAATTATAACTACTGAATCTTCAAATGTTCCAGTGCAATTTATCACACCAAGAGGCATCCCGCACCTTGCATTTCATGTGCCTGTGCAAATATTAAGAAACATTTTACTGCAAAGTGAGAGAAATCTTTCCTGTGAGCTCATAGGCTTACCAAGTTCAAGGTCAGCAATGACTCATTTCTACATGCCTATATCATAGCAGAGGTACTAACTATGGTCTGGTATTGGAAATATCAAATCTGATCACCTCCTAACATTGCATGTTTACAGATTTACCCTGGTGATGCTATTTACACAGCAGTAGTCATTCTGTCCTTGTGGGACTCAGTTTGGCCTCTGAAACCAGATATCTTTGTCAGAAATGGAGAAGAATGTGACCAACTGACCATGAGAGTCAAGTACACCTGATGCTATGTAAAATGCTACATGCCCAAAGCATTGGGCAAGCAGTAATGTGGTAATGTGAATTCACATTTTGTGTCAGAATTCTGTGTAATACTGGACAATCCAAGTACCTGGTTGTTGGGGGTTACATGTTTTTTTTTTTCGTTTCTTAGCTGTTAGAATTTTTCCCATTCAGCTGAGAGAGAAAGCCTTGATGGTGGTACATCATCAGTACTTTAAAAGACAAAAGGATCGGCTGAGCCCCCGGGGGGAGTGGGGAGAGGAGCAGTTTTTGGGTTTTGGGTCCTTCTGGGAGGGCAACACAGACACTCTCGGAGCTGTTTCTGCGGAGAGAGGAGGTTTTTGCCATCATCCAGACGGAGCAGCTGTTCCTTCTGCTTCTGCTTCTTCCTCTCCGTTGGTGGCCTCCGCTCCCCTGTCCTGCCGGACGTGCTGCAGCCCCAGCTGCCACCGCAGAGCTGCTGATCCATCTCCTCCACCGGCCCGGGACTCTCTGCTCATCCCTGCCATTCCAGCGAGGTGTTTCTCCTCAGAGCCTGCAGGAGCTCCGAGACTGAGTGCCAGCTGAGGGGTTTGTGAGGCACTGCCTCTCCTCCACCTTTTTTTCCCCGTCTCGGCCGAGACGGGATCCCTGTTCTGTTCCGTTGTTAATACTGTAGTTATTGTTGTTGGTTTACCTTAATATATATATATATATATATTAGTAAAGAACTGTTATTCCTATCCCCATATCTCTGCCTGAGAACTCCGTGTTTTCGAGATATAATAATTCGGAGGGAGAGGGTGGGGGCTTACAATTTTTTTTCTGCCTTCCCTGACAGATAACTGTCTCTAAAACCGGGACACTGGTGCTTGCTTGGGCTACTTGAGCAATACAATGACATTACAAAAGGGAAAGACACACAACTTTCAGCAAAATGTACATCCCTATAATGCACACTTTCTCTGGAAATCAGGCTCCGGACATCAGTAACTTCCCAGGACACTGTCAGAGTCCAAAATCTCAACAGCCAAGAGGCACAGACAAGAGCAAGCCAACATCACATTTCTCAAAGCTATATTGGGATCCAGCCTGATGATAGTGTATTAATGGGTATTTCCAGGTCCTGGTTTCTGGTGTCTGTAACTCACTCAGAGCAGTGCATTTCCTCTCACCAAAGGATAGATGTCCAAGAGATAGATGACTTTGGTTTATCTCTGGAGCTACCTTATATTCTGGTCGTGACTGCTACCTATTACACTCACCGAATCTCAGTCTATCTCTTGTCATGTTTCTCTGGCAGTTAAAAAAAAAAAGGCAAAAAAGCACAAGCAAGTTTCTTAAAACTTTCACTTTTGTGAGACAAAAGGTTGCTGCAGGCAACCTCCACATAGATGTGAATGCTCTCCTGGAACACCAAAGGTGTTTTGCCTCTTGGCTTTCCACCTTTCAAGAAGTCATCCTCACTGGCTGTCAGAAAGCATTAAGTGCTCTGGAGAAAGCAGGGATGTAAATGCCACTTGAATAATAGATGCATCAAACTATAATAATTACTATTGTATTTACCATATTGCAGTATATAATTAAGTTTTTTGTTTTCTCATTTTTTTCAAAGCATTATTTATGTTTTCTGTTAGGAAACAGATATAAAACATCTTTTCTCAGTGTTTGTAATTTCTGAAGAGCAAAAATGGCTGAAAGTTGAAAATATGTGCTTCTCCTTGGTCCAGTTCTCATTAAGTACAAAATATTTGGATTTTATTTCTTCATGTTCTGAGTATCTGAAGTCTGCTTATTGATTTGTGAAGGTTTTCCTCAAGCCCATATGGACATGAGATCTCTGCCACATGATGGAATTGCTGGTTGATTACCATGTGACCCACAAACCTGTGTATCTCTAGTAGTCCTTTATGTACCTGTTGCTAGTCTTCCACAACCATAAACTAATGCAAAACAGCTCAGACATGGAGAAAACAAAAAATGGAGCCCAAGGCCTACAGCCAGACCTAACAATGCAGGGCTTAGAGAGTTTAGGTTGCTTTCCCCACTCTGCATTCATCTGCTGTGCATCTTGGGACATGTCACTTTGACTTGCCATCTTTATTTTTTCACTTTTATTTTTATTCTCTTTCTAATTTACTCAAAGGATCTTATGTACTTAGTATCACTATCCTTTCCCCATAGAAAGACTTCATAAGTTTGTTGGGGTTTGCATTTGGCTAGGATATGTACCTTTTTGTTCCTATGGCCTTAGAGAGTACTCTTGTGAAGCACACCTGGAGATGAGTAGTGCAAGTTCAGTGAAGGGATTAAATATTAGCTGCAGCAACAGCAGTCAGTTGTGCAGTGCCTGAGTGCAGAAAACAATAGCCATTAGCCTCAAATATTTCTAACTGAATCTGACTCCTAACTAAACCACTGCTGTGACTCACAGCTGTTATGCCATGTAAATACTTTTCTCAGAGACAATAAAATATAATTGGAGTCAGCTTGTTGTTATTGATTAGAATATAATGGATTAGAGAGCACCCTTTTCCATGCACTCTATTTATAGGCCCTGCATCATGGAACAGTCATTACAGCTTTTCCATCCTCATTGCACAATCATGAACAAAGCACTGAGCATGCATTCCAATTAGCCCCCTAACTTGATCCTGTCAAAAGTGACAGGGGGTAAAGCCAGCCAGACTTAATATCAAGCGTTTCTGTAAGAATCTAAGCAAGTAGAGTGAAGTCCAAGGGAAAGGAGGTGTCATTTAGCAAGGGATGTTAACTTTATTTCTACAGAGTATGCTACATGTTGAAGACGTGGTATGTATACACTGCCAAAAACTTTTACAGGGCAGATGGCACTATGTCAGTATTTTCTCCCTGCAAAAGTGGCTCTGTGCCCAGCTCTGCAGCTTTTCTTCCAATCCCCCCAGGAATCTGCAGTCCCAGGAGAGCCTTTCTTAAAGAGGCTTGCAGTGTAAAGCAAGGCTTGTGTTCTGCCAGACCAAATTCACGCCAAACTGTAGTCAGCTGAATGAGGTGCAGGCACGTAAGCAGGAAAGTACCTTTAGGCTAAGACAGTGCAGCTGCACGCACAGCTAGAGAAAAAATACTGTGCTAGCAAAATACTCTTCCTACCCTTTGCTCTGAGTGCCATAGAGGGTTAAACTTTGAGAATGCTGCCTTCAGAGCTGTTGCTGCAGGGTGGCAATAGTGCAGGACCACAGGAAGCCTCTGATTTAAAGTCTGCTTTCTGCAGGGGCACAGATAGTGGCCATCTCAAGAATGAGGTTTATATAGGCAAGGACCGATGCTGTGACAGCATGATGTGTTCCCAGGAAAAATAGCAATTGCAGTGCTGTTGAGCAAGTGCCTTTGGTCTAAGGTTTGGAGTAACCTCACACAGCCCCCAGGGTTGCAGTCATACAAAGTCCCCCATTCTGAAAGGAAGCAGGTGGTTAACAACCAGAGTCCCAACAGGGCAAAGCACATAAGTACATGATTAGCTGCTTGAAGTAAAATATGTGCCCAACTAGTTCACTGAACTGGAGCCAAAGGAAGGAAAAGGTGATAGCAAAGCGAACATTTAACTGAAAAAGCAAACAAAAAAAGCACAGCAGGTTACTGGAAACATGACAATCTTTACAAATTCCTATACTCCAATATAACTTTTTTTCCCCTGCTTGCAGCCTAGGACATCCATGGTGTGTTGAAGCAACTCACCCTGGAAATTGTGCAAATTGTTTAGCAGTGTAACTTACTGGGATTGCTAGTAGCGATTGCTGGTACTAATTGTGTAATTTTCTGACAGAGAAAGTGAGTAGTATTTAAAAGTACATAGCAAATAGCAGTGGAAGAAGACCTACAATAAATGCTGCTGTTTACTAGCTATGAACTAATACAGCTTGCTCCAGATTGTGCATCTTTCTGCTAGAGCAGAGCTCAGACCTCAAAGCCCCACAAATCAAGGTGCACCTCTTATAAATAGCCACTGAAGGTTGTTTGAGAGTCTTCTGAAGGTACCAAAGGTCTTTTGCAAGAGTAGATCTTTCATTTGTCCTTCGTGGTATGATAAAATAGGAAATTCTATTGCTGTGATATATTAACTTGGATATTTTAGGCCTGGCTGTAATTTTGAGCAACATGGGCAGTAAAAACACCAATCAAGTTGAAACAGAATTTATGTCTACTTCAAGGTGTTCCACACTTTCTGCTTTGGGTAACATGTGCTAAAGGCAGATGCATTTCTCAGTGATATGTTTGTCTGCCTCAGTTCCCTGTAGCCTCAGTGGTGCCTGTGAACAGACCATGGAGCAGTGCAGCAGTGCTCCTGCCTCTTCCCTGCAAAACTTTCATCCCACACTTTTAGTGGCAGTGGTCCCCCATGAGCTTCTAGTTGTTAAGGTGTCCCAGATGTCTCCAGACTGTAAGTAAGCAAATTATATATAGAGAGGAAAGAATGCATATTGTCCCCAATGCACAGGGTAAAGTGCAGGAGGGAGTGAAGAAACAGGTAGAGCATGATGGATTACCTCATATCAGATTCCTGTGGGCCTCAGGAGAACATGTGGTTCTGTACCAGGGATGGCTCACTGCTTGACATGGAAGCCATTGTCCAACAAGTGCTGAATTGTTCATAAAGTGCACCGGAAGAGCCTCCTTCTGCCTGAATTCATGTGGAAAGGGAAAACAAAAATCCTTGGGGGATTTCTGTCATGCTGCTGCTTCCCAGGCACACAACAGGCTGATGGACATCAGAGCACACAGGCACTGAATGAGAGATCACCACAAAAGGAAGCCAAAAGATCAGGCACTGCTCCAGGCATGGCTGCTGATACATAAAATATAATCCAGCTGGCATGCAAAACATTGTAGCTGCCAAACATATCCCATGAAGAGCTCAGGGTGGTCTCCAGGGCTGGACCACTGAAAGGCAAAAAATGCACTAAGCAAGCATGGAGAAACCTTGGCAGCCAGATGGGGAAACCTTTCCAAGTCAGGACAAAAGTCACATGTGTGCCACTTTCCGTGGACAGCTCTGCTATGTCTGTGACAAAGGACATGGTCACACACACACAGGCACCTGCTGAGCCCAGGCACACACATCCCAAGGTGCCTCGGACTCACGTTGCCCTGCGGTGCCACCAGTACTGGACGGTGCTGCTGACTCAGACTGCAGCTTGTGGTGCTGCCAAAGGGGACTTTACTCCCAGCCACGCATTCCTAGGGCTAATGCTTGTGTCCCTGCTTAGCAGCAGGATCTGGGAAAAGGTGCAGCTGAAAACCAACCCAAAGGAAAACTAATGACTCATGTTCAGCCTGAGACATTCCCTGACTCAGTTTACAATTTCTGCTGGTGACAGTGCAAGGGAGGCTTTGGACATGTGCAGCAGGGCCAGTCTTGTCCCTTTTGGTGACAGTGTGAAATTAGATCTGTGCACATGAAATCCCAGACTAGTTCATACAGGTCAGACTTAGACCAGCATTCAAGGGTTTGTTTCAAGGAGACTTCTTCTGGACTGTTCTTTTAGACTGAAATAGAAATAAGAAATAGACTGAAATAGAAATAAATATTAGTCTTGTGGCCTGCCACGCCAGTGAGCTCTTTGCCCAGTTTCTGTGCCTCCAGAGAAGACCCATCATCCTTTCTCTTTGGTTTTTGCTTTCAACATACTAATCTTTAGCTCATATGCTCATCCAAAGCTTGTTACTCAGCAGACTTCAGCACCACAACATGCTGCGCAGCCTTCACTGGCTCCTCTTGTTTTCATGAGGTTTTGCTAATGGCAGCTGGTGTCTGCTCCCATTGAGTCAGGAGAAGTGCCTACCACATTTCTGTTTTGCAGCCATGTCTCTCATGCAGTCTTGTAGTAGATGGTCAAAACTGTCATGACTCATGCGCTCTCGAAGACAGATCTTCCAGAGGCTGATTTCTTCATGTCTAATCCCTGCACCCTTGTGGTGGGAGGGAGAGCAGCCCTCTCCCTCTCATATAGAAGGCAGCAGTTCATTTTAATGTAGCAAGTATGTTCAAGATAAGTACCACATGTCTGCTCTGGGCATCCCTGTGGTTAGTACTTGTATTTGTATTTCTGTATTTTTTCTCCTCTTCAAGCTTTTATATTCTGATTTTCTTTTTCATTTGTACATGCCTGGTCAAATCATTCTCTCATTATACTATACTTTGTTTCTTTCCACTGTCTTTTTGTCTACCAGGGACACATCATTTCCTATTGCTCCCGTCACTGTTTCCATGTGCAGCCCTTCATACCCTTCTCCCTGCATGCCCATTCATTTGCTACTGCCTTGGCCCTGACTGGTTGCCCAGTTTCTTGAAGCTGTTTTGAACTGCAGCAAAACTGTATTCACACTTGGAATGTCAGTACGTGCATAGACTTGAGATTGCCAGTAATGGTCAGTCAGGGGCCAGAGAACTTCCCAGAAATTCAAACCAGCTTGAGCCAATAGTTTTTGATAATAAATAATGTCAATAAAGAAAATAATATTGGAAATTTAGAAGCATGTACATTTACTCTTCCAATATTTTCCATTTACTTTCCATTTACTTTCAATTTTTCCTAGTCTCTCCTAGAAAGACATAAATGTATGAATTAATGATCAGTTCTGGCCCTGCAAATACCAGGAATTAACTTCATAGGACGCACTGACTGCATTACCTGAGTGGAGAACTCTGACAGTGTGTGCACATGTGTCTACGCATGTGAGAGCCATGTGAAAATGTGGTTTCACCAAAGGTGGCAGATGAAATCCTTGCATTGCATCAGACCAGATTTCCAATTTAATAATACTAATAATACTAATAATAAAAGATCTCAAATCTATAAACCAAAAATACTGTGACAAAAAATGAATTTTAATTTTCTGTGTTCTCCTGTGCCTGCCCAGCATTCCCCTCTCCTAGATTATCAGGCCTCATGCTAACCTGTTAGCTAACCATCCTTCTTGTAAAAACGTGTTGTGGGAATGAAGGCAGTGAGTGGCACTGGAAGTACATACTATGCCTGATTGGAATCCTTGTGTGTGACAGAATAATGAAAACATATATCTATCCTTGGTGTTCTGATAATTAATTAATTATTTCCATTTCAGTCTGAAATTCTCAGGCAGGAGGCAGGGCTCTGTGGTTACCCCTAGCAGCAGCAGCAGGAGTGGTTTTAGCTGTGCAAGAGGTTCTGGTTTGATGGCTGAATGCAACATTGTGCCCACTACCATTGTGCCAAAACCTTAAAAGTTCAAAGGTATTGCGTGGGTCAGGTTACTTTGGCCACTTCCCCCCATCTAATATTGAAATGTCATGTGTTTTTTTGTAGAGGCAGCTTCCCTTAATCCACTACGATTACTTCCATTACAAACAAATCTCTCACAGTAGAACTGCAGCCTGTGCTGCCTTGTGCCTGTTGGCTCTGACAACAATTCCCTTTCTCAGGGTGGGAGTGGAAAGTGAGTGCCAGCACTCCAGCACTGCAGCAGCCCCCCAGGAAGCCACTCAGATCTCATGGATCTTACATCCTGTGCCACATTGGTGCCAGCCCCATCAAAGCATGAGCTAATGCAGGGGGAGAGTGATGGAGCACTGCTGGATGGGGACTCTAGCTCTGAAAGCAACCAAAAAGGCACAAGAGAGGGCTGAAAGTGGTGGGTGGAGGCAATGGGAAGTGAGAGGGGCATCTCCACAAGGAAAGGCCCCAGGAAGATGAAAGGGCATAAAGTGGTGGGATGCTGGATGGCAGCTGAGCAGAGGCACATGGTAAAGAGGACAGGAAAGAGAAAAGATGGTAACATGGAAAACCGTGGAAAGGATAACAGAAGAGGGGAAATAAAGAAGAGAGTATGATTTCAAACATCCAGAAGGGGTGGTGAGAAAGGAAAGGAATTGTCCAGGGTGACAGAGGTACCTGGGGAGCAGATCAGCAGTGGAGACAGCATGAGGACTGACAGGGAAAATTGTGGACAAAAAAGAAAAGGTAATGGGGAGAAGGTGAAGGGATGATGGACTTTGTGTAAGAAGAATCAGAAAAAGGGAAAGAAAACATGCAGCACATTAGTGTAATAGATAAAGAAGGAAAGTGAAGAAGCAAGGAACTGCCCAGGACTTTTAGAAACTTCAATTCATGCAGATCTGTTCCAGCCCAGCTTTTAAGGGTGACTCTCAGGATGAAATCAGGAACCTGTGTTAAAAAATTTCTGAATTTTGGAAACTTCCTTCCAATAGTAAAGAAGCAGACTGCTTGAAAACTGGCACATTTCCTAACACACAGAGATGGAAGGAAAAAAAAAGAGTAGACTTGTCCATAAAGGCAGTAATTACAACCACATGCTCTTACAGCAGAACTATTTTTAAAGGATCACTCTAGTAGTTTTTGTTTATTAACTGTCACTGGGGAGGATAAGTGTAGTAAGTGTGATAAGGAATTACCAAGCTGTGTTTGCAGTACTGCCTGCTGATGGATGGAGTAGTGCTTGGATGCTGCACATACATGTCTGTGTTGTACACCACTGGGTAGCAGGTAGGGAGCCAAGGTGCAGTTTCTCTAGTGGATTTAGCCAGCCAGTGCTGCTGGATGGGCTGCACTTCCAGAGTGGGAGCTGAGGGGAGGAGGAGACTCCCTTCTGGGATGGGAGCACCCTGCCTGGGTGACCAGAGGCACGAGCCAGCTGGAAATGGGCTGGTCTCCAGTCACTTCCTACTGGCTTGGCTTCTCCCACCTTGCAAGCTGAACCAAGGCAAGGGAATTCAGCCCCCAAAGCAGCCAACTCTGCACCCACCAATACTGTCAAATTCACAGAGCAGAGACTTTATTGCAAAGCAGTGCTGTGACAGCAAGGTTTACACTGGGGGGAAGTTTTTCCATCAGGTGTGTTGCTGGCATGAGCTTCACCTGGTGACGTGACACTGCTTTTAATCTCATATATGCTCCTTGCATATGCCAAGCATTTGAATTCCAGCTTTTCAGTTCACAGCTTGTCCCATTCCTCACAAAGGGAAGGAAAGCCTGCACACAAAAAAGAGATGCATGTGACATTTTTGGTGGGTTTTTTTGCCTCATTCCTGCAGCTGCTGTCCCTGGAGGCTCTCAGCTGAAGCCTGGGGGGGAGAAGGCCAGTGGCAGGAGGGCACAGCCATGGCTGCAGTGCAGAGGCAAGTCAGCCTGATGGACTGACTGCAGTCAGTGCCACGTGTGCTTGCACCCCATAACCTGCAACCCACCCTCTCTGTGTCCCCACATCATCACTGGGAGGACATCTGCCCTGAAATGTGCACCAAGGACAGGTGGTGAGTGTGGCTGATCACTGGCTGGAGAAACCTTTCCCTGTCTGGTACTGCTGCCTGTGTGGAAAGCCACCATCAGCTGTGCTTGTGCCTTTCTGCTACTGCCCATGGGGACGCACATCCCTAACAAAAGCTGCTGTGTTTTAGCACCCTAGAGCAGAGGCTGATACTGAACGAGTTCAGCAGGTGGCACAGGCTGACATCACGTGCTTGAGCTTTCCTCCTAAGGAATTTCTCTCTTCTAAAATGTGTTCAAAGCTTTAAAAAGCATCAGGAAATACAGCAACAAAGTACTCTCTCCCTGCATTTTAAATACCTTGTTTACTGCATGTGACATTGAAAAGCTACATTTTGATGTCATGTTCAAAGAGCTATATATGTCAGTATCCAGCAAGGGTGTGGTAGCCTTGCAAACATACTAGAGGGGTGGTAAAGACCTGCCTGTAGTGCTGCATGGGGAGGCATTTTCCCATAGCAGTGACTCCTTTAAAGACAGCAGGAAAATAAAATTTTGTAAAAATCAGACAACCCAAGAAGCAAGCTCTTTTGGATATCCAACAGGAAAAATGGCATTTGTTCCATGAAGATGTAATGAAAATCACTTAAGAACATTAAATCATAGCATGGATGTAATGAGCTCGATGGAACAAGAAAAAAAATAGTATGAACTAAGAATAAAACTTCTCATCATATTTAGCTCTTGAAAATCTCTGCTTACAGATGTGAAAACAGCTTTGTTTACTTCATAACTGTCAAGGTTATAATGTCATAAAACAAACTTCCTGAGATATTAATCTGGTTTTATAGGTCTTTTCTTACTGATGTAAGTGTTCTTGCAAAACAGTCTGAGCTCTGGCATCTCATTAGAAATGAAGATGTAGTGACTGAAGCAGACTAAACCCTGTGTATGACCAGGCTGATCTTTGCCATGGCCCATGTCCTGGATACTCTGTTCATGTACATGCTTGTTAGGAACTTGTTTTTCAGAGATGCTGATAACAAGCAATTCCTGCTCATGTCAGGAATGTTCCTGTATGCAGAAACATTTTTAAAATTAAAAATCAGGTCAAATGCAGTTTTTGTTTTGCTGTTTCCATTTCAGTATCTCAAGAACACCACGTTGATATATTGTGGACAGCATGAACCCACTCCCTGCTTCCCTGCTCTGTGCTAACAAGTTGTTATTCATTACTATAGTCATATTGATTTTTTTAATAGACTAGGGAATTGCCATGGAAACTGCCAGTCCATTTCTTCTCCTTCTGCATCCTGGTATCTCCAATTAGCTCATAAATGTAATCTGAACTAGGTGTCTCCCATGGCAGCATCTAGGGTCAACTGTGTACATCACTCTTGAGGGGTTTGCAGAAGGAAAAGCAAGGTAAGGACAGTGAGAAAAAGAGATCTCCTTCTGCTGTGGGAAATGCCTGGTGCTCTGAACACAAAGTAACTTAGAAATCACTGGGCTAGCTCAGCTTCTCTTCCAAAGGAGTGCCTGTGAGTTTACATGCTTGTGGCTCTGCCAGAGTGTGCTATAGAGCTGTCATTGTTTCTCTTATTAGCTTCATAGCTGGCACACAGGTGACATGGACCTTAGCTATACTTTCTGTGGGCTTTTATTTGTTGGTTAATACATGACTACCTGCCAAGCCAGGAATTCCCTGGGAAGTACAGGTATAAATGAATGACACAAAAACTATTTGCACATGGAAGAATCTGGGAATTTCCCAGATGCTCTGAGGTTGAATAAAAGAAAAATTCTGGTTGTAGGGTACAAGGCCTGAAAAAGAGGATAGCTTCACTGTTCAGGCTAGTTTAATACCAGGAAAAGCTATCTGCATTCTGCAATAGCTCATAAAATGATAGGAAATAGAGATGGGAGCAGCTTCAGGAAGAATCTCAAATATAGAGGCAAGATCAGCCAGACTCAAATTGCCTCAAAGAGCTCCCTTCCCATGCCTTGTTATCCCTGATACTGGGAGACTGTGACATATGATAATGAACTTCTTTTAAAACACTTCCTTCTTGTCTCTTGTGCTATTGTCATGGAGAATTGTTTTTCACCTTCTCCCCACAGCTTTTGCTTTTATGTCTCCCTGGGCTTTGCACCAAAGATCCTGCTCCATGGCAGTCCTGTCCATGTTGGTTTGCTTTCTGTAGAAAACCATGGTCAGAAGGGTCCCTGCTGTAGAAAGGTTCTGCACAAACTTTAGACAAGACCTTTGTTCTGACTTATTTACTGCATTTATGCCATCAGTGCTGTCAGAGCACAAGCAGACAGAAGGACATAAAAAACTGCCTGCTCAGGATATTCTCTGTGCAAGCACACACACTCCCACACACTGCAGAGCCTCTACCAACGCAACCCACATTTTTGCTGGCTTTTAGATTATTTGCAAAAAAATTGCAAAGGAAATTTCAAGGTCATGAGAATGGGGAGAAAGCACACAGGACCAGGTAAAGTGGTGGCTTGTTCTCTTGGATTATCATAAAAGGGCAGTCTGCAGTATTTTCACTGTGCTAAGTGTATCAGAACATCTGAAAAACATGGGAATAGCTAAAAAATTAACTCAGTCTCAGCTAGACCAACTTGCAACACACATATTGTTTCCTACTGTCAAAATGTGATTGGATGCTTTTTTATTTGTGAAAAAGGGCTGAGTTGGCATCTTGAACGGATTAATTTCCCTTCTTAAATAAGCTTACAATTGCCCACAGAACTAATCTATATGAAAATTTTCTCATGGTAAGAACTCTTTCCCTAAATTCTATTTTTTTTTTTTAATTCTAAAAATCTATCTTTACAATAAATCAGAGCTGTAGGGTTATGCAATTTTGGATTTCCTTTTAGTTACAAAAGCAGTGCCCCAGGACTGGCAAAGACTTTGATGCACTCACCTCCACGAACAAGTACAGCGCTTGCTTTGACCAGTGCCATTGTATTCAATGTCCTGATCCTTTCTATTTATCTCTTAATTATAGAGGGATCAACAGCTAAATAAAATTTCAGGTGTTGCACTGTCCATGAAAGCCTTTCCATTGCTCTCTGCCCTGTATTGCTTTTCTTCATCACCCATTCTCACCCCCAACATCAGCATTGCCATGTACAGATGTGGAGAAGGATTCAGCTCACTAGTGGAAAGAGGCAGAGAGAAGAGAAGGAAGGAGCTGATTAAAGAGAAGTAAGGAGTTGAGTTTACATGGATAAGTCTGCAGAAAACTTTAAGACTAGAAAAGTTTGGGATTCTACCACTGGATCGAAAGCTCTTTCCAGCTCCCTGAAACCAATCTGATAGTAAAAATCTCCCCATTTTGCATTCATCCAAAGGACATTGACAGGTTCAACTTTTATTAGCTGTTTTAATTTCACACCCACATCAGGCACTGCCTATTTTCCCTCATATGAAGCTTATGTGAAAGCTTCCGGCTGCCAGATACCATTGCTATGGGCTTGGACTAATTTGGAAAGAATGTGATTGTTTGATCTCATTTGTCCTTTCTGGACAAATTAGTACCTTTCTGGTACTAATTATCATGAAAACACAGTTTTGAGAGAAGGCACATGCTGTGACTCAAGAGTAAGAGCCCAAGACCATTTGAAAGAGAGAATGAGGGAATGAAAAAAAATAGGAGAGGGACAGAGGAGACAGACAGAGGGACAGACTCTACTTTCCCAGTCAATAAATAAAGCAGAGGACCACTAAATTCCAGACAAAATTTTTTGGGGGTTAGTATCCAAAACAGGCATGGTAAGGAGAAAGGATAAGGCTTGATTATTTGGATGAACACATAAGCTAAAGCAAATCCTACACACGGATAGCTTAAAAAGAGGCAGAGTATGAGGTGGGTGAACATCCCATTTTATGGGTGAGGAGGTGAAGACTGGCATAGGTGGCTGGTGGAGTTGTCCAGCACCTTGCAGGAAACCCTGGCAAATTCTAGGCAGCTCTCTCAAACTCTTGCAGGTGACCCTTTCCACATGGAAGATGAGGATCCCTGGTGACCAGTTTATGCTTCCTGCAGGAAAAAGTCTGGCTTGCTGGGATGGCACAGCTGAGAGCAAAGGGTTGAAGGATCAAAGAATCAGCATTTCTGTCTCACTTATAAGCACAAATTCTGGCAAGTTTTCCCAGCTTTCAATATATCTAGCAAAGACAAAATATGTGTCAAAGGGTAAACAGCTTCGTGGGTAAACAAGCCATGAACTTTCCAAGATATGATAACTTCATCCAAAATGTGTTCTGGCAGTGGTCTTTTGTCTTTCTTAACATACTTCTGCTCCTGAGGACCTCCTATGGCAGAATCAGAAACAGCAGTGAAAACAAACTTCAATCTCCAAGTATATCACATTGTTCCTTAAGACTTTTTCCCATAGCAACACTTACTTGCCTTAAACTCATAGGAAACTACTTTTCAATTAGCACATCACTCTCTCAGTATTTTCTGTCTGAATTTTGTAGGAAGGACTGAGAAACTGAGATCCCAGCATGGAATTGGCTACGGGGAAAAAGAACAGCTGAGCACACCAATAAATTAAAAATAGACATGGTAGCTATGCTGAAAGAGACAAGGTTCTGCAACCATGCTGTCTGGCTCAGCATTCCCCTCAGATCAGAAAACTTGGAACAGGAGGGAGAGATTCACTCTTCCTATATGGTTTCACTCGTATCCTGCTGGGATGAGCAGGATGGGAGAGCCCATTTCTTTAATAATGCCGATCTGGCTAAGGAGGAGCCAGAACAGTAAATATTGATGTGGACAGAGTTTATAAAGCCCTGCTCATTTGTGTTTTCCTGAAGTATTATGTAGCAACAATTGTAAGTGGGTCTCTTTTAGATGTCCTCAGGGAGATGTGATGGCTTCCTGATTTGTTGTTTTAATTGAGTAAAGCAAAAAAATGGAAAATTAAATTCTTAATCTGGAACTCAGCATGCTTGAAACAGAGCATTTCTTGGCTAAGATGTTCTTGAGAGTACTTCTGTATACCTAGAAGTTTTTTATGGCATTCATCTGAAATTTGCCTTTCCTTCTTTAATCTTATCCCCTTTGGGGAGATTTTCACAGAAATGCATGAGTAGCTCCCATAGGAGAGCTGAGGTAATTTCTTTCTGTTTCTTTTATGTAACTGGCAGAACATTTAAGCATTTGATTGCTATTGATATCCTCAGTAACTAGGCATCAAAGTATATTTGGGATTTGAGCCAAACCTCTGTGAAGAGATCTCCTTTTTGGACTTACAAAATTCCTGATCAGTCTCTCCACACCTAAGTGTCATAATCTGCCTCGAATCTTAGTGTTCTCAGTCATACATGCCATATTCCTTTGCTGAGCTTGCAGGACAAAATCTACCCCTCACTCTTAGCGCTGTAGGCTGTAAATTCTGATCTTCCTCTGTTCCCATCCAGGTCATGGAGTGAGAGCTGCTCCATGTCCTGCAAGCCCAGGGAGGATGTGAAATGAGGATATGTGGGGATGTTCATCAGAGGAAGAAATTCGCTCAGATATAAGTTAGGTCAAACAGAAGGTTAAAAAATGCAATCCTCAAAGCAATCAAAATGCAGCTGGATGCAATTACTGGAGTAAGCTCTGTCCATTCTCTGGCTGCCTTGGGTTCTTGTACCACCAGTAGTCATTAATGGAGCTTTTTGACATCAGAAAAAAATCAGCCCTACCTTGGCTGGCTTTAGAGCATGTGCTTTCTTGTACTGTTTCTACAGAATGGATTTTGAAAGATGGTTTGGCTTTGACAACCTTTTTCGAAAGGCTCAGCTGACCTTTGCTAAGAGCTAAGACAGAAGTGAGCTGCCTGCATCATTTCCCCCTCACTCCTTGACAGCTCCATATACATAATAATACTTAAAACTGGCAGCTGGCATTTACATTGACTGAATAAAATTACCTCAAAGGAGAGAGGTTTTCTGACATAAAAAGTTTGTAAAATGAAAGTGAACTTGCATGTTCTGTAAAATAAAACATAAAAATAAGTGGGACCCAGTGAAAGGGAAGTAGCTTAGTGGAATTTGACAGTTTTACTATGTACCTATGCTGCATCACAGCCCAAATTGCTCTTTTCTACCTTGAATGTCTGGATTGTTTCCTCACTAGCATTTCTATTACAGCCAGCAATCAGGGACAGGAGAAACTGGCTCTGAACTTGCTCCATCTCCTGGCTGCTGGGTTTTACTATCTGCCTGTGAAATCCAGCTTCAGCCCTGGGCTTTCATTAACTTCCTACCCTGTGAAAAGTCTTCTTTAAAATGGTGATATCATACTCTGGGTACTCCCATCAAACCAGACCTCTCTAGCACTGCCAAACCTAAAGCAGTGCTGAGGCAATATTTGAAGACACAAGCAGATATCAGAGTGCATGGATGACCTGGATTTTTAGAGGATGCCAGCTGCTACAGTTACAATCATGCTGCCTACATGAAGAAAGATTCTGGTCTCCTTCTGCTCCTTCAGTGATTTCCTAGTGCTTACATTTCGGCCTTTTTGGATCCACCATCACTGTCAGGCCTTTAGTAGATATAACAAAGATTTATATTCTTAAGAATTACTGTTGCTGATACAAGAAATTATGGTAATAGACAGGAAGAAACCTGACAGGGTTGTTTAATAACACACTGAGGATGATACAGTTTATAGCCTATCTCCTTTGATTTTTATCTTTTGCCTTTCTCCACATCTCTGCTCCTTGGCCATTTAAATGGAAAACATGTTTAGATGTGACAAATTGCATTCGTGATTTTCACACGTAATTTTTTTTATTGAATTAATATGTGCAAATAAAATCTATAAGAAACTAAACTAACTCTTGTAAAAAGCTCGTGCGCCTTTTGCCATGCAGCAGGCAGTCCCTGACTCAGTACACACTACCTATCTGAGCTATTTCTTCAGCCACAGCAAAAAAGACACATGAACAAAAAAATAATGGTAGATCCATAAGTTAATCTCTCACTGAGCACAGAGGAAATGAGGGTCTCTAAACATGTGACCACAATTTCCCAAATGATGGTGTTTCCACAGAATAATTTTGGGGCATCCATTTATACTGATTGAATATTTAGTTGGGATCCACTTTTTGAACAATAGTTGCTGACACTCCTGCTTACAGGGCTAATTTGTTGCTTTGGTGAGTTAAAGGAACAATTAGATCTTCAAATCTAGCTTCCTGTGAAACAACAGGCCACTACACCTCATTCACTATTCCTGTATTGAGTGCAATAATTCATTTCTGATGCAAAAGTAATGTTTTTACATCAGGTTTCTGGAAGAAACTAAAGACCACAGAGATAGAGAATCTGTCTTACCACTAAGTATGTTCTCGACTGTTGGGTTTATGTTAGTATATGCACATACACACACACATGCACGTGAACGAAGGCAGGTTATATCAGGTATATATCTGATTTCTAACATGAATTACTTTGGCTTCATTTTCCAGCCACTGTTACTGTAGCACTATATCTACACAATTACAGATAATTCAAAACCTTACATATTTTCTCATGAAGTGTCACCATGAAACCAGGACAACTTTTTGTCATGACTGAACTCTTCAGGTCATTTTTTTTGTTTGTTTGTTTGTTCCCTAGCATAATGCCTAGCTTGTATCTTTACTTCCTTAATAAAAAACTTTGCAGGTTTGTGTTAAAGATATTTTCAGCAAATAGTTCCAGTTTACCAAGAGGTCAAGATCATTATGGTTACAAATCTTAGCATGATCTTCTGTATTTCTTTCATCTTGTCTCATCAAAAGCAGCATGCCCAGCAGCTCAAAGGAGGCAATTCCCTCCCTCTACTCTACTCTTGTGAGACTCCACCTGGACTACTACCCACAGTTCTGGGGGCCTCAACAAAAGAAGGAGGTGGACCTGTTGGAACAAGCCCAGAAGAGGCCCACAAAGATAATCAGAGGGCTGGAGCAGTTTGAGTTATTCAGCCTGGAGAAGAGAAGGCTTCGGGGCAGCCTTATAGCAGCCTGTGTTGGTTTGATATTGGTTGATATTTNGCCTTATAGCAGCCTGTGTTGATATTTAGGAAGAGGAAATGGTTGATATTTAGGAATGTTGATATTGGTTGATATTTAGGAAGAGGAAATGGTTTTCCTGAGAGAGGCTCCTGGGAGCTTCCTTCGTGCCTAGAAAAGGCTGATAGCTGTGTAGTTCTGAGAATTGACAGCTCTGTAAACCATTGAGAAACTGGGTCTGCCACCATGAATAGCACATTTTAAAACCTGGGAAGCTCCAAAAGCCCATTTTGGTTTCTGGCTCCAGAAGGTATCGGGAGCTCTGTGGGGCCGGCCCTGCTCTGCCACGGCCCGTGCGGCCTGGCCCAGCCGGGCTAGACCCCAGCGGCTCCCGGGCGGGGATGGGAGGCCAGGGGGGCCCGGCCGGAGCTGGGCCGGGTCACAGCTGCTGAGATCTCGGNTGACAGTGCACAGATGAGAGCTGCAGAGCACGATTCTTCCCTTGGGTGAGAGAAAAGCACAGAGTGACAACATGAAAACACCAGGGTCAGTTAAAGAAAGAGTTTAAATTTCAGATGGAAGGAGAATGAGGAGATGTCCTAGTATTGGGACTGAAAGTTCTATTGGTAATGCCATGGAGATGGAGTATAATAAACTAAAGTATTTCCTTTCATTCATGAGAGAAAACAAGTATGGGGGGATGGAGAGTTCAAACTGTGGACCTGAGCAGAGGCTGCAGATGTTGAAGAAGCAGTGATGCTCTGAGAAGCTTCTGTAGAAAGACAGAGATAAGTGAAGAGGACTCTGTGTCTCAGGGGGAAAAGAAAAGACCTCTGGTTTTGGAGATGAAGATTATTGCAAAAAATCAGTGAAGAGAGCCTTTCCTTTGAACATTAAAAAATGACACCCCATAAGTTGACATGGCCCATTCACTCAGCTGTGAAAATGGGAGGAATTTCACAATAGCAGGAGTTTTTCTAAACCAGGCAGCTGCTGTTTGTGAAGATGCAAAGCCATGAGAAGACTGTGTTCTTGTGGAGATTTCTCCATGGTGTTGCGAGAGAAAGCTCCTCACCCTATGAGAACTGGGGAAATACTATTGTAGAATTGATAACTGATTTAAAATCCCAGGTTTTGTTTTATGTTGTCAGGTGGAAAAGGAAAGAAGGTGGGCAGGGGAGGGAAAGTGTTCTGGACATTTCATTCTGATTTTTTTTCTTTTTCTATTTTTTTAGTCTTGTTAATAAAGCTTTCTTCATAGTCTTACGGTTTGAGCCTGTTCTTGCCCTTCTCCTAAAATCATATCTCACAGCAAGAGAATGAGTAAGTGCACTGATGAATTTAGCTAGCTCTAAATCCACTACATTATTTGCTGTGTTGGCCGGGAAATTAAAATTGGCAAATCTAAACCACTACACAGCCTTCCAGTAGGGAAGCCCTTTAGGCTTCCCCTAAAGGGAGCCTACAAGAGAGATGTCTACAAGAGAGATATCTACGAGGACTATCCCCTAGTGATAGGATAAGGGGGAATGGCTTCAAACTGGAAGTAGAGTTAGATTAGATATTAGGAAGAAATTCTTTACTTTGAGAGTGGTTAGGCACTGGCACAAGTTCCCCAGAGAAGCTGTGGATGCCCCATCTTGGGAATGTTCAGTTCCAGGCTGGATGCAGCTTGGAGCAACCTTGTCTAATGAGCAGCATCCCTGCCCATGGCAGGGGGATTGGAATTATATGATCTTTAACCCAATCTTCCAAAGAAAACTATTCCATCTTTCTATGTGACACTTAGAAACATGGTTTTTCTCTGGACTAGGCAGTGCTGGATTAACAACTGGACTTGATAAACTTAAAGGCCATTTCTGACTTAATGAATCCAGGATTCTAAGATTCTGCATGTGCAAGCTACTTTTATTAACTAAACTCTTCAGTGGGTGAAATCAGGCCTCTCTTAAACTAAATATTTTTCATGACTGAACACCACATGGTCTTGACACCACGCACACATACCACATTGAATGTGACATCAGGTTAGATGGCCCATCATTATTTGAATATTCCTCTGTGTTGTGTTTAAATACTTCCACATTTAGGATTTTCTCCCGTATATCATTACACAGAGATACTATAGAAGGCCACTGATCTTTTGCTACTTTTATTTTTCTATGACTCCTGGAGGAGAGCTGTAAAAATCCCGGCTGTACTGCATATTTGGATGTTTTAAAATCATACCTGAACCTTTTTAAGAAAAAATACTTTATTTTATTATTTTCTGGAACATTTTGTGCATATGTTGCTTGCAAAATTGATGTGCTGTGTTGACAGAGCACTGGTTGCAGTTAAAAAATAGTCATCTTAATTAGTTTCCTAAATTGAATTCAGTTATAGTAATATATTCCAAAGCAGGATCACTAAATCCAAAGCCATGACATCAGAAAAATGTATTTGTGGGCAAGTGCTGCTTATTACTGCAGCTTGTGACAAAAATTAGCTTTACAAGAAAGATGCAGCCTAAGGAAACTGAGGGGGAAAAAACTCTCTTCCATTTTTAATAGCTTTACCATGTAAATCAATGCACTTAATTTACACTTATCCTTTAATACAGACAATGTAGTACCTAAATTCAGCACTCTAGTTGAAAACATGTAGTCCTTTGGTTGCACCACCATCAGAAGATGATAAAACTTGTGAAACATTGCATTTTAATTTGTTATGAGACTTGCTCTGCTGGGAAGTCATGTCTTAAATTTGCAATCGTAGATTGTTTGAATAAATACTAGATAGAGGAAAATCTCAGGAATATTTCAGGAAATTTCAGGAATAGTCCTTTAGAAATTATTCTGGATCTACATTCTTTAAAAGAAGAATGTGAAAATGCAATTTAACTGTAACTTCCCTTATCTTCTTTTCTGTTGACACAATTATTTACTCACGATATGTGAATAACTGCTAGCAACCAAACTGCTCTGTGAATTTGATTTTTATTCGCTGCAGTACAGGTGAGTTTCTGCTACTGTGTTCCTTTGCTAAACTCACCCCTGTGCTGGCATTATTAGAGCTGGGCACAGAAGCCATTCCTCCTCATGCTGCTTCCTGCTGTGCTTGCTCTCAGAAGTGACATGATTGATTCTGATGGCTGGCTGCCTCCAACTCCCACTAAAAATCCCACCAGAATTTTTCTTTTTCTGCATGGGAGACATTGAGACAATTAGGAATGAGGAACTCCTGAAACTATGAAATCATTTCTTTTCCACCCAAACAGGCTCTGTGTGGGACATTTTTCCAACAGTAAACAGAATTCTGTCGGATTGATTGCTTTGGTGCAGTTTGTATTCAATTTCCAGTCTTCACCATCACACAGGTTTTTTGCAATGTCCATATGGAATAAACAGGAGAACTGAAGATCCAGAGCCTAACATGCCTTCTTCCAATAAGGCAACTCTTTCTCTTCAAGGGGGACTCAAAGCATCTTTAATGCCTGCATCGAGGACAGACACTACCAGAAGATTTTCCTGAGAGATAAAGAGGAAGCAGAATGTTCCTGTATGTTCCTGTAAGAAAAAAATATTTCTTCATTGAAAAATTAAGGTTGAAGACTAGAGGAACAGCTGGAGTTCATTGATTTTTAACTTAGGACAAACATCCCTCATTATGTTTTGCAGTATGAAGCCAGCTTTCATTACTTCCTGAGAAGAGAAAATGCTATGTTTGTCTTTCTGATCGGGCTGCAACGGTTGATTCATTTCCTAGGAATGCTGGTTCAGTACTTCTTTTTTTTCAAAAAAAGAAGCTCATGCAAAAATTTGGGAACATCCAAGGTTATTTTAAAGCAATTTTCACACTGTGTTTCATTATACTGTCTCCCTGAACTGCTCAGATATCCAAGAGCATCCAAATGACACTGTCATGAAAGCACCATAAGCACAACAGTGCTCACATACCACACATACGTTACTAGCACTTATGGCTTTGTGGTTGTAAAGTCGATGTGCTAATCTGAAGCAGGTTGTTTTGGCCTCTGCTTCTTTTCTATAAAAACCCAGCACCACATTGTGATATGGATGTGCTCTGCAGCACAGTGCTAGCACAAAGCACAACTCTGCTGGCAAAGCAAGCGCTGCTGCCTTGAAATGAGCCTGAAATGGATGACTGGGATTCCCATTTTCCACCAAGGTGCTTAGAGGACATTAGAGTGATGAGGCAAAAAAACTTTTTAAACAAGAATTAAACCCAGTGAACTTGAAGGCACTTTGATTAGCTGTGCAGCCTTACTGTGGCTGGTTTCAGTGGTTTATCATTAAAGCCAGAGGAAGTAATGTCAGGTGTAGAGCTGTTCTATTGCTGAACAGAATAATGGAAAGCTTAATGAAAAATAGTTTGCTTAGGAGCCCTTTTGAAAGGGATTGATTTGGCATGGGCTGGATTTCTTTTATTTTTTAACCAATACAATGCAATTAACAAACCAAATGTTTTAAACACAGCCCTATAAATAACCCAATTCTTCCCCCTTGTGGCACTTGTAGCAAGAATCACAATTTGTGATGTTTATGGTAAATATTTCGCAAAGCTGACAGGCACAAGCCTCTGTGTTACATTTGTAGCTACAGGCAAGGAGAGAGGAGGACAGCAGAGGTCTGAGGCAGAACGTGAAAATGACTTGTGTCACTTTTGACATGAGTTCAGGGCACAGCAGTGCTGTACCTCCAGGTACGGCGGTGACTGGCTACACCAGCTGCCCTGCAGTGCATGGCCTGGTGGGCAGTGTCTGGCTCTGCTGAGAGGCTGTTCTGTTTCCAAGGGTCTCATGTTCTGCCAGTGACACCATTTAACTCCATGTTACCCCGATGATCGCTGGAGTCAGCCAAGGTAGCATGTGCCTGCAGAGAAGAGTCACTTCTCAGCAGTGCCTAATAAACAATCTGCTCTTCTTACCCTTGTGCCTTGACACTCATTTAAACAGAACCTGCCAAGGACTTCTGGTGTTTGATATGCTGTCAAAGCAATGAAGATTTGGTTCCCCACAGGAGATCATTCCTGTGACCTGGAGCAGCAAGGGCAGGGTATGATACTTTCAATGTGGCATTGCAGAGCAGAGAGCAAGTTTCAGAGAAATTGCAAGTGAATTTCAGGATATAATACTATGTCATTCATTTTATAAAGTTATCAAAATATAACTTAGGGAATGGTTTTGCTCACCACTGCTTTTCCTGTAGGGACTTGGAGCAATAAAACTGTATAGCAAACAACTCTGCATTTATCATCATTGTTTAATGCCAGATCCCTGCCCCAATATCTTGCTTTTGAGCAAGATTTGAGCTTTTTTTTAGGTTTTTAATGAAAAAGAAAACAGATTTCCTGGAAAGAAGGGAAGAAAATCCTTTTGGTTCATGTCGCAGAAATTCCCATTTGAAGCTCTGATTCTTCAGCCTCAGCACATCTTTGAGCCTCGTGAGCCACTGTAAACTTCTCTTGGAGACTTCACTGTACCAGTATGTAGCTCTCAGAGTAACTACCAGGTGTTACAAATGGGACATTGAGTATTTTAACGGCAGAAAAGTACTCCTGCCATTAAAGTCTTTAACTAAGGCAGAGCTGAATAGCATCCACACATTTTTCTTTCACTTCACACTGCAGACAAGGTAAGGGGCATACATTTCCACTACAATTTTTCCTTCTTGGAAAATCAGAGCCTAGGTCTGCTTTCTACATGTTAAAAAAAACTAAAACCCAACCAAAAAAATCCAATTCAACCCAAACCAAACCAAAGAAACAACAACAACAAAAAAAACACCACACACACTTTTCAGTCTGTTTCAAAAGCCTAGCCTGGAGAATCCAAATAAATTAGTGCTGCAGTAAACCAGCATTTTTATTTTTCATTCTGAGTCGTAAAATAGCAACAACCTCCTATTTAATTTCCCTGGTAACAGTATGGAAGAAAGTAGAGTATTTCCTGGAATAGATCTGCAGAGCAATAACTAAATTTCATGATGAGCAACTTCAAAGTATCATCTGTTTTCACTACTGCAGGATATTATTTCCTTAATTCTCCCAAAAAATCCTGCCCATCATCAAGTCTTCTTACACTATCCTGTTTGTTCCTACACAGGTTCCCATGTATTTGACTACCATGTTGACAAGATCCATCAGTCTGCTGTTTTGCAGCACCACAGATACATAGTGTCCATAAGCCTGAAATGCATTTTGTAGCTGCTGTGTGATGCTGGAAGTCTGAGGTCATTAACTGAATACAGTTGAGGAACTGGCCTCAACATTGCAGCTTGGAAAATCTCAGTTTAAAATGACATATATAGGGATTCTACACAAAAATGTTAGAAAATTGGCATTTTTTATCACCCTCTCTGGTCAAATCACTTAGGCATAATGAGAAGGTGGATTACTAAGGGAAAAGCCAAGGCTGGGCTGAGGTGATGGAAGCAGCCGCTCAAATCACCGTCATTTCTCAAATCCCTCATAAAAGCCAACTTTGTCAAGGTTATACAGCACCAGTTGCCCTGTGCTATTGACCAACGTTGGTCACCTTGTCTATATATTAACTTGTAAAAGCAGTTCACAGCCAGCAGGCAGCTGATTCCTTCCCACAACTGGATTGGGAAACAGTCTCCTGCCAGACATCTGAAAACACATTTCAGGCAACATCTGTTGGAATATCCTATCTCCAGTAAGATGGAGACATTTCTGCTTCTATCTGATGACTGTGTCCATGCCTTTTCATAATTATGGTGATGTAGCTTCAGTTGCCTGTCCATGATGGTGTGAGCAGACCTAGGCCAGCTGCAGAGGTGATACTGGATTATTGGATTACAGAGATACAGCTGGCAGGTCGTGTTCTGGCAGCTATAGCTGTACATAGGCTTTGTAGAGAAGTCACAGTTTGCAGTTTGGGACACCACTGGCTGAAGTTTAGGATATAGGATCACACATTCCTTGCTCACAGTGATATGCTTTAAAGTGCTTGGTTTCAGCCTACTGTAACACAGCGTACTCAAGAAGGCACTTCATACTGGACACTGATTTATAAACTCTGAGCTCAGGACAGAGGGAACTACCTCATCTGACCACCTGACAAGACAAAGCTTGCATTTCACCCACTAATCCCCACAGTGAGTGTAGCTGTTTGAGAACTTGATTGGAAGATGTTTGAATCAAATGTATATGAAGAGATAAAAACCCCACTGGTTCTCTTGGCATTTATTCCCACAGTTAATTCCCCACTCCAGCCCTGTGCTTAAAAAAACTGGTGTCTATTTTCTCACCTAAAACCATGAAGGATTTCTCACATGATATTAACTGGTTCATATTAGTTCACAACATGACTTTTTCTCTGCTGGCATGAAGGAAGCTGGTACCTCCTCCTGGTGCAGGCATGGGGATGACAGAACTGAACCAAGGCATAGGTGATGCACAAGCCTCAGCGTGGCTTCTGTGTGACTCTCCTGGTGCAAGCAACTGCTGCTGGCATGGGCTGCCTGCCTCACCTGCTCAGCACCACCTGTCTCTAAGGACCTGCGTTTCAGTGCAACTGCTGTGGCATCTCTGCTGCAGAAAGGGTGGCCACCCCTCACAGGTTCAGCAGTAAATGAAGAGCTGAGCTCTTCCTATCAAGAGGCTGCAACTTCAGAAGTCCCCATTCTGAGGCAAGCTTCAGGTACAAGGCTTCATGCTATTTACTTCTTGAAGTAAAGTCTGTCCTGGGAATATCAGGCCAAACTAAAATGCATATTGATCGATGTGTTGTCTTCCCTAAAGCTGTTTCATGAACATCAACACAGTGCCAGCTATGATGTCCTATGTTCCTCCATCCTGCTGCAAAAATTTGGTTTCCCCATTTGTCTGACCCTACAGGGAATTTGAACTGGCTTATTATTGTAGAAATATTGTATTTCAGCTTTGTTCTGCTGAAGTATCACTCAGTTACCTTGGGAGTACATATAACTACTAACAATGATGAATAATATTTTCAAACTGAAAGAAATGGTGAGATAACTAGAAGCTCCTCCATTATTTCTTTTAAAGTAAAACCCATGATTGTCCCAGACCCAGGTCATGGTAGTCCCAGATAAGAGCAGGAGTACCAGAGCCTGCAGCCTCCATTTCTGGCCCTCATGAGCTGTGGGTAGTCATGCTGGAAGCTCACACCCAGTCTGCCATGGCTGCAGCAGCTCTTGCTGGGAAAGAAAGGGCAATTTCACCTCTTTTCTGGGGCAAATGTAGGCTGAATTATACAGTATGTGTTCTGGTGAATTGCACTGTTTCTATGACTTTCAAGTTCCTGGGACTACGAACAGCTCCTCACTGCATTTTCCTGTAGAAAATCAGTGCAGCACTGAGTGTGAGGCTAAAGGATGTGCCTGAACAGTAACTCTGTGTTGACTCTCAGCACCTACCCCTAACTTAAGAGACTCTCAGGCTAAAGCGGTCCTGCTGCTAAAGCTGCCATTCTTTTTTTATGCTGAGACAAGGCTACACAGAGTAGGTACCTGAAGATTATCAAAATATTTCAAAAGAGCATGGTGAGGTCAAACTGGGCCAATATAATTTGTTAGCACACACATCTTTCTCTCTCTCTCTCTCTCTCTCTCTCTCTCTATCTGTCTATCTATCTATGTTTCTTTTCCAGCTCAGTCACTATGAAGTGTTACATGCTAGAGAAATTAATCTTGGTTTTCTCACCCAAGCCTCAATAAATGGATGATGCCCTCTGTCACACAGCTGTCACAGATAGGATGACACCTGGGCATTGGTATATAACATAGACAGTGTCTACCTATCAGAACAAGTCCTGAAGCTAAGACCACAAAAAGCATGGCCACAGCAAGGGATCCTTTTGTTTTGTGCCAGAAGTGTTGACCAGACAATACCATCTTTGCAAATAGATTTGATTGTCTCCTGTCTTGGTGAGACTAAGGAAGCAATCTGTGCACAACACCTCTTCTGTCCTCTTCTCATCTTCTTTTTTGTTTCTCTCCTGCACTTTCCTTCTGCTTTCACTGTATAAACTTGCCATTGTTATTAATGCCTTGCTCCTTGTTCCTTCCTGCTTTGACCTAATAAGGCAAGAAGAGAGGATCAGCCCCCATGAAAGAAATAAATATTATTACTACATAGGGATGAAAACTACACTGTTCTTGGGTTGTAGGCTGCCACATTGTCATTGTGTTTCTGGAAGAGCCAGAAAAGGCAGCTAAAGTCCTTAAACTACCCATATCATATAAGCTATAATATGCTAGAAAATGTGCCAAGAAGTCCTGAATATCTTGAGCAGATGAACCTGTTCAGCAGTAAATTTCTTCTCTGAGCTCATACTGCTTGCAAGGTGACAGGGATGTGTGCAGTCCCTTGATGCAGCACAGGCCTTAAGTGTGTAAGCATGGTGTCAGAGGACAGCTATATTTACCACAAATGCTGCCTGTGTAGGAAAGAGTGGAGGCTTTCCCTGATATGTATCATCCCTCCATGTATCAGACTGAATGCACCTGGGAAGGGATCTCAGAGCACAGGACAAATAAAATGTCAAAAAGACTTTGAAATACTGGGGAACAGGGAAAGCAGGAAATTTTTATATACACGAAATTTTGTCAGTTTAAACTTCCAAACATAAGTCAAATAATTGCGTGAGATTATCCATTCTTAATTTTTAAAGTTCAATTTACTCCTTTAGTGCTCTTAAGAATGTGATTCAAATTCTTCAGATCTGAAGAATCCAGCTTAACAAGTACAATGTATGTATGAACATCCCATTTTTACTATGATTTTTATCCTTAAAATTATACTGTCTGCACATCAGTCACTTCCCTTACAGTTTCTGAACCCTTTGTTTTATGTCAGCCAAGTCTGATGGGGTCTCCAGGTCTCAAAGGTATTCATATTCCTAAAAGTTCCAGATAAATCAGCTGAGTGGACTCAAATGAATTCCCCTTCCAGGGAAATTTAAGCAAAATAACTATTGATCTCTCTTTCCAGCACTGGTCGCCCACTGCATCAGGAGCCAGCCAGCATGTATGTTGGAGTTTGCTGCCTCTGCCTTGGGATGGCCAATGGGGAATGTTGTGCTGTTGCAAAGGAGTTAGATGAGCCACCAGGCAGACACAAAACCATAGCAAATTACATCTCCTTGCTTTTCTTGCTCACAGAAAAAAAAGTCCAGTCAGTCACAGTACTGGGCTTGGAGAGGGTAATGAATGTCTTGCTGTAGTCCATCATCCTTTGCCTCCATACAGCCCTAAATATACATTATGATTAGTAAATTAATGGAATTTTTGTGCTGTTTGAACTAGTATTGATTCCACTCCAAAAGCAATATGAGGCACAGTAGTATATCAGGGACCTGAAAAATCCCAGGTTGTTATGTGTTGTAAGGGCACAATAAGAATAAGAATGAGCTCACATGGCAACTAATACAGAAAAAAAAATGAAGAATCACTTCTAGTGTTTTCTTTCTTTTTATTTTTCATGTTTCACAAAAGAAGAGTCCTGAAAAAAGGTCTCTTGAAATAAATGTTGCCAGGCTATTCTATTTTCTAGTGTGGAAGAGCTTATTCACATTATCTTGTATTGACAAAGGCTTTACAAGTTACAACAGGACTGATCTTTAGTTACAGAATGGAAAAAGCCTTTATCTCTTCTGAGAAACCTTTGTGAGAAGCAGTGGCTCAGCCAGCAGTCAGTCCTGGTTCTGAGTCAGGGCAGTAGCTGGAGCCAGGTGCTACTGCAGGGACCTGCCAGTCAGCTGCACTGAAGCCCACCAAGAGATGGGTTCAGCCAGCCACCACTGCATTTTGGATGGAATTTTTTTTCCACCTTCCTCTCAAAGACCTGTACCACATGCATTTCAGGTGGCATTTCAGCCTCTCTTCTACTTAGTAAAGGATTTGTTGTTGTAGATGTTTGACAAACAGCTGAGATGCACCCGAGAGCAATACAGGGAGACCAAAGTGCTGTGGAGTGGCATAAACACATGTGAGTGCTAGTGCTACTTAAGGGGGACTCTGGCCTTGCTGTGACCTGGCAGGTGACAGGCAGAGCCTGCGCTTTATCCACACAAATTTCCCGGTTCACTTTTTCTCTGGTTGCCTAATCCTTCCTCAATGACACTTGGAGCACAGTAGCTGTTCTGAGACTCCCAAATAGCTGCAGACAGGTTGGGTGCCAGGGCTCCAGGCAGTATTTTAACCACTTAAGGCTTGAGGTGAGGCTACTGCATCATGCAGCACCTTTGTGCTGAGTCTGTAGGATGATTAATTTCTGCTAGTTTTATTTGCAGTGGGTTTCTTTTGGTTTTGGATTTTGTCTGTTTATTTGTTTGTTTAATACGAGATTATGCTTCCTGCCCACCTCTTCCTGCTTGGATGAGAAACAGGAAATGGAATACTGCACAGCACACCACATGGCCACAAATGTCTGATCACATTCAACAGACAATAATACCAATACCTAGTGTTAGAAAACACACTATAGAGAATGTCTGTCTAGTCATCCATCCCTCATTCTGCAGTGGGGAAGGGGAGGTAAAGTGTTATGGCACGTGCTGCAATGAGATCCCAGAGAGCAACCAGCGTTCTCAAACCTGGAGCACACCATAGAAAATGCTGATGATTTAAGAGGAAGGGATGAGTTCCCATTCAGCAATCCAACAACTGGTTTATTGAACACAGCCTCAAGTAAGTGTAGGGACAGGAACCAAGGATTGGGCTAAGGGCACAGGATTAAATGAGGGGCAAAAGGGGCAGATCTAAGAGTCATGGTCCAAAAGGGACAAGGGAAAGTCGTATGGGTAGGGACTGGGAGAATCAAAGGGGTTATAGGGATGGAACAATGTGTCAAAACTGAGCCAATGGGGGTTAAGGGAAGGAAGAACATTCTAGGAAGGGTACATGAATGGTAAACAGGGGCTGAACAAGGGTGACATCAATCCCCACACACTATCAGAACACCAGAACACAAAAGGCACCAACATGTGGCTGCAAAAGGTCCATGGGAGGAAGGCCTTTTCTTACTCTATTCTAGAGGGGCATCTCTTCACTTTTGCCTCTGCCCCTCCCGGGTTAAGGCATTTTGGTAACAGGCCCCTGGGCCTCCACAGTAAAAGGAAAGGCAGGAGACTTCACTGTAATACACACACACATGCACACACACAACTTGCCAGCTGCTCTTCAAGCTTATTGATGTTAACAAGTGTAAAGAGAAGACCAACAGAAATCCTAAGCACCTCTGGAAATGATTACATGGTACCTCATCACTAGCTTTATAGGAATAGAAAAATAGATTTGTCTGCATTAAATAAATTATTAACAGTGATTAATTCACTTGATTCAGCAGTTAAAAGCTCATACCCTTTGTTTTCTTGTGTATTGCTGGGAAGTATATGCTGTTGAAGCACCAGAAAGCAGAAGGGAATTCTGTAATGATTCAGGCTTTTTGTTAATATTTCATGTTGTATGTGTGTTTGTTTAAGTTAATAATGTTCTGTTCAAACAAGTTGTAAAAATTGTAGCTTGACCACCCCCTATGTGGTTTGGTTTATCCCAAAGTTGCACCCTTCTGTATTGTTGAGTTGTGCCGCCCTCCATGTTGTTGGTTTCACCCTAAATTGTATCTCCCCACCTCCTTGTCAATCCCTGCTGTAACCCTACCCCTTCTCCCAGAATGTTCTCTGGCGCTCCCCCCTGGGGTGTCAATCCTGAGTTATGCTTTGAGTGCCAATCCACCCTGAACCTTGCCTCTTGTTCCTATCAGTCATTGTCAACCTTAACCCTTCTTCTAGACCATTTCCTGTCAATTCTTCAACCCTTGACGCCCCAATGGTTGCAACCCATGCCCCTCAACTGATGTCCCTTCCCTATCCCTTGTTACTGGTCACCCCATGTCTTTGCCATCCTCAGAATCTCCCCTTGTGCTTCCTGATTGGAGGAAGATTTGTATCCTCCCCCTGGATCCCGGGTATAAACCTCTGTGTCAAGCCTATTCTGTTGCTCTTTGCTCCCCTGACTTTCCTGAAATAAATTCTTCCTGTGCAAAGAGGCTACTTCTCAAGTCTTTTATCTCCACACCTGCACCTTTATCAGCTGTTGCCATAGAGCACTGGGCTCTAAGCCAGATCGGGATTCACCTTGTTATCCCAATCTGTCCCACTCTTGGTGCGAAATACATTCACATGTATCTGGAAGTTGCTAAGAGAGATGATAAAATTGATGAAGCATTCATTTCTAGATGCTATTTCTTGTCAGGATGGCTGGCCATATTTTGAGATGTACTCTGCAGCAGTCCTGAAATAAAGCTGTCTGACTGTACAACCACACTATGCACAGCCAATGCAAGTGTGAACAGTCCTGCCTCAGGGACACAGTGTAAACCTACACTTATGCTGACTCCAGACTGCCGTCCCTTGGTTACCTTGGACAGTCCAGAGATTTTGCACCCCTGTTTCTTCAGGCCAGCTGGCAGCAGCGATCTAGATCAAGCTGAGTAAAATAAGATTTGACTGCACTGCTAAAGAAAACATAGTGTGAACAATAGGCTGACTCAAAGATATCAATACTCCAATGTTATTAGGTGTTACTTCAGGCTGTATTTATTTATTTTAAAAATCCCCAAACACTTAACTGATGGGTTCGTATGCTTTTTGTCTGTTACCTTGTGTTGATAGGGGTAAATAGGCCTGGACGGGAAACACTGGTACACAACAAAAATGTCCCAAGGTTTATTTCACTTCCAAATCTCTCTGTATTTGCTTTTAGCTTTGAACTAAATCACAAAAGCAGTAAATTTTGAAACTGTAAAAAAGAGCAATGGGTTAGAACTTTAGATCTGTACAAGATTATGCTTCCAATGAGGAAAAGTGCAGGGCCTGGTTAATGTTTAAAGGCTTTAAGAATAGTAGACATTCTTTTTTTTCTGTGAAGACATTCTTTTTTTTCTGTGAAAACAAATAAATATATACAAACCCAGCTTTTTACAATAGTTAAAAAACACTGACTTGTAGATATAAATTAATTTAGCCTAATTAACTACTTCAGAGACATGATCACAGCTATCAACAGTTCTTTAATATTATTAAAATATCCAGATTTAATACCATAAAATCTCAGGTGACAGCCAGAAGTTTCTCTTTTTAATAACCTCTTTTTCCATTACAGTAATTTAACATGCTTTGTGCTTCTATTTAATGTTGGCTATTACAAGATGAGCTCTAAGATGGTCAACTTCCTCATATAAAGTCCAGTAGCTCTAGTGAGTCATAGGATTCAGCAGGCAGCTCTCCCCCAGCCCAGCTGACAACCTCATTATCCATCTTTTGAAATATTTCAGTTGTGGAAGGGATACACTTATATAACATGTACTTGAGAAAAATAAAACCATCTCTGCTTTGAAAGAGGAATGCTCTGCACCTTCTGCCACCATTTAATTGTCACAATTTCTTCTTTCTCTATTAAGTGTGAACTAGAAAAATATCATGAGTGAAAAAAAGCGATGATCAGGACAAATGAAACAAAAGGGCAGATGAGAACAAGGCATAATGCTACCTTTAAGTAGCACCTAAAAATATTCCAATTCTTCTCAGTTAGAAACAATCCTCACATTACATCAGAGCATTTTCCATTTTACTTGGAACCACAATGTCTTCGTGTGAAAAGAGGAATTAGAACAACGTATTAAACAAAACAAACATCAATTTAATGCTTCTGTAACCAGCAGGCATAGGAACTAGAGCTGGGAATCTGGAAGTCAGTGTGTCACTCACCCATGCCCCAGTGCCCCAAATGGCTGCAGGACTTGTCCCCCCACCACCTCACAGTCTCTCCATGCACAACAGTTGCTTCTCTGGCATAGCAGATACAGGGGATTCTTTCCAATAGCCAGACTTGAAGAAGTCAGTCCCAAATCAAGGGTTTGTCTCTGCTATAGCTGCAGAGACAAAGCTGCTGTGAGGATGATGTTGCAATGGATGGTGTCTGCAGCAGTGTGCTCAGCCATGTGCTTGGTGGAAATGCAGCAATGCTAAAGACTGAATTCTTCATCCAGATCTCTGCACAGTTTCTCATACGTGGACCTCCTGCAGGGGTATCTAGGCACAGAAGTGCCAATGTAGACCATTATTTTATGTTACAGCTACTTATAACTGGAAGAGCTCTTCCAAAAGCTCTAATGCACTGAGAGGCAAGAAAGAATGTGGTTTGGCAGGCAGAGTGGGCCTGATTCAACCCAAGCTTATGTGTCACTGAAGTCAATGGTGCTATTTAGGGGCTTAATTGCTTTGCTGAATCCAGGCCAAAGAGACAAAAAGCAAGATGGTTAAGCTGAAAAGCTTGGATATATATCTTAAATCTTGAACACTTAACATCCTTTATCGATATTATGATTCTCCCCATTAATTCACAGTTGTTCAGAAAAATTTCAAAGTAAAATGCCTTGCGTTTTGGCCCTGACATAGCAAACATTTTGGTGTACCATGATTCATGCAGATGGTGCCATTTTCTTAAGAACAGAAAGATACTAGTGAAGTGCCACAACAGGCTGTTTTTGCAGGTCAAAGATGTTTTTAATATCTACAGCATTTAAGCGTTCCTACCAAGGTTATACAACTGCTAGAGACATCTGGACCTAATACTGAAATGTTCCTATTGCAATCTGTGTGTGCGTGAATATACTTGTGCCAGAATATTTATTTAAAACTGTCTTTAAAAGAAAGAACAATAAGTTCAATGAGTTATAATTTTTCTCAGTTGTTTTTCTTTCAATAACAAACACACCTCAGACAAATAAAAATTAACAGTTTCAATACCAGTGTTGAAATAATGCTTTTACTCACTGGTAAGTCAGTATCCATAAAGAATGGCTGCATGTGCCCTAATTAATGCCCCATTTTCAGGAAAGGCTTTAATTAACATCTGACACTTAAGCAGCACTACAATGTGGTGTGCAATTATCACCTGGCCTACTTCAGTGTGATTCAAATGTTCTTGGAGAAAAAGATGCTTTTTTTTTTCCCGTGAAAGTTTTACAGAACAGAGTAGCAACAGAGACCTAAGGAAATGAAGGCAAGAAAGCCAGATCTTTTAAGAGATTTAGGGTGGAGTTTTCCAGTACAATTAACCCATCCCAGTGGCTGGCTGCCCCCTCAAAAGAGGGGGACCCACTCATGCACCTCTCAGCTTTGCCCTGAGCCATGTATTTCTAACCCACTTCCTCTCCCCAAATTGGCAAAGCCCGGAGTGCCATTGAAAGAGTCAGAACAAATAATACAATTGAGCCCATTTGATAACTTAGTGCTGCTAAAAAAGAATGGTCTTCCTCCTCGAGTTTCCTCCATCTTCTTTACCCTGCTTTGTGTGCCTCAGGCTCCACTAGTAGCAAGCTAAGCTTGTTCAGTTCCTTAGCCTTAGAATTAAAAGAGAAACTAGCTGCTGTGCTAAAACAGTTTCCTGACAGTTCAGTGACCTCAGCTGGCTCACCCTTGGCTCCCACTCACAGAAAGGAGAAGGAAGAAGTGTGGGACCACCATCTTCCCATGGAAGTGGGCTGCTATTTTGCCTTGTGAAATCAGATCTCATTTTCTGTAAGATGGTACACCACACACAAACATGTTTTTGTACTGTATATATTTTATATCAGAAAATTAGTGTCTAATCAAATGACAGTGCCAGTGAAGTGAAAGATGAGAGCATGTGGCAGGGACCTGATGGCCCTTTTGGCTGGATTGAGGCCACTCTTCCCATGGTGAGCTGTAACCAGAGAGAGGACTTTGCAGAGCAAGAATATACTTTACCTCACCTGTTCAAGTTGCTTTATATGGCTGGAAACGTGGAATGGTTCAGGCTGGAAAAGACCTTCAAGTCCACAGAGTCATAAACTAACTTAAGTAGCTATTAATGTTTAAATACCCAGTATTTGCTGGGTAACTGAGAATATGAACAAGCACCAAGATGTGGCCATGCTGAAACTCTCTCCTGCTTTCTGGCCTGATGAATATTTCATTATGCTATGTCAAGAGAAAAAGCTTTTGGCAAGGGGTCCAGGATTCCTTTCCCTTAACATTCTATTCCCAAGAATAAACCACAGCCTCCTGATCAGAGCACCTTCCCTAGAGAAATGAGCTGGTTTGCTTTAGCAGAAGAGGGCATGGGGTGACACTTCCTATATCTTGCTACAAAGGCAGGTGTTTCTTTACCTCATCTTCCAGTCATGCCTTGCTGGAGCTCAGAGTCAGCTCTGCAGAAGGAGATCATTAAACTACATGGACAGAGAACATAAAATCAACACATTGTGATAGGATGGGTACAGAGCTACCTGGGAAGAGCTGAGCCCTTTGAAGACACATCCAGTCACCAAATATTGTGTGAGAAATAACACACAGGCAACTTTGGTGCATGAAGTAGAGGATGGGATGACATATAAGTACTGATACGGTTGCAGTTCTGAGGTACTCAGGGTGACTGCCCTGTCCCCAGCCACCTCCTGCCTAACAAAATCAAACCAAATGTAACTTGGCATGTGGGGCTGCATTTAAAAAGCTGCAGCAGCTCTGAGGTATTTCAGATATCTGCAGTAGGACAGGAGAGACAGCTGGGTTGGTAGTCTTGTTAGCTAACTTGATATTAATTGTCTCTTCCCATGAATCAGAGCTGTCAGGCACCAATGGGACTTGGGAGCCTCTAGGGTGAGGCTGTAATCGGCAATTGAATATCAAGATTTTGTATCCAGAAATCTAAATTTTAGAAATATTTCATAAATTTAGGAATAGAATGCATGTGTCCACAATTTTATATGGGTCTAGTCTTTGGAGTATATGTTATGCCATGCTTTAGCCTGCCACACTTCCACACAGAGCTGATGATATTTGCCTCCTAAAAATTACAGTCAACGGACCTTTTATGAACTGACTGTGGGTTTATGTGTTGGTTAGTATCCAATAATTCCTGAGATCTAAGCCCAGATCTGTCATGTATTCGTTCCATTGCTCTGAAAAGAGTTTGTAAAAATAGCACCCGGGAGCTCTGTATCTATTGGAATTCAATATTTCAGTCTGGCAGCCTTGAAACCAAGAGTGAAGCATTGCTCTTTTAGCCAGTACATTGTCACCAGCTTCTGAGTACCTTCCATATAATTCAGGTGGTGACCTGACTCTCCTAGGTCAGTACTGCTTCAGCAATGCAAGGAGAAAGAGTTACTGAAATCAGTGATATTATCTGCAAGAATAAGATTAAGTGACTTTGCAGGATTGTACATGTTTTTCTCTTTCTTTTTCTCTCTTGTACAGTCAAACAGCTGGGGGACTAGGCACCATCCTGCTGAAAGTTACCTGTCTGGGCTTTAATGTCTGTTTTCAAAAATGATCCCATTCACCTGTTCATTTTCCTACAGTCCTCATTCTTCACTCTGAGTGCATCCTAGTCTTTTCATCATGTCCTATATGACGCAAGGCAACAAAACCAAAAATGAGGCAAACTGGTTTATGGATCTGCCGGTCCGGCTTGTGTTACTTCCACCAAGCGCTGCTAGGTGGCAATGTGTCACCTGGAAAACCACGAGCTTACAGCCGCCGTCGCCCTCCGCTGTTTCCGACCGAGCTGGAACGTGCCTGGGCATCGCTCCGCTCCGAGAGAGGACAAGGCCTTGGAGCAGGACCTGGTGAGAGCTGCTTCACTCACACAGATCTTTACTGAGGTTTTCCAGACACAACTGCAGGGCTGAATCCTGCTGGAAAAATTCTTTGTGAACCTAAGAGGAAAAATAACAGGCAAGCCTGCTTGTTGCAGAGTTGTAAAAAGGAAATATATCCTTCTATTGTATAAAGATAGCACTGCCTGGGACTAGACTATTATATATTCTCGATTATCTGAACAATACAAAGTTGAAAATATCTGTTCAGCATGAAAAGCTTTTGTTTTTCCACATAAATGATTCATTGAAATCCCTGCATATTCAATCATAATTTTTAATGAACTAGGCCACATTTGGAACATTTGTATTGACAGCTGGGTTGAAAAACAGCTTTAGTAAAGGTGGAGAAGATGTATCTCCAGATACATTTTTCAACCATTCTACAAATACTTAAAACTGAGTTATACATGTGTCTCAACAAGGACACAGAAAAAGACTGGCTCATAATTGCATATTTCTTTGAATATGCAAAGCACTAAGTAATCTTCATTGAAACCAATTATTTGCCTTGATCTGGCTGCTGGCAAAACCGAGGGCAGGGTTGTGTGTAACAGTGCCATTTTATGCCAACCTCAAGTTTACACAATTACAGTTTGATGCCAGGGTAGTTTGCAGCTTGCTGAGCACTTTGGTCCAGCTTCCAGAGCTGGGTACAGGTGAGCAGTGGAGGCACAGCGGCCAGGAACAGGACATCTGGAAAGAGCTCCCACTTAGGTTGACAGGTAAAGTAGATGGAGCCCAAATTCCTATTTGTGGCGACGCGGACAGGGAGCTAACATCTCTCCTGCCTGCTGCGCAACGCCAGGCACAGCAAGTGGGGGCCCCGCCGCTCCAGGCTGGATCCTCCCGGCAGCGAATCGTACCCTCACCTTAGCCACCCGAGGCGAGACCTTGTCCTGAGCCAGCGGAGAAACGAGGCTCTTTAAATAGCCTGGCTTGGAGAGAAACACGGCTTGGTTTTTAGAGATTGAGGCGATCGGTGCAGAAAACAATAATGACGGCCTGCTAACGTGGTATTTAGCAACCTTGGTGCTGTTAAGTATCGTCTGCTTCAAAATCGCTTAAATTCAGGCAAAATTCTTTCTGCTTGGGGTCACGTCTCTATGGATGTGGTATGAAGACCTTTCCAGCCGGCCCCAAGTCAGCCCCCTGCTCCCGGCAGCCCAACCGGCTTTTAATCCCCTTTGCCGGGAGCGGGGCTGCCCCGACCCCGCTGCGCCCGGGGCGCGGGCAGGCGCCTGCGGGCCCGGCCCGGAGGCCGCGGCAGCGGTTCCCGGCGGGTCCCTTT
>VWYI01040460.1:143402-156169 GCA_013399455.1 Anthoscopus minutus
GTCCCGGTCCCCGCGAGGCCTTGGGCTGTCCGGGGCAGTGGCGAGGTGGCGTCACCATGCTGGAGAGATCGGCGTTGTTTCTGCTTTGCCCTGACTCCTTGGGTCTCACTTTGGGAAGAGCTGCTCACCTCCCACTTCGGCTCTGCTCGACACTGAGTTCTGCCTGCCTTGACAGTTGATACAACACGTCAAGACAAAAAGTCATTTCGTGTAAAAAAAAAAAAAAAGTGTCAGAAAAAGCTTCCCTAGGCCAAACCACGTGCAACACCGCCCTGGTCAGGATTTTGGCATCGCAGGCTAGCAGCAAGGAATGTTTGCTGGGGAAGTAGCTTTCACCCCTCAGTCCATTGAGCCTTTACAGTGTTCCCAAGGTGATACCTGCACGCATGCCATAGCTTCCTGAAATTCGGTGTGTGGAGCCAAGGAAGCAGGTAACAGGCAGTCCTGGTGTGGTGCTGCTAATTCCCAGTGTAGGCTGTTACAAGGAAAAAGAATCATGGCTGCCTTGCCAGTTCAGACCTCGGTATAAGGTTTTTGATGTTGCTGTCGTCGGCAAGAGCATTTATGAGTGGTGGTGGTAAGGAGAGAACGGTAAAGAACAGTGAATTAAGTGAAATTCAGACTTCTGGACTACAAAAGTTACAGTTTTAAAGGCTATCTTTGAGAAAGCATCAGTATTTGCGGTTATAGCTACAATTGAATTCATGCTTTTATGGTTCAGGATTTGGTGACTGAAAGGCAAATGATGGGTTGGTTGTGGTTGTTTCCATTCCTGTGAAGTTATGCATCTGCTCTTCTTAAAGGTCTCTAAAACACACCTAGTGGGCAGTGAATTTAAAAGGAGTTTTCTGTCACTGTTATGAAAGTTCCTTTGATGACAGGTGTGAAGAGAACCTCTTTGGATCAAAGCATTAAAAAATAAAGGGCCCAAGTGATTTTTGCAGAAGATAACAGATTCTTGCCCTCTTCAATAAAACTCAAAATTTTTTACTCACCATGGGACCAAAATCAAATGCTTTTAGTAGTCTCATCTGTATTTATGGAAAGGCTTCCTTTATCAGTTGTTTTGCGTCCTTAAATGCCTGAATTTCCTAAAATGAAAAAAATCCATTTTTCTGTGGACCGAAGTATGTTTCTTTGTGACTTGTTTACTCTTCAAAATAATTAAAATGTGATTAAAAGAGACTGTAATTGTTTAGAGATACAAAGACAATTCACATCTAAACTCTAGCCTACAGGGATCATTTAAAAATACAAAACTAAGCAAAAAACAAATAGTTTGGAAAGCCGTAGCTTGCTATACCCAGAATTGGGCTGCTCAGAAACAATGAAAATAACAAGGAAAAAAAAGAGAAGTAAAACCAGAAATGAGGTTTAAATGATCAGCCAGCTTAAAATTGAAACTACAGACAAGAGGTTTTTTTTACTTACACCATTAAAAGATTTTTCTTTCCCCCGGATAATTTTTATTTCCCATTACATACATTATTTGATGCCATTTCAGTTAGTTATTTGGACATGTTCTCACTTCTTGTTCTCGCAGCTTCTGGATGGATAAATTTTATTTCTGATGCTGACATCCAGAAAGTAGGAGGCCCAAATCTTTTGTTCTATCAGCAGTAATGCAGATGCTAAAAAATTTGTCTTTAAAATACCAGCTACTTTTAAAGCCTGTTTTTAGAGGAGTAATAAGGCTTTAAAATTAACTTGCTGAACTGGAGGGACTTGCTGAACTGACCTTGATCTCATCTAATCTGTCTACAGTGTCAGAGACAATGTACTAAAAATTTGAACAAGGCTCAGCAAGTTTGAGAGCCATGACATTTTGAGAAAGGCATGAGGGGTCAGTCCCCTAGTTGGGGAGGCAGAATCTCCTCAGCTCCCCAATTTTGTTTGGTATCTGTATTTGCAAATTATGTTTTGTCAGTAGGTTTTCTGTTGCTGATCCCTTAGCATGCTTATGATCTGCTCACTGCTTGCTTTCAGCAGTGAGAAAGCCAGCTGGAGAAGTGACTGCCCCCATCTTGCTTCATCTGGTAATTATTAGAGTGGGAGAACCTGTTGGACGAGGTGTTTAAGTTAACCTAACCCACGCATCATGGAAGGAAAGCAGAGAGATGGGTAAGGTAGAAATGGATGAGGTAGGCTCTGTAACCTTCAGGTGAGGGGTGGTGACAAGCAACTGGCAGTAGAGAAATCCTGCATAAGAGTCTTCCCTGCTATGCTTGCCTTGTGTCTGAAGGCAGGGTCTAGTGACTCCTCCTCACTTTGAGACCAAGCTGGTTTTCCTTTTGTTTTTGAATCTCTTATCTTTGTCCAATACCAGAATTTATTTTCTTTTTATTTATTCCCCTTAATCACCCACCAGCCCACTGTCCAGTGTTCTATAGTCAGTTGTTATACTCACTCATTTTCAACCTACTTCTTTCTTTTTTTTTTCCTACAGATGGGCTATTTTCATGCTTTGTTTATCCATCACCACTGCCTAATCATCTGCTTTCATGCTATAGGGTCAGTTGTGCCACCCCTCAGTACTGGGCCACCACTTGGTTTCCATTGATTGGCTGCTGCAGGAACCTGGTAAAGCATCTGTCAGGCATGGTCACTGCTCCCTAGTACAGGTGAATGCCTTTTAAAGTGACTGGTAAGCCACTCACACAGGGTTGAACTGTGAGTCATCATTATCCAAGTTCACATCTTCTAACCCTTCTTCCTTGTCCTTGCACTTCTGTGCTTGTCGCTGAAATTGCAGCTGCCAAAGGTTTTCCTCAAGTCAGGTTCTCTTGTTCTTCTTGACCAAATGCCCTTGATGCCTTTGGCAGTGCCACAAAAGTGCCTTTCTAATTATTTTTTTTAATGCCATTTGAATATTTTCTCCTCCCTGAGATTGATTTTGTGGATTTTGTATGTTGAATCCCTTTATTTCTGTTATGCTTAATCTCGGTATACCTTCATCCAAACCCAGAAATTCAGTTGATGGGTTTTTTTTTCCAGTATCTATATCTGCACATGACACCTGTCACATGCTGCCCCAGATGAAAGGGCGTGCTTATTTCTCTGATGTAGTGAAAACACATCCCTGCATCTTTTTTCTCCATTTTCTTTTTTCCTGACTTTTGTCAATAATTCAGGCACCATTTTTGAACTGGAATTGTCCTTGCTTATGTATTTTAACTTGCTGTGTAGTGCAGTGTTTCTTGTTTGAGCGTAGAGCTCCTAAGATTTAGTTCTCTGGTTTGTCTTAGTTCTTTTACCCTTTCTTCTAGAAAGTTGCTACCTATAGCCCTTACCTATGTTTATAGTCAGTGACAATTGACACTGGGAGCATTGCTGGAGGTTGCTGTTCAATGCCTCATGTGTTACAAGACAAATTTGGCTTACAACAGAGTAGTGGTAAATGGCAAGGGCAAATACCCTTCTTCAAAGAATCCCTTCCCAAAGAATCTGCTCAGGGAGTATTAACGTTAGTGTCTCTGTTGTTACTATGTTTTATTAAAATTGTGAGGTCAGAATTTTACCTAGGCAGTTACCAGAGGCTGTCAGAAGGCCTCTGATACATCTGCATGCACAAAAATACATAGATTGTGAGTACCTGCATGTAGATACATGTACTGCTCTTTTAGATACCTGTGCTGCTTTTGCATAATGTGTGTCATTCATTTGTACTGAAGTGCTGGCATTCAATGTGTTTATATGAACCCACAGTCTGCTACCCCACAGGCAATGGTGTTACAAAATCACTTGAGAGCCAAATGGGATTTAAACTGCCGTTTTATGTAAGAGGTACAATAAGTGTGGAATGAACAACTGTTGATGTCCATACTGTTGGCTTCTCTCTTGGTTGTCAGCAGTGATACATAAAGCTGTAGCACTTAAAACATATGAAATATACTGATTGACCACTGTTACTCCTATACTGTCAGGTTGAGGTTTTTTTCATTGTAGGAACTGTGCATAAACTACCTTTGCTACAGATGCTAATTGGTATAGCATGTTGTCTTTTTAAAATTAGACTAAGACCCAATTCTGCAAGTATGCATAAATAAATATGATTATATTAAATTGAAAATCTGAAAATTTTAGCATTAATAAATATCTCTTGGCTGGTCCTACAACATCATTAGTGTTACTTCAACATCTTTCACTTTTTGCTTTTATGCGAAATACAGAAATACTTGATCTCAGTGATGCAGTGGATTGTGAGTGCTCTGTCCTAATTGAAAGTTTGGGTGTTGTTTGTCAGGTATCAGCAGAAATCCCTTTAGATTGTGAGAGTTCTAGTTCTTTCTGTCATGCTTTTCCTGAGTGGTTAGCTCAGACTGAATTGTTAAAATAATCTTATTTTTACTAAAAAGTAGTATTGGGCACTGACCGCTAATGTAGGAAATGGTTGTAAAGAAAATAAATCAAAGATTATACCTTGGATGAGTCATTAATCATGAGTCATGATCAGCAGGCAGTGGTGTCCAATTTGTTTTCTAATCCTGCACTTGCTGCTGTTCTTTATTACCATAGTGATAATATTAAAGAGTTGTTAATGCATATAACCACGCAGTTGAAAATGACAGACTCTTTTTTCATTGGAATAAAATTTCCATATCTTAAGTCTGTTTTTCTCAGTATTTTTCTTGTCATGAGAAATTCAGTAGTGTATAAAAGTCATGAAAGAAGTTTAAGTCATCAAGCTAGCAGAACAGCCTTTCCCCCACCCCAACTTTGCTTTCAAGCCAATTACTGGGGTTTCCTAGAGAATTCCAGCTAGTCTGTTTTTGTATGAGTGTTGGGGACACTTCGTATTCATTAAAATTTGGGAGCCAATTGTTCAAGGTACACTTTACAAGGCTGCACTATCCACATATTTCATGTTTGTTCTCTCCAGAGCAAAAACTAGAAGCTGGATGGAAAGTTTTATTGTATTAATATATGCTGAGGAATGACTATTGAGGTTTTAGAGAAAAGGGAAGGCTGTCTCTCTCTCTTGAGAGCCTGAATATAAAAAGAATCAATTAGGAAAAATGAGCTTTAGAAACCCATTTTCACGCTTTAAATAAAATTTTAAAAGCTCTGAAAGGTGGTAGCAGAAGTGTTGTAGGCTATTAGAATGTGCATAGATGGAGAGTTTGGTTGCAGCAGCAGTCAGGGAATGTTTTTTTATGAAGTAATAAATCTAGTATTCGATTAGATTTGAAACTTGATTAAATTTTGTAATTAGTTTTAGTAGTTTACACTTTGGAAAAGTTCATTATGACAGATTAAAGCCTTGTTTGTCAACAGATATTAAAAAAATCATCCCTTTACAATTTCTTGTGTAGGTGATTTTATAATGCATAGATTTGTGTAGGCCTTACTAGTTTCTTTGTGTTGAGCTTGTGAGATCCTTCTATTGGTGGGTGCAATTTGGCAGGACAGGTTTGAATATACTGGCATAGATGGCTCTTCACAGTTGCCTGGTGTTGCTGCATGTTCCTGCATACCCCCTAGTGTGGTTGGTCTGCAAACTCCTCCTCCCTTTGAATAAGGACTATACCTGCACCAACAGAAGCATTTTCAAGTCTAGTGTAGGAAGGTACAGCCAGTGGCAAGATAAGTGTTCACCTGACAGTTGAACACTTGCTTACTGTTCACTTGTTTCATTAGGAGCTAATTGTGTGTGGTTTTTAATGTGCATTTACTTAATCATGTGTAAATAATAAAGGTTTTAAAAATTGTTGAGTCTGAAAACTGTAAGATACCATGATCAGAGCATACACTATAGCTGTCACCAAATTCTGTCTCAGTGAATGTGTTTATGTTCTGAGTTCACCTTAGAAAAACTTTCCAACAGCTGCTTGCCAATTTTGAAAGTATCTTGTTTCTGCCAAATATGATTCAGAATCAAAAAAGATCTTTTCTCAATTATCAAAAAAATTAGCATCTACCATGTCTTCTGAATGGCCAAGCCCACTAAAAAGCAGGTTGGAGCAAAGGTAGGACTACTCTATCAAACTGCAAAATGACAAGCATTTTTTTTCCATGTCCTGTGTAGGTTCTTTTGATTTCCACACTGATTGGTTTCTAAGATGACTTTGTTTCCAAAACAGCTGTTTCCAGTTCAGGCCTTACTCAGTTTCTTTCAAGTAATCTGTAAACCACTTTCTCCAGTAGACTCATTTTCTGAAGTAAATAAATTAAGGCAGAGATGCAGTGTAATAAATAATAATTGCTTTCTTGTTATGTCCTGATCTGCAGTCATACACTGTAGAGTGGAAATAGCAGAGGAATAAGCCATGGGTATATAGTACACAGAAAGAGTTTACAAATATTATTACCTGTATAAAAGGCAAGTGTGGTGCTCAGTGCATAATAATGTTGCACTTCTCATCCTTTGGAGCACAGCACACATTCTGTGCCCAAATGAGGTCAACTCAAAGTGCTAGTGGGATGATTGGGAAAAGCACATAGCAGTCAGGGGCTAGGCAGACTAATTCGTTCCATGATGGGCTGTGACAACTGTGTTAATGGAATTAGGTGATGGGGAACAGACTTTGATATAAGAATGATCTTCAGTTTATCTTCAGTTCTTAATTTTTATGTCCCTTAGGTATTTCTGTTAGGAAGGTCTTGCTGTAATAGTTGCTTACAGAAAAGAAAGCCATCCAGATCTTGAAAGTTGTGGGATTCGATAGGATTTTTCTGCCATTATAAGTGTGGTGTTTGGGAGTCTTGTTATTTTTTTAGGGGGAAGGATGAGGGAGGGTTTGGAAGATTAATACAGAGTAAATAGGTCTAGTGGACTACATAAAAGTCTTACTGTGGTTCTTAAGCCTCTTTTATGTTCTAAACACAAATATTATTTTGGTAAATTTTACAAGGAAATATTTAAAAGGTGCTAATATCTGTCTTAACTACTAAAATTACTCCATAAAACTCCTTCTGATTACTTTGTGGAGGTAGATTCAAGCTAAGAATTTTACAAATATAGTTTGCAGTGATTTCAGTCAGCTATTATGATTGCATAACCTTTATATTAGTTTCTGCTATCGTAATTCCCTCTTCTCAGTGGATTGAAGTATATTTCAAAGGAAATCTCTTTATTCAGAGGAATCTCTTATTTTTTTTCCTCACCCCATGTATTTCCAGAAATGGCCATTCCTCTGTGGAAGAACTTACTTCAGACTACAAAGAAAAGGATACTTCAACAGAGAAGGTTGTCACTGTATAATGGTGCCCATGGCTATGAGGAAGAGTTGATAAAGAAGAAACTTCAACAGTTTTCTGGTGGATCCATCAACCTTTCCAAAGAAGACAATGGCATTGGAATACTTACTTTGAATAACCCAAAGTTAATGAATGCATTTACAGGTATTAATTAGTTGATGAGATTGCTGGTTTATTTTGGTTTTTCTCTTGTTCTGTTACCCGTTTTAATACTTTTCCTAAAGAAAGTTAAACACTCTGCCTTACCATGCCTTAGTTTCAAGAACGTGTTAGTTTTATTCAGATGTGCAGCTAATGCATCCTGTGTTCTGCGTAGTAACTTTGCTATAAATGTCATAAGAATTAAGAAATTCTCAATGACACAGAGACTGTGTTGCAGGATGTGCTTCTCCCCATGTTAAGTGTTAGCACAATTCTGACCACTGACCTCTTTCTTGCATCTCCTCTCATTTTGTAATCACTGCTCTGGAAATATGGAAGGCATTTTTGTGGACATAAGATACCACCTCTCTTTTGTAGGTGATGCAGAAAGAAAGACTGAGTTTACTTCTTGGTTCTTTACCTAAAGCCTTCCCTCTACATTAAACTTCTGTAGTTTGGTCTTTTGCGCTCACTCAAAGTGGCTTCCATTTCTTCTTCATTTGTCCTATGTCTTAAATATCAGTGACTGGTTAATTAAAGATCAGATGAGCTGAGTATTCACAGCTGTTGCAGGTCAGTGATCTGCTTAATATGCTTTTACACTGGAGAATGCTTAGCTATCAAAACCAAGTGTCCTGTTTTATTAATCTTGTCTTATGAAAGGTTTTTGTTCTCTAAGTTGAGTATATTTGCTGTCTCTTCTTAATTATATAGATTATTCTAATTTATGCCACTCTCTTCAGATATGAGTGGCACAGGTTCAGGATGTGAATCTGCCTGAACTGGAGCTGTGCATAAGCCTTTACTGTAAGAATGTTTTTATCTGTTAATATTTTGAAGTGGATACATATGTGTCATCTAGATAATTTCTTTGTTACCATTCTGTCTTCCTGCCCAGTTCTCACTGTTCTTTGCTGTGAGCAAATATTTTGCAACATACTAGCAAAGTGTGCCCTTTACATGCAGAATGTCAGTCTACTCTTTCCACTAGAGATTGTTAGCTGAAAGGAACCTAAGAGAGCAGCAGAATTAGTGGTAATGCAGATGTTTCTGCATTCTCTTTTGTTTTTGCTTAAAAAACTCGTGTATAAAATCATTACCTAACTTAAGACATTGTACCTAAAAGATGTTAGCATAGGGGTTGTCCTTCTGCATGCCTCCCTGTTAGCATATGTGCTGTCATATAACCCTAATTAAACTGTTGTTTCTCCTTTTTGTGCAGTTGGTTTCTATTTTACACTCAGCTGTGCAATGTACACCTTGCAGACTGTGTACTTTTAGCTTAGTTGTGGAAGTTGAAAGGGGCATGAGAAATGGGCTGTAACAGCAAAAGGAAAGAGCAGTCTGGGTTTTTCTGCTCTTTGAAGATCAGGAGTAATAAAAGTCAAATTGCTTTAACCAAACTTTCATAGAAACTTGTTCTATGAAATATGTTCTCTGTTTTCTATGTGCTTGGCAGGAGAGGCTCAGAAGTGATTGGTGGCAATTCTGAGCAGGTGCAGCTGCCATTTACACAACTGATAGCTGTTCTTCCCCTATACAATGTTCTGTGTAATAGTAATGTGCTCCACACATCTGGAGTTGAGCACCCAAAATTAGCAGACATTTTCTCTCTGGCTCAGTTAGTTGTCTGTGAAATAATCTCTCCTTATGGGACTGCTGTGAAAATAACTTATTAGTTTGTGTCAATTAGATGCTCCAGTACCAAAGAGGAGCTACAAAAACCACTGAGGAAATTAATAGCTCTGTCTTTGTTTTGGATTCTCATTAGCATATAACAAATGAGCCGTGGGATCAGGCAGTTCTGTTTTACAGCAGTGTGTAGAGCCCTGTAGAGAGCTGTACTCCATTTTGCTAGGCAATAGCCACAAAAAATTCCACTGAAAAATCTTACTGTTAGTTCAAGAGATTCTGCTTCTTTGTGCTCTACACCTCTGCTAGAGACTTGTTTTTATGGGAAGGAGAGTAGAAGAAAAATCAGGCTGGCCCCTTTGCTGCTTCAGTGAATGGTATGGTATCTTAATTTATACTGATCTTAATTTCATTTTTAACATTATTTTCTGTAAAATGCAGTTGCTGAGAAACTACCAAGAACTTAATCCTTTGCCTTCAGTTGTATATCAAATAATGCTTATCAAGGGGCAGGATGGGGTGTGCTACCACTGAATTGCCTCAGCAGAACGTGGCTGACTTCATCAGCCAGAGACTGTAGANNNTGGCTGACTTCATCAGCCAGAGCCTGTAGATACAGCTACCTCCTCATCAAATTCTGTTTATTCTGTGTCTCAGAGCTTCTGAATAGTGGTAGATGTGAATTTCTATATCCACGCACGCTCTCTCTAGAAAGCTGCAAAACACTGTTAAACAGTTGAGGGAAATTCTATTTTCCAGGTGTTTACGCAGCAGTTTTTTATCTCAAAGGAATTATGTTTATTCTAAGCTTGAGCAACTCATGAAATCAAAAACAGAACAAAAATGTTGGCAAATTGCTAATGGGCGATGTGGAAATTGTTATGCCTTTTTTTCTCTTCTTAATTGGAATCTGATTGTCACCTGTTTGAAATGGTCTCTTTGAAAACATATGCTAATAATGTCAGTTTAAGCCTGGTAGAACCAATTTCAGCAACCCAACTTCTCACTGAACAAAACTTGAATGTGGTTTAAAAGAGAAGAAAGCCAGCTGTAGGAATTAGAAAATAATGATGATAATTTTTATTTTCTAGAATTTACTTGGAAACATTTATTCTCAGATCATAGTTCAGATGTGAACAAATTATTATTTATTATTAGTTCTATAAAGAACATGAACTTAGTGGTATCAAATACTGAAAGGCTAAGATTGGCAGAATGAGGATTTGCTTTACTGTTGTGCCCTCTTCATTTTATCAAACATCAGGAACTGTATCTGTTGGTAAAATGATGGTTCAGTGTTGCCAGGAATGGAAAACAACCTCTCACAGGAGGATAGAACCAGACTCTGGCGAGTGCCTCTTGTCCCCTGATGTTGCATGTAATAGGCTCATATGGATCCTGCATTTTTTCAGTTAACAGGATTCTTGGCTTTGAAAACTCTATGGAAAGACTCTTCAATACCTCACTGTTTTGCCTATTAAAAGAACCACAAACAGTGGTTCTGCTGTATTTGGCTCTAGAAAAGCTTGGATGCCAACTCAAACACCTTTCTGTTAATGAAGGCTTAAGGCAGATACGCAATAAGTGAAATCCACAGGATTAACACGCACCTGTTTGAACAGCAGCATTTGCAGAAAAGTTGAGTGTGCCATCAAGCTGGAAAAGCATTTCAAGTGAAGACCCACAAAAATCTCATCCAGGCCTTGTTCTGCTCAGGATTTTCATTCCTGGTTTGGATGATGAAACAGAAGATGAACTGCTGAAATTGATTAGCTGCTACAAAGAGCTCAAGATCAACAAAGTGAAATTCAGTGAAAGTAAATGTAGTGTGCTGCATACAAAAATCATGAGTAAATAATAAATACAGAAAGGAAAGCAACTGGCAGAACTGCTGGGATTTTTTTTAGATGATCATAGTATGCACTTGACAGTGGGTAAAAAAAACCCAATCCAGTGCTATTCCGGTATATAATATGTAATGTCCACTTAATTATTGACCACCTCAGAAAGATTGTCAAACTGTGTTATTTCAGTGGGGGCTGAAAATCCTGAGGGCTTGAATGAATGTTCACTCTTAATGTGGTACTGGGAAGCTTACTTCATAATGAACTGTAAGAAAAAAAAAAAATGAGCCAGGAGGAAACCATAAATGTACCATGGATTGGCTGCTAATGGGAAATTTCAGAAGAGAATGAGTACTGTGCAGGCATAGAGTTAAAAAAGCAACACTGTTGGCAGGCAGAGGAGAGAGTCCTTGAGAGTATTAATCAAAAGCACATTTCTATCTAAAGAATGTAGGCCTGTCCATCTAAATTTTTGTCAAAGAATGGTTAAGCTGGGAGTGACATCAGCCTGTATGTACCGTACTTTCTGAAATTAGTTTCTGGGAATGTTTTCTTTTAAGTATATAACTAGACAGTTCATAGGCATTCAGACAGGAAGAGCTTTAAAATAATGCAGGTATGTTCCATTGTGGAAGATGCTGCTGGCTAGGATGAGCTCTAGAAACAGGAGTTTATATAAAGTTCCATGTCAGGAAGGGTACTTAAGCAAATATGTTTATGATGTTTTATGATTAATTGGATGTTCAAACAAGAAATAAAAAGCTAGTACTCTATGATAATAATATTTATAAAGAGAGTCTTTTTAGAAAAGAACCTTTGTTAATGTTGACTGGCTGCACCTTGAGCCCACCTTGGACATTATTCTTTTCTATTCTTTGCCAGTTGTTTGGGCAGGGAGGAATGTCAGTAATTTCAAAATGACTAGTTGGACAGATCTGGATGGATACATATAAATTAATCTGTCCTGAATGTATGCAATTGTAAGCAGAAATAAATCAGGTAGAGGGGTTTTGTTTGTCTTATTTTGGGGCTTTTTTGAGTATAACACAAATATCCTTCATACAGCATATCCTTTGAAATTTTGAGAAGTGCATCCTTGGAGAACAAATGTATGTCGGTGATTGTGTGCAGGATTTAAGGTGATACTTTTCCTTGTGATTTTAAGACCATCACTTATTTACCCTAGCTTGATTTTGCTTGTGGAAAAGGTAACAAAGAACATGATGGTGGTAATAATTTCCTGTTAAAAACTTTGTTTCTCTTGTGGCAGGTACTATGATGGTAGAACTCCAGGAGAGGGTAACTGAACTGGAAAACTGGAAGGATGGTAAAGGTCTTATAATCCATGGTGCAGGAAACACTTTTTGCTCAGGATCTGATTTGAATGCTGTCAAAGAAATATCTAACTCCCAGGTAAGTATTAAGGTTTTGGAGAAAAATTAGTTTTTTTGAGATTCCTTTTTAGACAGGTGTTGGACTACACTTCTGCTATTTTACATGCTAGTCACAGAATGGAGCTTTAATGGTCAAAAAGAATGCAGTCAGCCCCTTCAAGTCATGATTTAAGTATTATTGTAAGTGACTCATAAGTCTAAATTCCTACACTATATGTAGTTTTTAGCCTTTTATTTTAAAAATGTAATTTCAGTTTCTCACAGCAGTATATGGTAAATTTACGCATAAAATAAACTGTGCTTCTGTGGTTTGACCTTTAGAAACAGATAAAAGTAATAATTCTAAAGTAAAAAAAAGAAATATAAGTAGCATGGCTGCTATTACAGAAAGGTTTCTATTTTATCAAAACTGTTTGAATCTGTATGAAATGGAAGAACAGATGAAATTCTTGTGCTGTACTTGAGTCATGTGAGTCTTGTGTGTAACTGTGAAGCTGAAGAGGCTGGGGTTTGATGGCAGTTTTTTGCTCATGCCACTCATTTGGACAACCTTTACATG
>VWYI01040462.1:0-124156 GCA_013399455.1 Anthoscopus minutus
TGGCTGTGTGTCCAACACATCTGTGTCCCGTGGCGCTAAGGACACAGGGGTGGCTCCCAGGCCATCACTCAATGCCACCTGTGCAGTTCCACACCACAACACAGGATTGGTTAAGTGGCTGTAGGGCCCATTTCACTTTTCTCTGCTCTGCTCTGTATTTTAAGCTGGCTCTGTGTCTGGGATGTCTGTGAGGTCCCTGGTGAGTTTGTGCTCTGGTTTGGAGTGCCAACAAAAGCAAATGAAGCCAAAATACAGCTGAACCTGCAATTCCTGGAAGTGCCAGCTCACACAGCACCTGAGCAGGGTCTGTGAGTCCCAGAGGCACATACATCCCTGCATACCTCAGACTCCAAATGATTCTCCCTGAAAGTTCAAGAATGACCACAAAAACAGGGGAAGTTCTGCTGCAAAACTCCTGATCTAATTAGAAAAAAATCTATTTCACCTTAGGGAATGAGGCAGGCTTCATCAGACAAACGGCTTCCTGAATGCGGGGAGTGTTAAAACACTAGTATTTTAAAAATGGTAGTCCTGAAGCAATACAGATAATTATGCATAAGAAAATATGTGTTGAAAATGTGAGAGTTAATGAAACAGAACTCTTATATGTAGCCTCACACATACTTGCAAATTACTGTTCTTTCTTTTATAATTAGTTTTTAGATTACCTGGAAACAAAAGCAGCAAGGACAACACTCGAGAGCGACAGATGCTCAAAAGACTCAGTTCTGTTTGGTGCTGCAGAAAACCTGAACCTGTGCAAATGCACCCATCCTCAGGTGGAGCAGAAGGCTGCATCAGACACAGAGCCCGTGTCCTGCTGGGTCAGAGGGACCCGGAGTGGTGCCTTGCAGCTCCACTGACCTTCCCCATCCCAGCTGATGAGCAAAGCTACTAATTCAAGCTAAATGAAACTACAGCTATCTCAAACAAGTTTAAAGGTGGCCAAGCTCTCCAGTTCACATCCAAGCCTACACCTCAGTCACTGCTCTTCCAGCACTCAGTTCAAACCTGGCTCCATGTTGCCTTTCCTATCAGTTAGCGACTGGGATCTAGGAAGTAGCATAAATTCATTGACTTCTTCAAATCCTCTACTAGCCGAGACTTTGGACTTCATCTTTTTTCTGGAAACTGGCCACATTTTTTCTGGTTTCCAATACCGTTCATTCCTACTGTAAGTTTCTGCCCCAGGTCATTGCTTTGTGCATGGTATATTTATAAAGGCTTTGTAAAGGGTTAGCAAATGCACAACTGATGGTTCAAGAAATATTCAATCCATTTCTACTGAGGCTGAAGGATCTAAAGGTCATTTACAGACACAACTTAAAAATGTTCATCATCTTCTACTGTTCTCCTAACAAAGATTTTTCTATCATTCAGTATTCCTGTCTATAAGGTCTCACAACATACTTATCAGTTATTCTCTCTATAAAATACATCTTCCTGTAACCTTCAGAGTATGAATATGCTTATTTACATATGGATGCCACTAGTTCAAGGTTTCTGTGAGGAACAGAAAAGGCTGGAAATCCTGTGGTATGTACAAGGCAGAATCATTCCATCACCTTTGACAAGGCAAGAATTCAATCTGCTGAATTCACTGTGACTGGCAGATTCAGTTTGTTTTTAAGGGGCAAAAGGTTTGTTATGATGGAGGACAAAATCTGTTTCATCTCATGTTTTTGACTGCAAGTGTCTGATTGCAGACATCACAGCAGCTCCATCAGAAGTCCTAACTTTTTTATTATTGACTAGACTGTTGTAATAACCTGGCACTGGTAAAACAATATCAACAACATTGAGATGACACACACTTTATCTCAAATATTTTTTCTTCAAAAAAACCTTTCTTCATATTTTCCTAGGCACAACAAACAAAATAATTGTTTGTGCTCACAGAGGATAAAATAATTTTTCTTCGTATCTCCTTTTACCCAGGGGAAATCTCTTTTTCCACCCAACTAAAGAGGTAATCTATTTTCTTTGTCCTTCCACCCCAGCCCAGAAGCTGTGTCAACATGGTTAACTGGATACCTGATAAAGCTGACAGAATGTGCATCTCCAATGGTGCAGTTTGGGATGTGGTGTCAGTGGAAGCGACCCATGCACTCTGCTGACATTACAGCATCCCTGGGAAGGGCTATTACCATGCCAGGAGATGGGGCTAAGGCTGATAGCAATCCATGAAACAACCTTTCAAAGCCACTCCAGGAGATAACTAGAGCACAGATGCAGAAAATGTTTGAAATTTTGCAGGGCTATCCTGCACAGGGCAACCAATTCTTTTAGCAATTTGTGGGACTGGATCTGTTGTGCAATCACACCGTGCCATAGAGGAGCTAGGACTTCTATCAAAACACAGCATCAATTACACTGTGAGCATTCTGCACTTAGAGCATTTTACAAACTAGGATAGCATGAGGCACCATCACTTTTGAGCGTAATTAATCTTAATTAATTCCCTGATATTTAATATTAGCCTGTGTATTTAAAAACCTATCTAAGACACCCCCATCATACTGCCTGAACATCTCCTGGTGAATTAAAATGAAAAATGACTATAGCAATTATTGCATGTTTAGATGCAGTAATGATCCTTAAATTAGTAATTTCCCAAGACACACTAATGTAGCAACTGGCTTCTCATGATTTTGGGTGGTTCAGTCTACACAAAAATTTGCATGGATTTAACAAGCAGAAGTTGCAGCATTTTAAGCAAATGACTCTGTCTCTGAAAGAGACATCAGTTTATCTCCACTTTCATATAACACAGAATTGTTTAGGTTGGAAAAGTCCTCTCAGATCTAGTCCAACTGCTCCCCCAGCGCTGTCAAGCTTGTCATTCAACTGTGTCCCCAAGTGCCACATCTACATGGCTTTTAAATCTCTCCAGGGATGGTAACTTCACTACTGCCCTGGGCAGCCTGTGCCAAGGATGGACAACCCTTTTGCTGAAGAAATTTTTCCTGATATTCCACCTAAATCTCTCCTGGCACAACTTGAGGGCATTTCCTCTTGTTCTGTCACTTGTTACCTGGGAAAAGAGACCAACTCCCATGTGGCTATAACCTCCTTCCAGGTAGTCACAGAATGATGAGGTCACCCCTGAGCCTCTTTTTCTACAGTCTGAACTCCCCTAGCTCCTTCAGCCGCTCCTCATCAAACTCACTGTTTCTACTCTTCCCCAGCTCCACTGCCCGTCCTCGGAAATGTTCAATGTTCTTGTGGTGAGGGGCCCAAAACTGACCCCAGATTTGAGGTGTGGCCTCACCAGTGCCCAGCACAAGGGGACAATCACTGTCCTGGTCCTGCTGGCCACCCTACTGCTGATACAGGCCAGGTGCCACTGGCTTTCCTGGCCACCTGGGCACATGCCAGCTCACATTCAGCTGCCACCTAGCAGCACTTTGCATTGGTTTGGCTCATTTAGCATGGCCCTTCTTGAACTCAGCAATTCTGCTTTGAGCTTGTGAGGCCAGCTGAAAGTCAGGGTGCTTGATGCTCACATGGTAGGAAGCTCTTTCCTCCCTGTCCATTGGGCGTGTCACGTACATCCTGCCAGACACAGGGTCAATGTTGAAGACCTCCATGGGCGGCTGGTCGGCTCCCACTCCGGTGATGCTGTATCTGATATGGATCTCTTTGTCCTTATCGGAACGGATCTGGAGGAAATAACAGAGACAAGAGCCCATAAGTTCTGCACAAAAGCCATATGGATGTTTAAGCAGCTTTAAAGATCTGAGCCTGAAGGCTGCAGAGATGTAATACCACTGTCAGTCCCGACAAGGGAGCTAAACACCAAAGATTTGGTGAAAAGTCATGAAAAGTATATTCCACTTTGTTTCAGCTATTTTGCTCCTCTTTAATTCATGAGAAATCTTTGAAATTGTGACTTTTTAGCTGGGATGTCAAATAGCCTAAAATTCACAAACCCCACTGTTTACATATTACTAAAACCCTTAAAGTGTCCAAATTTTTCAGCTATACCCAGGGTCTCCCAGCCATTAATAATTTCCAAAAACGCTGTCTGCAAGCTCCCCCATTGTATTCTCAGTCCTGATGGCTGTGCACACAAATACACCCATGAAATTCAAAGAACTGGACTGTTTGCTCCTCTTTGTCCAACCCCGCTGGTTTGACAAGGCTAGGCTGGGAATGCGCAGTGGGATGTTATAATTTCATGTGATTATCTGTTGAGGAAAAGCATGTTTTGGACACTGTTTCTGAAAGCCCTTCCCTTCTGAACCTTGAGAACAACACTGCAAGCTGAGTACAGCACAGCAAGTACCACAAACCTTGGATACAGAGCTGAGGAAAAAAAGAAGAGAGGTTAATATGTTGCCCTAGCAACCCTGACTATCTCTTTAAACAGAAATTTAATTTTTTGATCAAATGCTGAAAGAAGTTCTTGCAACAGCATGACTATTCCCGAAAGAAAGTGCAAGGTGCAAATAAATTACCCCCCCCGCACCATCACAAAGTGCCTTGGCACTGTAAAAAGTGATGTGCATAAATTTTTCCCTAACAGGTCTATGAATACAACAAAGCAGTGGTAAGATAATAGAGCCTTCGTAGCTGAGTGCACGTTGCCATCTCTGCTATGGCAGCTGCACCCTTGGAGTAGCCTGAGTGAACTCAGTGGGACCCTGTGTCCCTCAAACAGACCTGATTTGGGGAGAGAAGGTAATTTCCCAAAGGAAAAGGAGGCTTTGCTTGTCAGGCAAAGGAACTGAGATGAGGCTGTGGGCTGCTCCACACTCCTCCCATATGTAATCTGCTGCTATTCCTTCCTCTCCTGACACAGGAGGCTGACAAGCTGCTGAACGTGTTGGTGCAGGGCAGTATCAGACCCCCTGGCTCCCAGAATGTCCTTTGATACCTTTGTCCAGATCATTACCATTTTGTACACGGCTTTCTTTGTACTTCCCCCACCAAACTGTCTGCTCCTGCTAATGGCTGATCATGTCAGTCATTACAGACAGTGCCAGGATTGATCCACGCCGCACCCACCTCACTGGAGCTGCAGGTCAGGGAATGGACACAGTTCCATTTGTTTCCTCTCCAAAGAACTCACTGCTTGTTACACTGTTAGTATTGAGGAAAACTGATTTGACTTACACTGGTATTGCTACTTAAAAGAGGGCCTGGGGACACTGAAAATGCCCTCATACTGCACAGGAGGATTTGTTCACGTTTATATGGGGCTAGTGAGTAGCTGGAAGAGAAACCCAAGTAGACAGCCAGGAATCCAACTTTCATTAGCAACTCTGTGGGTGAAGAAGGGTATGCTAAAATCAAGCATTGCTTGCACAACCATGGTTTCAGTGACAGCAGCCAACTCACCAGTTTGATAACTGAAGACCACAGTCCCCCTTTTCAGAAGGTCAGCTCTGCCCTGCCACAGGGAAGGGCTGGAAATGGAGCTGGTGGCAATGTCTGTGCAAATGCACAGCTCACATCACGGAGTTCAAGCTCCAGCACACTACATTCACATCGGAATCAGGCTTAAGGTAAGTGAAAACAGGAAGACACTGCAGGACCTCCAGCTCTGAGCCAGGGTGAGGTTCACACCTTACAAATTAAAAAGAGTAATGTGGGACACACAGCTGTGTGTGTCTGCATAGCTCCAGACAAACTGTAATGTAAATTTTCCCTTAGCAAAGGTGGAAAAAAACCCACAACAACCAAACGAAGGTATTTTGCACTCTACCCAGCCCTAGCCTGTCCCAGCTATGGCTGTGCTTGAGCACAAACATGAAAGAGCTAAGCAGACACTCCAGGGAACCAAAGTGGGAGCAGTTTTAACCCGAATCACAGAGGGGAAGAGCCTGTTAGTGGACATTTTTCTGCTCTATTTCCTGTTGCATATAGTACCCAGATCCCATTGTGATAGAAGCATTAGAAATGCATAGAGACAGACAAAAACAGGGAAAAAAAGCCTGGATTTAAATACTCAGTGCTAAAGGCACTTTATTTTATTTTTGGGAAATGCAGATAAACAGAAAAGGCTGTCTTTCTCGTGAAGAAAACTATGTATATTTTAATAAAGTGCACACTACAGGATGTCCTTGCAGCACTTTTATTAGCATTAATAGGGTCTAAGCTGTCTGTGTGTAAATCATTGCATATCTGGGAGATGAAGTACATCATGAGATCCACACAACTCCCCCAATCATACTGAGAGAAATCCATGACTTAATTATACTGCAATGAGCAAAAAAAAAGATGGCAGAAATGTATTCCAAACATTCAGCAAAGATTCGTTATTTGCTGTTAATTGCAATCACAGCACAAGGGTTTACCTGCTACCTATACTTAAATCCATTTCCAGTAAAAATACAAGGGTGTGAAGTGTTCAGAAAAAAAATAATGTAAAAAGTAGCACTTGTCACAGAAAGTTGCTAAGACAATTGACAACGAAGCATAGTACATTTTCATACCAGGGAAATATTTATCAGACACATGCATTTTATATTGGAACATATAATTTTCGCACTCTTAATAAGATTTAAAAAAAAAAAAACGAAAAAAAAGGAAAAAAAAAAGAGAAGTTTTTTCTCAGTAATCCTGTAACATTTTGGCCAAAGGTTTCATTTGCCTAACTCCCAGGGTGCAATTTAGTAAATTTTGTTGAGAAGTTAAGAACATTATCTGAACACAATGAAAGGTTTACTTCTTTTCTTGAAACTGCTCCTGGAGCAGTTTACACTACTACTACTACTACTACTACCACCAATAATAATAATAATAATAATAATAATAACAATAATAATAATAATAGTAATAATAATAATAATAGTAATAAACCCCTCTCTATTCCCAAGGAGCTCGCTAAAACAGGAGTAAAAATTACTGGTTGGGGGAATTTACTGGTCCAGAAGGGAGTTACTTTTTCCTTCATTTAGCCTGAAAAGTGTGAAGATGGTAAGAGATCCATATGATAATCTTCTGACTGGAGAACATACACATGAATTTTCCTTTCAGTTATCTCTCCTTTTATAATGAAGTCAAGAGGTATGCAGGGCTCTGGGTTACAGAACAGACGGCAGAGGGATGGTTTTCTTTAGCTGCATTTATACATTTTTTACTTGGAGAATCCTTGGAGCTTTGAGCTTCTCCAGTGCCTGGCATGATACAACTCTGCATATGATGATGTGAGCAGGATGAATGATGATGGCTGATGACTGTCATGAAAGGAATTTGCTTGCAAAACAGCTTTTATGCTCTAAAATACCCCTCCTAGATGGAGCTTGGAGTGGATTGATACACTGGTGAGGGAAAATGTCCCAGATCAAAAGGCAGTTTATGTTGGAAGATGTAATCCCTTTTTCCTATTCTGCCTCATGCCCACAGGTAGCATTTTCCATGCAGGAACCCTCACTAACTCTGACAGATACAAATGGACCATCTGGAAACTGTGGGATCAGCCACCAAAGCCCCAGAGGGCTGCACCACACTGGCGTGGCTTGGCTGTGGCCAGCAAGGACAGGGTGGCCATGCAGCCCAGCAGTGAGTGGCTGGAGCTCAAATCACTGAGGCATCATCCAAAACACAGCAATGTTTGCAACTCAGAACCAGAACATCCAGAATCTGACTCAGCGCTTGTTTCTCCAAAGCAATCCCTGAAACAAGAGAAAGATGCAATTTCACAAGATGGTTATTTTCTACTGCAGGTTCTGAAATAATAACTAAAATGTTTGAAAATGAACATTGCAACTCTTGAAACAATACAGTGCTAAGGCCTTCCAGGCTGGCTTTCTCCTCTGCAGCAAGGTCACATTTAGACAGAAAAGCAGTGTTTGCAGCTCAGGATTGCATCCTGCTTTTACAGACAACGTCTTAGGGGTCGTGCATCTCCATCAGGATTTCCTGAGTAGCTGAACTATTCCCACAAACTTACTCGTGAACAGAATTTCAAGTGATGAGCTCCTCTATGGTAACAGATTTTATCACTGTTTTTCTTCTGTTGTTCCACTCCCTTGTGGTCTCAGCATTGCCCTTTCTTGATGCAGGGGTTTCAATGCACAAGCCCTCCTCTCTTGTTCTGGCAGTGACAGGAACCACCAGAGACCCTGCAATGCTCCTGTGCCAGGAGCAGGGGTGGTACAGATATGGAAAGCTGTGTGGTCAGCAGATTGGAGGACACCAGTGAGACCATAAATTATACAGTTTTTGGAGCACGACATTGCCAGAAAAAAATGTGTACCAATGGAGACTGTTTAAGAGAGCAGCAAAGAAAATGCCTGGAGGCCTAGGAAATGGAGTGTGTAAGGAAAAGCTGAACGAACAAGGACAACTGAACCAACAGAAGAGAAGATGTGACGGTAACAACAGTACTCCTGTACTTAATAAACTATATTTAGAGAATTTCATAAGGTGTCTGTGGTCTGGGTTCTGCCCATCCCTTCACTGTGCCTGGAAATGTATCTGGAGAATGTGCAGAGCAGGGTATCTATCCTCTGTTACATTTCCCTTCTACAGAACGAACCAGAAAATAAATTTCCTTTGAAGTTCTTTGTCTTGCTCTACAACATATGGAGACAAAAATGCCCTTCAAAAACACTTAGTGTACCCAATATCCCACAGAATAGTATGCAACATTTGCACTAATATGACCTGGGGATACTGAGACTTGATTTTTTTGTTTTATAAAACCTATTATAATTATTAATGAACACATAAAATAATGTAAATGATAAGCAGTAAGTGTCTTTTATTATTAAGCTCTTAGCTATTTTGCCCATTAAGAAAACCAAATTAAAATAATTGAAGATTATAATCTGTCATGCATTCAAAATGCTCCATAGAAATTCAGACAGGCAAACATATTCAAAGCCTTTAAAAGAGCACACTTAAGAGTCAATCTAAGCATTCCAGGACTGGCTCATTAATTTTAGTGGAAATATTTTAATTCAACTACTCTTACTGTTTATTGAAATCTTTGCTAAGTACTTATTTATTTTTAACTGAATTTGCAATATGTTTAGGACTCATTTGTATAAAAGTTCTTAACTCTTATTTCACAGTTGTTTTAGAAGCCAGTAAAGAGACATCTCTAGCCCTGTATTTCCAAACAAATTACTGCATGTTGCTGAAAGAACCACATATGGTTGCAATAAAAAGATGCAAAAATCAAGCAGAGAAAAATGAAGACAGATTTGGAGACTCAGCCAGGTGAAGGTAACATTTAACTTCTATCTCCTTTTATCATTCTTGCCAATGATCCCAAGGTATGTCCTAGAAAGAAATGAAAAAGATCCCAAAAGCCTAGAAAATCGTCTAAAATACTTCTGTCTTCAGAAGAAACTGTCTCTTCTGTGCCTTGCAAAGAGGCTGCTTCAACATGGCAAGGGCAGTTTGTATAAACTCAGCATTTTCACTAACTCTGGCCCTGGGTTTAACAGCAGCTTCCCCTTAAGTGTTCATGCACTCCTGGACACTGGCTCATTGACTGAGCCAAGTGTCCATGGCAGTGTCATTTACAAAGAAGGTTAAGCATGGAAAGACCTCACCTGGCAAAGAAAGAAGGGATGGAATCTAACATTTTCACTTGGGGATTTTTTTTTTCCCCTCAACTGGGACTGGTTTCATCTCACACATGATTTTCTAAAAACTTTGTATCTGGTCTCAGATAAAAAGAAGAGAAGCAAGTCTTTCCAGGGTGAAATCCATCCTTCTGGAAGCTTAAGTATACATCACACTTCCTGGAAGAATTGGTTTTCTCTTTCCACCCAGAGAAAGAGAGCGCCACAGACTACACCTAGAGACCAAATTTTCACATGGTTGAGATTCACTGCTGTTTCTTCCTCTTCTTTAAAATACAAATCCAAAGCCAAACCATAAAAAATTCCCTTTGCCCCAATGGCTGGATCTCTCTCATGTCAGCTTAAATCTTCCAGCTGAAATCTGTGCAAAGTGATATCTAATGTTATTTATTTTGATGACAAGACAGAGTACAAGTAGTGCTCCAGAGAGATTAAAGCTGTCATTTAAGACATTGATGTAACTGATGATGCCGCCTGCATTGAAGAAATGAAGCTATGAGATGTTTGAAACCAAAAGAGAAGAACCTCTCCTGTGTGCCCAGCTTGTTCTGTGGTACTCGCAGAGGAGCCCATTCTCATCCAGCCCTTCCCATCCAGCTCTCCTGATCCTTACCAGGAGTTTTTGCTCCCTCTGCACGCACCCTGTGAGTGCTTGGCTAAGGTGCTGCACCATATGTTCAGCTGGTGACAGCTCCCAGCATTTCACAGGTGGCTTCCACACAGCTCCCTCTGTCCAAGGGCTCCTCTCCAACCCTGCTGCTCCCTTCAGGCCAATTACATCCACATGGACACACTCCTCTGGAGCCTTCCCTATGCCCACAGGTAGCTTTGGTAATTCTCACTACTTCTCTCATTTCCACATTTTCCAGAATTGTTTACCAGGATTTTCCTCCTTTACCTGGATGAAAATGTAACACTGAGCAGATGGAGAACAGCATATCAATCAGGCTCAATAAGGAGCTGGTAATGCAGTGTGAGAGAATTTCTGTCTGCAACTCTGGCCAGTAACTGTGTGTGACCCCAAGCATAGGTACAGGATGAAACTGAACTTGTTAGACTCACAGTCTAATTCAAAATTACCATTATTCTGCTTGGGATAAAAGTGAAGTAACAATTCTTTTGCCTAGAAACCGAATTGCATACATGATGAGACAACACTGTTGCAAGCACGGAGTACCTGGTGTGCAGCAGCCCATCCAGGCCAAGGATCGGCTGCAGCTTAACTCTGCTTTCCTACCTGCTGAAACAACAAAGAATTTATGTTTTAGCTTGAGCTGTCTTGACTCGAAAAGACTGAGGTCTGCAGGGCTCACGGGGCCAGACTGCTCTAACTCTGCAGCTGATCAAAGTTTCTGAGCGGTGACTTGGGACTGCCAGAAGCTCCTGTCAGATCTGTGAAAAAGCTCAGTAAACTGCAATTTGTTGCATGGTCTTTGTCATTAAATAATTAATTTTCGTTACTCACTATTATAAAGGTCAAAAAGCCAAAGTCCCCATATCAGGAACTGGACAATGCTAATGGATCTTCCACATCTAATGGTAACTGATATGGCACAGTCACTTCTTAAGCAATATGTGCCTTTCTTCGGGCCTTTTGCAGCCTGAGAACTCCACTGTGGAAATACTTCAGACTGTGGCAAGGCAGGAGGGAAGGAGGAGGGCAGCTCTGATGGGTAAAGAAGATTACAGAACACCTCCATGTGATTAATGTCTTATCACTGCCAGAACCTTGATAGCAGAAGCAACAAAAGTAATTTTTACTACTCTTTCCTTATCTCTCTTGCAAGAGAACAGATTCTTCACTGCAGTGACTGAAGGCATCCCAGTGGAGTGATGTGCTGCTATCAGGTGAATTTTGGCCCTGAAGAACTGAGGCTGGTTCATACTGTGCAAGATGCAAGGGACTGATACTGCCTGACTGGGATTTGAACCAGATGCACAAACCCTCCTCTGCTGTAGAGGATGCTCCACGACAAAAGGTGAGAGGAAATACCTCTGAGAGTTCAAAACATACTGTTCGTCCTCCTCTGATAGAGGAGTTGTGACAGGCAAGAGAAGATCATCCTTCAGGATCTATTTAAGAAGGGCTACCCACTATTTCTTTGCAGAGGGTACTATCCTGCAGCACCTTGCAGCTGACCCCATTGCTGCCTGTGATGGCTATGTCTTAATGAAGACAAAGTCAAGAAAAACAAATCATGGCAGTAGGAATTTGTCCTCATTTCTTTTTGAAGTGTATCTCTCCTGAAGCCTTATGCCATTACATCATGTCTGCCACAAAGCAAGCCTGGAGAAGAGACCCAGCACCTTTCTGGGTAAAACTGAGCAGGAAACTCAAGTTCTCAGTGCAGAAGATAAATAAGGGTAGGAAATATTGACCTTCACAGGAGTAACCTGATCACTTTAACTAATGATTGAGGCCCTCAGCTGGTATAAATTGGTGTAGACTCAGTAGCTTCAAACAGAGGCATACTAGGTTATTTCAGCTGAAAATCCAGCTCATGGCGTTTAAAAATTTAGCTGTACAGCAGAAGAACAAGTGAAGAATGATCTTCAGTTGACCCACAACAATTTACCACTAGCAGCATTCCTCTTGGTAGGACAGTGAGCTTGGACACAGGGAACGAACATTTCATGGGAGAACAAACACACTGCTGTCCTCAGGAAGAAAGTTTTTCCTAGACTCAAGGGATATAATTTGCCTTAGTGTGTGTGACCTTAGCTTTTGTAGCGAGCTCTGGCTTTCCCAGAGTCATGCATCAACTCCCAGTGGCATGATGTCTACAGATATTACTGATCATGGAGAAGTGGTGCTGTGGCATGTTTGTGAGTGCTGCTCTCAGCATAAAATAAAGCTTTTGGACCTGCCTGCAAATAGCTAACAATGGGAAACAACAATAAAACCCTCCAGTGTGTCTATTTTGGAGAACAAAATCTGCTGAAGCTTGTATTTGAGACACTGCTTTGGGATGCTTGCAGAGCAGGATTTAAAGTTCTGCAGCTCTCAAAGTCTCTCTAAAAAAGTTTAATTATAGGAAAAGCAAACCTATTTGTTTGCTATGTAGGGTAGATTACATGGCACAGCATATACAGAGGTTATATCAAAGGTCAGTAAAAGGAAACACTGACGTGAGGAGGCAGGGAACAAAGTTCTCTCTGTGCACTATGGGAGCAATGCTAAAAGACACCAGTGCAGGTCTAGATTTGAAGATCCTGACGGATCCTGTCCAACCCAAGATATTCTCTGATTCTATGATTTACTGACCAGTGAACAAAGACAGTGTGAGATGTCTCTGTTCCTAGGACTCATCCTCTTTTGTTACACAGACAAAATATTGAATCTGTAACTTTTCCTTGATGGCCAAATTCTGCATAAGGATGCACATATATGTTTCCTGCCACAACAGCTATGCTGGACACTCAAGAACATTTTTGCTTCAAGAAACTTGCAGAGCAAGACATCACAAGAGCTCTGTGGTCAGGAATGCCCAATAAAGTGACAGATACCGTCTGACATCAGGCTGGTGCACCCATCTCACACATCTGGATCCAGCCTGTACCCACACATGCACATCTGGCATACAGGTACACAGCTGCATGTAGGACACAGCAGCTGCAGGATACACTGCCAGGCTCATACCAGCACCTCTCTCCTAGCCAGCTCTCCTGTGCCCTCCCATCACCTTCCTGCAGCCTCTGCCTAGACTCAGGGTCCCCCAGCAACTGCAGCTCGTGCACCAACACCCTGAGATCTAAGGGTACATTTCCCTCTGGTGTGGGTGTCCTCAACTCAAACCCCCATTGTTAATGCAGATGTGCCTCGTGCATCAGGGATGGGAGACTGCCTTTGAGGAAATTTCAAACCTGGCTGAACTCTGCTCATTTGGAACTAATTCACAGGGCTGGATTTTTGGCAAGTTTTTCTCTTTCCTTAACTCAGTTTCCGTGTGGGTTTGATCTGAGACCCCTGCTTGCTTTGACTTGAATTCATGTTAGACCTATCCACGTGACTTATTGATGTGCCTCCCATCCACACACTTTTAATGCAAGAGAGGCAGACAGGCCAGCTTGAGGACATAGTGCCATAGATTTAAAAATATATATATATAAAAAAAAGTGGTAATTTCTGACACGTTACAGAGCCTTTTCATCTCACTTCCATTTCTGGCACTCTCTGGTTCTGGATTTCACTCTCCAAAGCAAGTAACAGTTCTGAAAGATCATAAACACAAGCTTCTTACCCTCCAAAAACTCCAACAACAACAACTGCATTCAAGTCATCCAGGATTTTAGAGTCCAGACTGGTCTGGGATGCTTATTCGCAACTCCTCTTTTAAGTGCAGATACTCTGATAGACATATGGAATTTCTTGTTTAATTTCTTTTCCTGCAGTATTATTAATTGATAATTTAATTTTTGATCTGGTGAATTACATGCATTATATGAAATCACCATCAGTGAAATGACAAGTTTAGAGCAGAATAGTTTAGGTAAGCAGATTGTCAGTGCTTATGGCTGTAAGACATAATTATGTACAGCCAACTGTGTAATGTGCTTGAAAAAATTATAAGCCTAGACACAGAAATGAAAATTATTTCAAGATGAAGTTGTACAAATACAGCTGCAAAAAGTTGCAAAATCCTATTAATTTATGCCAACTGTAGTGGGTAGTGCAGGGGGGATCCAGCCCCCACGTCCCTGCCAAAAACACCCAGTGAATAATGGGCTGGGTGTTTAAATGGAAAACTATTTCAGCTATTCTTTATGTACTCATAAACTTGTGGGCATCAGCTGCTAACTTGGTATGATGACTCCTCAGTATGTCAGGGCAAACATTAAATGTTAAATTACCATATGTCAGCTTAGGGTGGTAAATAATTCTACTGCATCTTGGACAATGTAAAAGGTTTTCCTGAAATTGCTGTCTAATAGAATCTTTTCTTCGATCAATAAAGAAGCAAAAGGAAATATACTATTCATGGTGTTGAAAAGAATTGCAAAATACTGTAAATGCAACTGGCAGGGACAACAAACTGCATTCTCTTAGCCAGAGATGCCCAATAACCACATCAATACATCCAATGAGGGCACCCACATGAGGAAGTGGCAGTGTGGGTTCATCACATGCCTATTGCTCTGTTCTGACTGACACCAAATCTCCCCTGACCTTTGCTACCTGTGGATCTAACAGGCAGCAGGTAATTACAGGAGCAATATTTGTTCTACACCACTGGGTCTATCAATTGCAGCCAGAGGAATGAAACAGAGAACCACTGTGACTATGGAGAACCCGTCCGACCTGCTGCTTGTTTTCCAAGCTGTGTAATAGAGATATTTCTGGCAATACTGAGGACCAGGACCAGCTGGGAACATCCAAATCATACAGGAAATGCAGAAATGTGCACACTGGGCTTATTAAGAGGGATAATCACTGCTTCAGCCACTTTTACTCTCAGTCAAGCACAGCTACAACAAATACACGCTACTCCAGCAAGTAGAACTGACTGAAAGAGATGTTGTTTCCTCTGTGCATTTGACAGCATCAATGACACATTTCAAGATATTCAACACTGGGAAATTTGGACCAGATCTCCCAATCTGGTTCCTATCAAAACATCTGAAACTTAAATCAAATTATTGCTAGGGTTTCCTGCACATCTTACAATGGATATGCAGAATATCTGGCCATGGGCTCCTGCAGCGCAGCCACGGGATTCTGCAGCCTCTATGTGAGCCCTGGTAAAGGTTATTCCTTAACATCAAGTGACAGAAAAGGTGCTGCACTGCAGATGGCTTTGCTGAGCGACACCCAGCCTGCTCCTCGCTTCCATGAACAGCCCTCCAGGAACAGTGGTGGGAAATCCTGCTCCAGTTTCTTGTTTTTTGAAGCACTGATGAAATCTGAGCTCTTACAACATCTCAGTGTTTTCTCCTGCTCTTTGATCTCTTCACTACATTCACTGTCATGTCAGATTTTATAGTTCAGTTGTGAATCAGGAATATGTTCTCTGGGTCTTACAGATCCATGCCATCCATCACACACACCTTCCCAAAGCCTCGTTGGAGCCTGGTGACAGCAGGAATGGACCTGAAACACAGTGGTCCCCAACAACCTTTAAAACTATCAGCAGTGAGTAAGCAGAACCCATTTCTTATAGCACATTTTTTGATAATTTTCATTTTCAGTAATTTAGTTCACTGCATCCAATATTCCATTGCTGATAGATTTAGTTGTAGTAGTTCTCAGGCAGCAGGGCCCTGAGAAAGTGATGTGAAAGTTGCTGGCTGCTGGTAGCAGGAAATTGCCTTCGTAATACTTTCAATTTTAAAATGTTGGTAATGACGCAGGGAATAGGTCCTGTGGGAACCAAAAAGGTTGAAAATAATCCACCAGTGAAAGAATTGTGAACTGTTGACTTTGGGCATTTAATTGGGATAGAATTACAGGTCATCTCCCTCCATTAGTCCTGCGCACACTTCAAAGGTGATTATTTTATTTCATAAAGTATCTCTCTCTCTTTTATTTTATTTTTTTTTTAATCAGAGGAGATGAAAAGAAAACATTCTGTCACATACACAAACCATGCAGCTGCTTTATAAGCCATGCCTTGCTATCTGAGCTGGTGTAAACCAGCACAGCTTCTCTAAGTTCAGCTTTACACCCATTTCCAGTGGCTGCCAGGCTGACCCAGTATTTCTGTGGCGACTGGAGCAGGCTATCACTTAATCTTTATTTCTAGCAAAGCTCAAAGTTGGCTCTTGTGCTTTTGAGGAGCTGGATGTATGTGGGGAAATGATGTTTCTTAAAATTCTAAATTCTTCTGGGCTTTTTCTTTTTTTTTTCTTTTTAATAAGAAGCAGGAGGAAGATTTCCTGACCCTTTGAACTATCCCTGGGTTTGAATACACTACATGGCACGCCTGTAAACACATGAAGAAAGCTCTTGTGTGACACTTCTTAAACTGCAGAGGATGACAGACAGCAAATGGGACGCAAGCCAAGGACCATGACAATTAGCACAGAGAAAGTTTTCAGGGTTTATTCCATCAGTCAGCACTTAAGGAGGCTTTGAAGGGGAAAAAGCATCCTTTTTATAATAATCCACTACTTCTGCACTTTCCCCCCGTTCCAGGGATTTAGTGCTTAGCTACTAAATATCTATATGCAGGGCTTTATTAAGAAAAGTTGGTTTACTTTTTGAAAAATTCCACATCCATTAGTTCATAGAGAGAAAAGAGGCAAAATAATTTCCTCTAGTGCAATACCCAGAGTTTAAATGATAATTTACTCTTTCCCAGCTTTTAGTTCTTAAAAGATGTGGATGAGAAAAGAGCTAGCATTTCTTGCAATGGTATTTGGTCATCACCTTACTAAAGAGTCGGTTGTGCTACTGATGATAAAGTAATTCAGTAAAAGCAAAGGGAAAATCCCTCCTTTTCTCCCCTTTTCTATCTTGGCAGATTTCACATCTGAATAGGCACCTTACTGTTCCAAGATAAAATATTTTCTTTTTTCTTTAAAAAGAAGTTCTCTCAAGCAAGAACGTGGGCAACAGCAGGGGGCAACGCCATGACAGTCTTAATTAGCAATTCCAAATGAATCATAGTTTGTGCTTAGCAGGGTATGGTCGAAAACAATGTGAACTTTTAAAATGTTGTATTGAGCATAATAGTTACTTTTTATATTTTTTGAATCAGACTTACGAAGAAAGAGTTGCTTTGGAAGGGCATCTTACTCATTTCCTCCACGGCCCTGTTCCCAGGCATTTGTGCTCTCGCCCATCTCTTTATCCAGAGGTTGACACCTATCATTAGCTCCTCCCTTTTGGTTCAAGGCCACAGCTGGGGGTGGCATTTTGCCTCTAATTAAAGGTGGAATGTGGGGTTGTCCCCATTGAGACCTGAATCACCTAGCAGGGGGTGCACAGTGACATGGAACACTTGTCACCTCCTTGTCTCTTTGGTCTTGAGTCCCCAGGACTCCAAGACGTGTGACCCCCACTGAGGAGTGCTGCTCCAGCCCCTCTGTGCCAGGGCTTTCCACCACAGCACAGGAGGCAGAACTGGGCAGTGGCTGCATCTGGCAGCACTGATGGACTCTTATCTTAATTTCAGGATTATTCAGTTGTGATTAAGCTGGGGCACCTGCCAGTGCAAGGCTCATAAATTCTCTTTGATTTGAAAAACTCTGCAGCTGTGTCAGAACTTCCATTTCAATGCAGAGCTCTGTGGCTGTTTTCTTCTCTTTCACTTCAATATGGAGTTTAAAAGAAGCAGGAGTAGAGAGAAGAGACTGATGCACTGGTCTGGGGTAAGCAGCTGTGGGAGGCTGTGAATATTCATTCAGGTAGCTATAGCAGAAAAAGATGCCCTTGGCAAGCTGAGAAACATGAGATTCCCAAGTCTCCTTATGCTTTCCCTTACCCTGGCAAACAGAACTGATGGTGCACAGAAGGGCTGGGGGCTATTACAATATAAAGAACAACTGCAACATCCATTGGGATCCAGAACATTCAGAGCTATTTTAATCAAATTACTATCGATTAGGGACAAACTAGAGTCTACTGAAGTTAATGGACACATTTCCATCGACTTCAAAGGGCTCTGAAACAGCCTGTAACCAAAACCAGGCAAGTACCAAAATGAGAAAATGCATTTGAGTCTCACCCTAATTGAATGAGATGAAAGAACTGTTTCAGCTGGAACTTTTTGAAACTCTTCTGCCCGAGATAAATGTCAAACACCTCAAAACATTCAGCAGAGCTACCAGAAATAAGGAGAGTTGGACAACAGCAAGCATGGCCAGCTGAGGGTACCCGAGACACACAGACAGACATATCAGCATTACTGACAGTTCTGGAAGACCTTCACTAACTTACATGAGAAAAAAAGCCTTGGCAATTCTGTGCATGTTTAGATATATACGCTAATTAAGTTTTACTTTCCACTCAAATTTATTTTCTCTAAGAAGGAAGAGGTTTTTTTCTTCTTTTTCCCTGGAAATGTTAGTGTTCAGTTCCATGCTACAAATGTGTCATTTGTCCTTTTGTCTTCACAGGACCTAATCATCTCTGAGGGACGAATATGAAATCATGACACAAGCAATTTGTTTAAAGTAGCTTCTTTTACTGCCTAGAACATTTAGTTGCCTTTAAAGCTATATATTTATGTGACAGTCAGACATCCATTAAAACCCACAAACCTTAAGGCCTATGAGGTACAAAAGGGATTTCTTCTTTTAAATTCTGTAAGGGAGAAAACCAGGCCTGAATACAGCAAGGTCATAATTTTACTGACCTTCGTAATACTTGGTTCCTCCCAGAGCTGCTTTAATTAAGTGTTGAGTCAGTGGATGAAATAAGGGGGTTTTTTCCTATTTAAGAAACTAAACTGAGACGTCATTTTAAACAGCTTGTAAGGACCAGCAGCGTCATATTGTTTTCAATTCCAGTACTACCCTTCTGCAGCTTTTATTCATTCAACGGCCTTAGCAAGCAAGCAGGTAAATCCCACTTGAGGTCACTTGTGCCATGCTGGAATAGCAGCGGAGGCTGCAGTGGCTCTGTTGACCACATAGTACTTAAGAAAATTCAGGGAAGTATTAAAGGAAGATTTTGGGATTAAATGCTCCACCCTGCCTAATTCTTTCCTCCAGCTATAAAGGAGATGCTTTTCTTAAAGTGTATCAGAATAAGTACCAGATTCTGCAAATATATATATATATATATATATGTATATATATACATAGATGGATGACAATTCCAGCAGCACTGTTACCAGTGAGAGAAGAGTACAAACATCCAAACAAATACCCAGATACCAGAGGCCTGATTGACAGGTCTTTGGTAGAAAACCACACAGAAGACTGTCCACCAAAGGCCCCAGTCCCAAGGCTTTTCAGACAAACCCTTCATCCTGTTTCCTGGGAGAAAACAGGTGCAGAGCACAGCAGGAGCTGATGGGAGCCCTTTTTCCAGCCATGCTGCCACGTCAAACCACAATGTTCCACCAGGGGAGATGCTGTTCATCCTTCCCTCCGTGTTGCTCCCAACCAAGTGTCACCTCAGTGGTCACCTCGAGTGTGTGACTGGAGCATGGGCTGTAGAGCTGCAACCTCCACATCACTTCAGATACCCAACTGGGATTGAAAGATATGGTTCAAGCCTTTCTTAATGTCCTATTATCTGTGGATCACTAACAGGGTTGATTATAACAGTTTGACACGGCTCCAGAAGAGTTGTTAGAGCCTCTTTATGTCAATAGGTACCTAGGGAGTCTTTAATCTGCAGATACATGTGTAAAACCAGCAGACTAAAAACACAGCTTTTTTTTTTCTCTTAAAAAGCAGTAAAAAGAAGCAAAAGTAATGCTCATTGTAGAAATAAAAGCCCTGTCATGTTTCCCATGACAAGAGCACAAATGTCTAAACCAAAGATTTTTCCCCTTTCAGTTGTAATATAAAAATGACCCAAAATGTTTATGCCAGGAGACAATTTGGAATGACTTGTTTTCCTGCTGAGCTATAATCTTGGTCAGCGGGAATGCTACTGATGTGACTCAAAATGTATTGCTGCTCTAATGTGAAGGAAAGAAGGGGTGAACCATCATAATTCTTAAATTAGCAGAAATAGGTTTTTGTGTGCATGGTGTGTGAAAGTATGATAGCAAACATGGGGGTAAATAATTTTCCTCAGAAACTGGTAGCTGGATTTCATTAAGGAAAGCGTAGCTCCGTGTTAGTTCTCATGAGGTTCCTGGATACTGCAGAGACAGGCGTGGTGTGCAGGCACATACAGACATACTGGCATGGTCCAGAGAATATACAATTATCACTTATGAAGTCACAGGGTCCTGCTTTTAACAAGCAGATTCTTTCAAAACACTGATTTACCCAGTGAGGTCTCTGAGATGCCACATACCCAGAGCACAGAGCAATTCAAACTTGTTTTCCTAGAAAATGTTAAAAATGGTTCACTTAATGAAGAATTCTGTTTACAACCAAGAAGTTAGAAGATGCCTTGGAAACATCTCATTGCTCATTCTTTAAGCAGCATCTTTTTGCAGATACAGTACAATTTTCAAAAAAGGGTATGAGGTATATAAACATCCAGGATGTCTCATGAGAACATCTCTGATTTTCAGTCCTATTTTCATTTAGCCCCAACAAAGAAACACATTCATTGGAAGTTTTGCAAGAGAATAAATACTTGTGATGTTAGCAATTAAATCCTTCCTTGTACAGGAGTCTTGATGTTTCCTCCTACTGACAGTCATGACAGAAGAACACTACCATCTTATGAGAATTTTAATAAAAAACTATTGAATGCAGAACTTCCCTTGTGTGGCTCGGCACACTTCAGTCCTCAGGTCTTCAGGGGGAAAAAGGCTGTGTTGCAAAGCCCATACAATAGAAAAATATTTGACAGTATGTTTCAAAACATTATTTAAATAGAGACTTCTGTTCAAGTTATTAATGCCTTTAATATGGATTCTCATATCCTCCTCTCTTTTTATTACTTTGTGTGTCTTTCTGGTTATTTAAAGGGTTGTGAAAAGAGCTGGTCAGCACTTCAGAGCTCCCACTGCTCATCAGTGACAGATGCTGACCATAAAGTTAAAGCCAACACAAAAGAAAGGCCCAGTACAGATTTCTTTTTTCTCCTTTCAGGGGAGCGAAGGCAAACACATCCATCCTTCCCTATCCTGCTCTTCCCAGCTTCCTACCAGATACCAACCCTTGGAGCCAGAACTGAGCTTATTTTAACTAAGAATGTGGGGGAATGAACCCTTTATTAATCACTATCTGACCTGGAGTAGAACTGCTGCCCCATGAGGGAGTGTTAAGAGAAGGCCAGCAGAACATCCTGCATCTGCAGAAGAATCTGCAGGTGCTTGGGCAGCATGTGCCCCCTCCTCTGGCCCACGCTACCCTTTCCTCAGGGCAACAGCTGGCTGTGGCAGCCTGTGTGTTTGATGGGCTGGATATCACACACATGGGAAAAGGGTCATGCTTTCCAAATCACCTGGTGGAGTAATGGGAGGAGACAGCTCCCCAGCAGCACAAGCCAAAACATCTCAGTGCTCTGACACTGCGTCAGGGCAGCAGGAAAGGCAAAGGCAGAGCAGTGATCTCCTGTGTCCTGCAACATCTGGTCATCTCTATCAGACCAGGGGTGGTGTCAGATCGTGCCAAAAGCATCTGGGCTCCTTGTTTGCTTCATCTCCCACACCTTCAATCTGAACTAATTCAAAGCACAGATCAGCTGGTGCATTTTTAGTGATCATGAAAGCTGGCAGCATTAAATAAACACAGCAGAACAGGACAGATATAATACAAAGGCAAAAAATTGAGTCTTATCTTCTACTACACCTACCAGAGTAGTCCCAGGCTCTCCCAGTAACAGTTTCTTATCCTGACATGCTGAATGTTTATGTAGCATTTTCCACATAAATGGCACAGCAAGGAAATAAAGAGCCAGACAATTCATGTTCATGAGTAAACGATGTACACAGGGAGAGTAAAAGCCCTAATCCATTTGGAGTCTGAAATCAGATCTCCAGGGATGCTTTAGATTATTGCCCGACAGGATGCCCAGAGTTTGTAGCCAACTTAATGGCTTTCCTAATACCAAGATGCTCCTAATGAATAACAGGACTGGATGAAATAACTTTTTATAAAGTCATTTATAGCTGGATTAAGTGTATCAAGATGTTTTCTTTGATATTGTCTTGTCAGTTCATATCAAGTGGCTCTTCCATGCTTTCATAGCAGGTAATTCCCAAGATATTCATGGCTACAATCTAAAATAAATGTGTGACTTCCAAATCAGCAAGAGCTGAATGATAGGAATTTTAAATTGCTGGGATAAAACTGCTAGCTACTTCACAACACTCATGCTGTTTCCAGATTTAACACCTGCCTTTTCAAACACTATCAATTCACTTAATATGTCAGTGGGGAATAACATTACATTATTTTATTTTCCTTTATAAGGATCATGAACCATTTTCTCTTACAGAAATGTACCAATTACCCACATGCCAATTGTCCCAGCCACACTCTGATCTTACAACGTGGACATTCAGTTCAGGTGCACACAGAGCTTTCTGATGCCACAAAAGAACCACTGCGGGCTAAATTCCGGACTGATGTAAGCAGGCACATTTCTGCTGACATCAATGGAACTGCACTCCCCAACACAGGTTCTGAATTTTGCCCTCTGCCCTAAGAATCTGACAAATGCCGATGGAAGTCAGAGAGAAACCTTTCACGTGAAAAATTCCTAATTTAAGAAATTAGTAGAGCAAAGCCATGGAAAAAGAGGGTAGAAATAAGAGACCATATTGTTCCATTTGTGCTGGGATAGGCTGCTATATGTATGCATTATATTATTGGCTTTTTGCAAGTATTAAATTGAATGCTATATGTATAATGACGACAAACCTGGCTGTACTAACATAACGTCTTTTATTTCTATAACAAAACTAAGTAGTAGTGTGATACTTATAAACATATATGTTAGGTCATAGTAAAGTATGGAAATAAGGACGGTTTTTGTATATGCAACCCATAGAGTGAAAAGAAAATCAGAAGGCCTCCCTGACATTCCAAAACTGTCTTACCACATGAAGATAACAGCAACCAGAGCTCCAGAGAAGAGATTTACTGGGCCTCTGTTATCAGGGGCTGAAAACACACTGGAGCCAGAGGGAAGATTTATCTGGGGGGCAATGGAGGGGGTTAAAGCTACGCAAAAGAACATCCAACTTAAAAGAAAGCATAAAGCCATGAATATGCAACAGGCTGGTGCTCTTAAGGAATGATTCTTTGTTAGTAAGGTGTGCACTTGGCTGAATGTCAAGGCACCTGGCCGTCTTAACCCCTTGCTTTATCATTGTCTCTTAATTGTCCTTTTTAAAATTAAACCCCTTTTATTATATCAAAACGAGTAGAAGTCGATTTTTATAACAAGGCAAATTGTGTCTTAACTCTGGCAGTTTGGACATTCAAGGATTGGGAATTTCTACTGGGGCATGGCCAGAGGGGTTGGTACCACTCCCTGGTACCTGCAGGACTGCTTGGTGTGAGGAGCACAACGGGAAAAAAGGGAGCCAACGTTCAGGAAAGGCTGGATCCAAGGAAACACCGAGGGATCAGGTGTGTGAGGACAGGGCTTGGCCACTCAGTGTGGCACAGGGGCTGCAGTGTCTGTGGGGCAAAGCGAGCAGTGCCAGCGCTGGAGGCTGCACCTGCCCTGGCTAACTGGTCCTGCTGAGGGTTTGAGGGTGTTTGCCAGGGCACAGAGCCACGCTAATGGAGCTGTGGGGCTGCTGGAGCAGGGCTGGAGCTCTGCAGGGCACTGGGCTGGGCTGGCCAGGCTGTCGTGGCTGCTCACAGGACATGGCTGCCTCACCTGTGCTGCAGTGAGCTCTGCCTCCTGCGAGAGTGCAACAGGCTCTGACCAGAAAAAGGAGCTTCATTATTCCAAAGCTGCATCCACTGACCACATCTCTGAGCTAAAAGCTTGCTGACCACCTTTTGCAAGCACCCCTGGAGGAGCAGGGCATGGCTCTTTGATCCAGGCAGAGCTGGCAATGCTGGGAGCTCTGCAGCAGATCCCTGCCAATTTACTTCTGGTAATGGATTGTCCCATTGTTTCAGCATTGTTTACACTGATTTATTCGGCATATATATTATGCATGCAGCTCTCACCAATGCTAGATAGACCTTATTCTGCATTGACTGGGATGTGTTGGGAGATATGCCAAACATTGTTACCACAGAGTATCACACTGTGCTTGGAAACCTTGAACTTAACCAATTCCTTTCAGCAAGGAAAACTCACCTTTCCGGCTCTTATGTTACCTGCAATACCACTGATGCAAAGACAGGTTAAAGACACAAATAATATTCTCAAAAGACTGATGAGCTCAATGTGATATCCCAAGCACTGGGGCACATTATCCAAAGAAATAAAGTTTTTTAGATTTGAAATCTTTTAGGATTTAAGTGACACATTAAGAATTGAACTGTAGAAGTCAGCATTTCAAAACCAGAAGTGCTTTGCTCCTGGTGAATAGGAATTGCATGATATTACCCAAGGGTAAGAAAAGAAGGAGCAAGACCCTAACATGAATCCAGTGCTGAACCTAGTTATGTATCTAGGTGATGCTGTGGCAGGGAAAAATTAGAAAGAAGAGATGGGAAAGAAATCAGTTGCAGCTGTGTGATAAAGGAGAAAGATCTCACTGTATCTACAGACTGGGGTATAAAACCTGTATGAGCCAGTAGGGAAGATACTAATGAGCATCAGACCAATCTAACAGGAGGTATCAAGAGCAGATACCAAAGATGTAAATAATGAAAGAGAAAAAACAGTAAGAGAATAATGAGATTGAAAGAGGTTTTGAATCTTTTGGACACCAAGTAACAATTTAATTTGCACAGACCTTCTGCAAGCAGCCACGTATCTGATTTTAGATAAGCAGGCTGCAGTGCTGATGCTCATTCACAGAGCAGAATCCTGTTCATTCCCCCTTAACAGCGCTGGAGACAAGGAATCGAGGGGACAACCGACTACTGAGTTTTTCAGCTGCTCCTGGCAGAGCCAGGGCAAGGTGATAAAGCCCAGGGCACTGCAGGAGGCAGGGATGTGTTACAGGGATGCGCCATGGTTGGTTTGCTCTCCTACAGCCCAGTGGTTTCATGGCATATTCCTCTTTTTAACAGGATGTGCTAGTATTGATTCAAATCAAGTGAGAGCTGTATTGATCCCCCCAAAGGTCTGACTCTTACACAAAAAGAACATTTTCAAAAGATCCTCCTTATTTTTCACACTTGCTCCCAACAACGCAACAGGAGAGAGCTCCAGGCTTCCTCTGTATCCCTCCCTTTTTCTGCTACCCCTTAAAAACCTCTCCAAGAGGTGATCCTCGGTTGGCAGCAGCACTTTGGGCAGCTGAATTTCTCCATGTAATATCAGCTGGTGACCTCTCAGCGTGGCTTTCTTGGCCAAGTGCCCTCCAGGCAGGTTGGCAGCTCCTGTGGCTAGCAGCCAGCCTCCCAGGGGTCCTGCTTGGACAGGGCCCTTCTGCATTTTATTGGCCTTCATTTCATTTTCATTTTAATGTGATGGTAAAATTTTTATCTGATAATCTAAACAAAGTAATAATTTTGTCCTATAAAAGTGCCTGTCTTCTGCTGTTACTGTCACCATCATATATTGGAGGGTAATATTTGCAACATTATACAAAACTGTTATTCTATTAAAATGATAAAATGGCAGCAGTGTTATTACATGAGTGATCTTGGAGGCACTGAGATGCCCTTTACCGCAGACAGGAATAATAAAAACATTATTCACCAACACATTAGGGAACAATTCCGTGATTTTGGGAAACAGTTGTAACAAACAAGTAACTTATTACAGTGACACGCTCAGGAAACACAGCCCTAAATATCATCTACTGTAACTACATAGTGCTAATAGCCAGGGACTCTGCCTGCTCGGCACTTCAGCACCCTGTCACCAAGAAGATGGCAAGTCATAAAACAGACATTGAGAAATGTTCATGCACTTTTTGCAATCCCATCTAATCCAGGGTTGGATTTTAACCCTTTATTCCTACTGAAGTTTAAAGGATTTACCATCTGTTGCTGCAAAATCCGTGAAGATGAAGAAGGGGAGAGGATTAAATTAATTAACAAATTCTAATTCTGAAACATTGTTGGCAATGTTGGGGCTCTTTGAATTCTAATGAGAATTTAAAGTAACACTGACAACCTTCCCATTAAAAAGGAGGAAAATAATGTCACATTATCACATCCCCAACCTCTGCCCACCCCACACAGCATTTTATCCCACAGAAACTATTACAGTGATCCTTCAGTTATCCAAGGCACCTTCCCAGCCACGTCTGCTAGCAGGAGCATAAGCCCATGTGCACAGGCCAGAGCTACATCAGGCTGTTGTTTGAACACACTTTCAGCGTTCTCTATATATTATTATAAATCCCCCAGTTTTTTTTATAAAGTAATCCTGAACCAGGTAAAACAACTTGGTATATCTGACTATACCAAGATACAAGAGAACTTGTATCTTATTCCTTCCTCTTTGCTGACTCCAATGGATTTGCATCCATTGTCACCCAGTACTGCCAACAGTCTGCCTGCAGGAGATGAACAGCCAAGTCAAAAACCCAAATAAGTGTCTGAGGTGTCTGAAGTCACCAGTGACTTCAGTTCAATAGGGAGAACACAACATGGGAACACAAAGATGAGCAGGGAGAGCTTCACAGGGAGAACACAGTGTTTTGGTTTTTTCAGTAAAAAAATCAAACATGGGATGAAAATCAGATCGCACAAGATGCAATGCTGTGACGCACAACATATTCTCTCTGCAGCAGCAATGTATAATGGGCATTAAAACAAGTCCACAGCCACACATCCATTTAAAACCCAAGGCTTCTTGTGGAAATGTGCAAATTATAAGCCACGTTGGGAAAGGAATTTCACCAGGGCACCTAGGCCCTTTGTGTGCGGAAGCAACTTTATATTTTCTGACAATGCCATGAATTTGAAAAGGAAACATATGGAAAGCAGATGACATATTTCACAAACTGCCAAGCAGATTTTGTGTGATTTTAGAGAACCTGTACTCCAGTCCACAGCAACTTGATGGTCCTGATGGCTAACATTTGGTTTGCATCTTAATGCAGAAGAAGCGAAATATGACCATTCATCTGTCTGCTGTTTCCATACAGGTGCATGTTTCTCAGCCATGCTCAGAGGACAGATGTTACTGGCAAATGCCTTTTTAAAAGAAGGAAAATAACAGCAAGGAGGGGGAGAGCCCACTAGAGCCCCTCAGAGGCTTGGACTGCTCTCTCTCCTGGAGAGTTCTGCCAGGCAATGCGGATGTGCTGGCCATGGCATCACCCCTTGGAGCTCAGGGTCTTCATGGGAACTGCTCACTATACTACAAATGAAATCAGGTTCTTATTAGTCTCCATAGCGGAATAACAAACTACAGGATTCAATGTATCTAGAGACCAGTGGCTACATTTTGATTTCCAAGCTTTTGAAACCTCTGTGCGCAAACAAACTCTTCAAAACAAATGCAAATTTGGCAGCTTATGCAGTAGTGAAAGCCACTTGGGGGGATTAAAGGCTGATGTACTATCAGCTGAAGAAATGAGTAGCCCTGAAACACAGAAAGAGAGCTCCAACATTTTTACATTGATCGTCTATAAACTAGTGTTGAAAGTAGACTGGAAGATTCTGAAGGACACCAATTCCTTCATTTTTAAGCCCTTTTTTATTTAAGTAGGAGAAAGCTGAAGAGATTTGACTGCCTGAATGTTGTGAATCCGATTTTCACAAGCAGACCCTGAGTTTTAGAAGCACAGCCTGTAGCACAAAAGCTCCCAGTGACACTGTTAATATGTACCAATACCAAATACCGAAGCCAATGGGAGTCTTTGAGGCCCCATCAAAAATTAAGTATTTTATTTACATTTTGCTGCTTCCTTTAGAGAACTGATTCACTCCATAGTGTGATGCATTTGCAGATATTCCTCCATCTCTGCATCCTTAAGTGATGGAGTTTTCTGAATCCTGCGTGTTCTTTACCAAGAATGGCTCGCCTGCACATCAGGATGAGAACTTGGAGCTCCCAGTAAGCTTAAAAATATAATTTCAGAAACTACAGAAAAACTTAGGCTACAGCAACCTGAACCCCATTCAAATTAGCCTGTCTCCTTTGAGACAGCTTGCCAGCCTAGCAAGAATAAAAACCAACTTTCCCTCCTGTACATTGTGCTGCAGAATACTGTTATCTCCAAGACGTTTTGTTCACTTCTCGAGAAGGCCTTATCAGGGAGGCACAGTATGTTAGAAAACCCAAATAACCATGCTCCCGAAACGTGTGTGCATGTGTGGTATATATCCACTGGCAGGACTGAAATAGATTTAAACATATTTCAACATAGCCAAAAAAAGCTGGAAGATGGCTGGTAATTATATGTACAGTACACTACACATGGTGGGGTGTGTGCTAAAACACTCATATAAATTATACCAGTCAGCACAGAAAGGAGGAAGAGAAACACTGAGGACATTAAATATGACACTTCTATAACTGATACACGTGAATACTAAATCATGGCAAAACAGTGCCCTAGAAACCAATGACTAAAATGTCATCCTAAAATGAGCTCCATCTATAGCTCTGCTGCCTCTGTAAATGCATGTGATCATATTAATGATGTATTTTGAGGCCACAGGATAAATCAGAAAGCCAAAAAAACCCCATGGAATGTGAATACACAGGGAGATGTTTCTTCTGGAGGAAATAGGGTGTTGCCAAAGGACTGAAGGACCACATATTGTAAAGATTTTTTGGATTGTGTGGTTAAATGTGGAGATTCAGTAGCTTCTGGGGTGTGATAAGAAAATGGGTTTGACAAAATTTTCCCCCTCAAAGCACAGCACAGGCTATATGGTGGTTCTGGAGTGCCTGACCTACATGCCAGCAGAGCCAGCACAACACTGTGCTGCACTGCTCAGAAATCTCCAGTCATGGTGCCTAGGGACGGGGGAATTAGAAAAAGAATTAGGATAATCTTTCCAGGCAGAAGATTTAAAGTCTGCTACAGTTATTCTCCATCGATCCCCAAAAGATTGCCAAGAAGTGTGTGTCTTAAAACTGCTGCTAATTAGGAGGTTTTAAGACATTGTTATAAAACACCTTCTGCTTGGCTTGGAAGGGAAACAATTTAGATTTGTAGTACAGAGAACAAAACACTCATAAAATGTTATTTGTAGCTTCTATTATATTACCATAACACTATGTTATCCCCAGCATAGTTACATACCTCACACCACTTAATGAAATGTTTGAACTTTCAGGAGACCTACTGGCAACCTTATCTTTAGCAACGGGGCTGACATGTATAGTTTGCTGCAATACAAACAATAATAATTACACATTGAGATGTTAATGGGGACGAAAACTAATATTTAGTGCTGCTGTCTGTTCATGACCACTCACACAGAGTCCAGGATTTGTAATTTAAGAGGGCTCTGTTGCTGCTTGGATATATAATTTATTTCATTATTATTTGTCCTGAATGGGATTTTTAAGTTTAGAGTAGAAGTAGTGACAGAGAAGCAATCAGGCTGCTCAAATGAAACAGGTTGCTCTACAAACTGGAGAACTCCATGTTTTTTTCATTCCTTCAAGAATGGAACAACCTTTGAAAAGTTTTTATCATCAATTTGCACTCAGTGCAGCATGGCTACTCTAAAACATGTATCTGGAATAAGCTACATCTAAACGCAGGCTGTGATGTTGTCACAACATTGATTTTATTAGCCTGTAAGGATGGCTAATCTTGCTTGGCCAAACCGCATGACCTTTAACTATCTCTTAAGTGGGAGCTACAGAAAGTCTGTCCCCGACAATTACTTGAGATGTCAATAAGAAAGGGGAAAGAATAATGGAAATGTTTTCGAATTTTTTCATGCTTTTTCTCTCCCTCTGTGTTATTTGCATTTTCCTACTTGCTGTTTGTCTGGGTCTCACTGGTAAGCTACAACTCTGCTTTTCAGTGCTGATATTCAAACTCAAGTTCTGTGGGATGGTTTACAGTCTTTGTGGTGAAAAATGCCAAGAACCACAGCCAGATGTGAAAAACCAATCAGAAATAATTGTAGCCCAAATAATTTTTGTGGGATGATATATTCAATTTTCTGTTTATTTGCTTGCAATGGCTCATAGAAGAAGCTTTCTTAAGACTTCTGTAAATGGGTAAAATCATTGCAGGTTTAGGTAAACACAATTAGGCCTGACCATGAGGCAATTACAAAATCCCATTTCCAGCGAGTAAAGAGCATGCAGGTCTGGCTTGACTTTCCATCTGAAAGCTCAGCTGCTCTGATGTCTTTATGTCTCTTTTTTTCACATGTTTTCTCATGATAATTTAGGATTAGCAGCTTTGAGAATCAAATTGGAGAACAAAGTTTCAGGAGCCTAAATTTAATTCTGACTTGGTTCTGATCCAATGCCTTTATTCACTGGCCAACTGTGCCATACAACATCACCGAGAAGAGGATCATTGAGTGGTCTTTTAGGTCCTGAAGGTTTTATTTTCTTGTTGAAAAATGGGTAAAAAAAAAGAAAATGAATTATGTAGCCTCAGCACATTTCAAAATATTTGACTAAGAGTTTAATATTACAGGATTTATCTCCTAGATCCACTAAAGCAATTGTGTCTTAATACTGAATCCCTGAAAACACCTGGTATATGAGAAGGACTGAGTCAACTCTTGGTCATGAAAGAGCAGAGAGATTGACAATGCATGTCAATTATTGCAGCATGCCTGTGACTTAGAGCTGCGTCAGCTTTGCTTTAGAAACCACTGGAGTACAGAAAGAAAAGAAAAAGATCATTTACACTAGGGGGGAAAAAAAAAGCGCACAGGGAGATGTTAGTCAACTTAAATGTAACAGTCTACTGATCAGCCATAAATTCGGGGACAAACCTCTCCTCCATCCTGAACCAAGCCACTGGCATGCCCAACTGCCTCCATGGCTATTTCCTGCTATCTCTCCCAGGGGTGATGTTTGCATTAGAACTGTCACTGCAGGTGACAGCTTATTCCACTTTCCTGGTGAAATACTCCTTGAGGAGTCTCTGTGTGCAAATAATGAGGGTCCAGTAAATTCCCAGCCCATCTCACCACACGCTCCCATTTGATCTCTGTTAAGCTTTTAGACACAATACAGAAAATACTCGGAACAGCCGCCTTCCCTTTGAGAAATGACCAGCCTGCTACAAGGTGTGGACAAAGCTTCTCCCCCTGCCATCTGCCCAGGGGTTCAGCTGTGCCAGCACCTCTGAACATCCCCAAGAGCACCATTCTGTGTCCAAGCTCCCTGGGGCCTGAACTGCTACATGTGACCTGGGGGTAGTTTATGACAAATGTGACACAACTTGATTTTGTGGCCACTGGAGTGAGCAGGGAGATCCCAGCAGGAGCTGGGAGTCTGCCTGGAGGAACCTATTTCAAGCTGGATCAAGGCTACCCATTTCCAGTGTTCACATACTACAGCTCATATCATAGTAGAGAAGGAGGGAAAACAGCAGAGGCTGCTGGCCGTGGTAGGAGACAATGCTGTGTATTAGGGAGAGGCCAGATGAGAGAAATTGTGCAAATCAGAGGGAACACTGGCTTTCTGTGAAAAGGATTAATGCAAGAAAGCCACGGGTATAAAATAGCCTAATTGACCCAGGCATAATGTAGTTCACAGTCACATGGTGAAAGTCAGGCAGTATTTGAATGCCTCCTCATCATTTAATACAACACTTAATAGAATATTTAAATCCTATTTTATCAAAATCTCATCACTCAAGTGTAGAAGCCTTCTCCATTGCTGGAGCATACAGTGTTATAAATTCATGAAGGTTGTAATTATGAGCACCTTCAACACTGTAAATGTGTTTGGCAAAGATATTAGGCCCTTTCTAAACAAGATTTGAGTGAATACAGCCCACATTCAGGGATACAGGGTTTTGCTTTTCATGCGCCTTGCGTGAAGCAAATTGTTCACTTTCTCCAACATTCCCTCTTGGACAGAAATGCTCCATGGCCAGAAGGTCATCCCAAAAACACCACTGCCACCTCCCCCAACAATCAGGCACAGAGGAATAATCCTGTTCTCATGATACAGGAGAAACAGCATATTCAAATCCTTATTTAATTCAGCCATTTCACAGGCGAGTAAGTAGTCAGGCAGGTGGTCATTTCCCAGGATACAAGGACTGATTACCTGTAAGTGCAACTCAAGTGTCCCCAGACCAGCACTGTGGAGAACATGGTGGCTGCAGCACAACCCCAGCAAGCCTTCCTCTCTCTCAGGAGGTAACACTTTTTTATTCCACTTTGCTTTCTTTGGTAGGCAAATAGCTCCAAGCTGAGGATGCTGCTCCAGGATCACCACTGAGCTGTCACTGTTTCAGGCAGAGCTCAGGTCTGAGCCGACCTTGGTGCTCCCGAGTCCCTTCCTGCCTGTTCAGCTGAACCCTCTCTGTGGTGCTGGGATCATGCAAGGCTCAGCTCCAAGCTGGACATCTGAGCGCTGCCCACAACACAGCACTTGGTACAGATTCCACACAGGCCAGGTTTGCCAGAACTGTAATGCCAAGTGCACATAGCAGTCCATGTTTTCCTCTCTGGAACACCTGGGCAATCTAAGAAAGATCCACTTTGGGCAGCTGAGCTGCTCAGCATTTGCACTGTAAGTGAGGAAATGAAATTCCTGCGACAGTTTTACAAAGGGATGGCTCTGAGCAAAGGCTGCTGTGTGGGGAAGTGGTTTGGGAGGCTGTGACAAAATCAACTCTGCTCCCTCTGGCCTCATTCAGGGATTTTTAAGCCCTGGAAAAGCAGGCTGGCGGCTGTCAGTGCTATCACAGCAGAGACTGAAAAAAAAGAACTGCAAAATGGTAGTGCCAAAGCCCAGGACAACCAATTCCACTCACATCCATCTCTCCCTGCAGGGTCACAACTCATCACCTCATGGGCTCTCCATCCTCGTCCCAGCTCCATCCTCTCTCCTGTGGTGGGAGCAGACAGCCTCTTGAATCCACCCACAGTCTTGGGAAGCCATAAGCTGGCTCTGGTTTACTATTTTCCTTACATGAATTAGCAGGAATTCATTTGGGAAGGAAAGAAATGCTTAAGAGAATTATTATTTAGCCAAATCTAGAATTATTTTCTGATAGGATGAATTCTCCTACAGGGGAAACTGACCAAGAGGTTGAACTCATCTGCATAAAAAACCACATGGAAATAAGTGGCAGACTTGAGATTACATTCCCAAAGATTCGGAGAACACATTTTTACAGCCTTGTGCTTTGTGCACTTTAACCTGTGCAGGAAAAAAAACGTGGCCATGTGGTTTGCCATGCTCTCCATTTGCTCTCTGTGACCCATCACTGTGCTGGTGTGCATCACAAACATTTCATACTCAGGCAACTAAGTTCATCCACCAGTTACACCCCCCCACACATGAGGGTACTTAAGAACAAAACCCACAAATCCACATGATAGTTGAGAGGTTTATGTCTACTATTTAGCATTCCACAGCACACTAATACATCTTCATAACCTATTTATTTTACCAAATGTTCCCTTATGTTCAATACGAATATAGTTTTTATACAACCCTAATGGCAATTTCCAGTGATTCTGCAATTCTACAACTACTCTAAGAATACCGAATCAGTAACAATTTTCAAACGGTTCTAAATGGATATTATTTGATATGAATTGTCTTCTGAACATCAGAAAGAACTGTTTTATTTGAAAAGGCTCATTGCTAAATAAACCAGTCATACCTAGTAAGACTGTCATGGTACAGTGTTAGGGGTGAACACCCTTTTCATTCAGACCTTAAATTTTGCACACAAGTGTCAGGTCTGTAACTTTTCTATTTCTACCATCAATGGTAAAATCTGTCATGAAACACAATGAAAAAACACATTTGAGATAAGAAGATCTAGAGAAGCAAAAGGCAGCATACATAAAAGCTACTGCACTAGTTTTTTTCTTCATGGTCATGACTTCTAGGTTGCTTTCCAGCAGGATATATCCTTAAAAGTCTTTTTGTTCACATTCTTTATTCTCTTCTTACTTGCAAACATTTAACAAGAATCAAAGCCAACTGGGCACACAAAGAAATAGCCATAATGCTCAGATGCAAATAAAGGTTTGAGATATGTATTTTTTAATAATCAAAGCAAGCTTCTCAGGTCTGAAGTAGAAAATTCTAAAAGAAAAAAACCCTAAACTTTTGGTATGTAGCTATGAATGTTAGGCAAGAAGGCACAGGTTGACAAGTAAATGTTCAATTATAGAGAGCCTTTTGTTAATATTTTTTTCATGCTCCAGATAGTGTAATAGAATTGATCAGACCTCCACTTTAAGACAAAACTATAAACATGCTTTTCACAATTGGTCTCTCTGCTGAAAGATGAGGTTAAGTGAAATGAAAATATTCCACAGTTACAGCATTTTGCTTACAGGAAAGTGTCCACAGTACTGAGTTCTTTAGTCACTTCATACCAGAGAGACAAGAAAATGAAACCTAACAAAAAAAAATCCCTAAACAACTTGACTGCTTGACTGAATAAAATGAATATTTGGACCCTGAGGACATGATTTTCTGAACCTGAGAGACTTTTTCAGCCTGTCAGTGACTGATGTGTTCCCAAGGGAAAAATCTTTTGGGAAACTTCTCTTTCAAGGAGTGGTTTTTGTAAACAGGTTTTGGCTCTCAAAACAATGCCACACAGGGGTTCTGAATGTGTTTTTCTCTTGTTCCACCAATGGGACCAGAGAGGTGGTTCCTTTGGCTAATCATGTTAACCTGTACCAGAACACCTGATAAAAAGGGTTGCAAACCCCAAAATAGAGGCTTTTTCTGCCTCACTGTGAAAAATCTTGCTGTTGTGATACTGAATCCACACTGCTAATTCGTGTCCACTAATGACAGGACCCAGCTTGGCTTCCCCAAACTAAAAGAATTTGAAGTGGCTTATTATCTTCCCATTATGAAGCAAACAGAAATTCAGAAGCTTGGGAAGATCTTGCTGTGATGGAACCAAGGATGCAGAGATGCAGCAGCAGCCTGTTCCCAGGAAAAGGTGCCTGTACCAGGACATAGGGAGCAGGTTCAGCCTTCAGAAGGGGCTGTGCACAATGACCATGGCACGTCCTGTGGAGGTTTCTGAACCACCTGTGCTGAGACTGGGAGTGCTCTTGGTACAGCCATACCCCCAAAGATGGATGGAAAACTGGGTGGTGGGATAAAATGATCCAGGAGGGACTTGGAAGTGCAGAGAAGGTCTCCATTTAACCCCTTCTTTGTAAGCCACTACCTCCAGCCAGCACTAAGCCAAACCACCATTATCTGACTGTATTAAGTGGCTTGTGGAAAGCTTTTATAAATGTACCAGAAGAGAATTCCAAAGATGGAAGTGCAAGTTGTTAAACTAACATGACAAAAACCAACATAACCCACTGAGCTTTAGAAGCTGAAATCAATCAAAGCTTTTTCACTGACTTCAGTGAGTGCTGGATCAGGATTTAAAGTGATTATAATTCTGAAGTTCATCTCTGTTGCAGTTCAGAGTTTTTCCTTTGTTTCACATCACATTAAAGATTCAGCATCTCTCTTCCTAATGCTCTGAAATATAGTATGATCTATAAGAGAACAGAAAACAGAACTAAAGGGAGGGGGAAAAACCCTCGTACACCTCATTAAGATCTAAAGTTTGTCCTTAATGTGTGCATGAACTCAGAATAAGTGCCTAAATAGAGATGTTTGTTACTGCTACAGGGTAAAGTGATTATAAATGTCTCTGTGCAAAAGCTTAGTGGTATTTTATGCAGCTGGCACTGCAGAGTTTGAAACAAATCCAAGAAAACAGATTGTATCTTTAAGGTTAGAAATCAAACTTTCCCTTGCTGGAGTACAAATTTGCTGATAACGGGCTGGGCTCTGACACCAGCAGCTATGCAAGCAGGAGCTCTGCCACTTCCAAGTGTGTTGCTGTCTGTATTCCCTATGGCCTCTTCATCTATTCATTCCCCTCCCAAACTATCATTAAATGGACATTATAAAGTCATTTTTTTGTAGCTTTCTGCTTTGGGTACTCACCATTTTTTTCTCTAATACCCATTCAGAAGTGTGCCAGACATCTTTTCCTTAAGCTTTTTAACCTACATTCTCCTACAGACCTGAAAACAGCACTGATGTCTTTGTCAATCAGCAAAAGCAGCAGCTTCAGTTTACAGGCTGAAATACCCTAAGCTGCTAAATATCAATTACAATAAACCTCATGCAAGACTAGAGATAGCCTCATGCACAGGCTGCAATTCTTCCCCGACTCTGGAGGTATTTCAATGCCAAGCACATATTTTGCATATGTTCTTTCAAGATGATTGAATTGACTCTCAAAAGTTTAAGAAATCCTATATAACCATATAATGACATCCCACTTTGCCTCCACTGCTAAACTGTGTTCTCACCTAGTGAGACTGGGCTGCTATGCAGGACTGCTGGGAACAGCAGGAGCAGGCTGCTGGATTCCTAGGATAGAGCAGCCCTGGGAGCAAGGAGATTGCTCTCCACCCTCAAGCAATCTGTGCTCAAACCGTCTGCTGATGTGTAGGTCAAAAACAGCCTCTCCAGGTACATTTGATTCCCCTGCAACGGTGGGAGCCACAAAGTGGTCTGCTCTGCATGATGAACTACCCAACGAGTGGCAGCTGTGTTCTAATTTAGCTCCCGACTAGGCCTAATGAATAACCTCATGTACAGCACAGGCCACGGAGAAAGGATTTGTCTCCTATTCCTAGCTAGAGGCAGATGAGGAAAAATCCTATTTTTGGCTACAATTGCCATTTGATCTTCCACAAGCAGCCTGCTTCTAATAAAACTCCACTCAACTGCACTCAGTAGGGACACAGCAGTGAAGAGCGGAGGGCATGGAAGATGCAGGCTCAGAGAATGGCAAGTGAGTCTGTGAACCAGCTGGATTTGCAACCCACAGTTTGCTCCAAAGTGGTCTGTGGCTAGCAATTCCTGCTGATACTGTACAGGCTTGGCTTTCAGCTCACTCCTGCAGATGAGGGGAATCTGTTCTTTCCAGTATCTGTGATTGCTGCAGAGGAACTTTGGCTGTGCTGTCACATCACCTTTAGAACTTGATCAGATGTATCCAGCATGGCTACAAAGCACATCTGCCTTGGCACATAGAGCAGGGAGAGATTACATTCTTGCAGTACATTTCTATTAGTATTCCTCAGGTATTTGTAAATGTCTGGGTTCAGGGAGCGTGCCAGGTTAATACACAGCTCTGTGACTAATTTCACTGGAGCAGCTCCGTGATTACATCTGACTCAGCACAGGTACCTGAGCAGCTGCACAGAACCCATGGGATGCTCCCATGGGAACATTCGTGTGGAGTATTGACCTCAGCACATCACCTACTCCAACATAAAACCAGATCCATACATTTAAGTTTCCCTGGAATGCACTAAGATGAAAAACAAGCAGATTACCCTAAAAGTTTGTAAAAAAACGCAGATACCCTCCTGGCCTATGACTCAGGGAAGGTAAGAGCAAATACAGTGTATCTCCCTGCTGCCATAATTCTGACCTCCAATCTCTTGTCACAGATACCTGCTCAAACAGGACACAGACTTGGTTCCTGGCAGCTCTGTGCCACCAATAACTGATAGAAAAACAAGCATATTTACTTAATGTTTACCTTTCTCTTTTCCTCCCTTGCACAGGCTGATGCGCAGAACTAGGCTCTCCCATTAGTTCTGCTCACTGCAGTAACCCTGCTGCCCTCATTAAAGAAAAGCTTTCTGAGAAACTGTATCCATCCTATTTTCTATCATCAGTCCTCTGTGAAAACTGGATTGAAAGCATCTTGGTGGTAAATCTGCCCTCCCAGAGGTAAAATGCAAAGAGCAAAGAATGATGCTCACCAGCAGAGAGAGGGATCAATTGAAGGAGTGGGAGAACAGACAATGAAATTCTGGCTCTAGCAAGAGATGCTGAGGATAAATGTTGAAATGCTTCATTTTTAAATAAGTCTCTTTGTTTTGTTTTCTGCTTCAAGGAAATCTAGATCGCCAATCCCAAAAGCTACAGCATGAATTAGCCTGGTGCCACTTGGCAATCCAAGACAGTATCCTACTTACTGATGGTGGGAAGTGCATTTTTCCTCCAGATACATTTCAAATATCTGGATCTTCCTGTCATTACTATTTGCCTAAAATCATATTCTTCTCTTAAAAAAAAGGGAAGAGTTGTGGGGGGTAGCAAAGATTAAAGGCAGTCTGTCAGTCTGCGTCTGCCTGGTTTGTATTCTCACTGGAGTGTGTAAGTAATGCCTTTGATTGCTTCTATGATGGGGCTGGTGTCACCATAGAATGTGAATCACAGCACTTTCTCTTTGTATTGCTTCTGTCAGTCAGGAACAATAAAGAACTTTTTGTTAAAGCCTTTAATTTCACATAGTAATTACCTATTTGATCAGACAAAAGGTGCTGTGAATGAAAGTCATTTACTTGTTTGATGTGACTGAGACTGAGTGTCACTACAGCTGTGAGACTGTCAGAGAAAACACTAGTGGCTGATTAGATAAGCAGTCCTGCCCAGAAGAAAAGGATGAAAATGGAATGGGGGAAGAAAAGTCAAGTTCTACCTCATTTAAATACAAGGAAAATGAGAAATCTCTCAGAGTATAATGAATACAATTATCGGAAGATGCAACTTCTCTACAGCTTCACTAAGGTCAACTTTCCAGCTAAAGGGTTAAACACCCACTTCACTCCTCTCTCCCTCCTCTCCATCAGCTAAGGCTGATTTACGAAGAACGAGGGATCTGCTTGGCACTTCCTGAACACCTGCTGCTCTTCATGTGCACATTCAAACTGCATCAGAAACTGTGCTACAAGGACATGAAGAAGCATCATCTGCTCGTGCCAATCTACTACTATTCAGATAAAGTTTTTGTGTTTGAAATCTAAGATGCTGTCACCTTTCCTAGATGAGCCTTTAGGCACCTTCTGGGGCACAGAAGGAGTTCCAGGACACAGTGGGGATGGCTTCAGTTTGTGAAGTCCTGCTGGATTCCTCCAGTGAATGACAACAAAACTCTGAAAATCTTTGAGGCTTAGCTGGACACTTAACTTAACCAGACCACTGCCCTGAGAACCTCCCTCCCAGTTTTCAGTTCCAGCCCCAGCACAGACCCAGCCACACATGAGAGAGAGACCCAGGCCTAGCCTTCAGCCTAATGTCCTACCCCAAACACAGTCACTTGCCTCCCAGGGACCATGCTGGGCTTGGATCTCATCTCTCTGCACAACAGTCAGGATTTTATGGAGAGAAGGACATTTTCTGGATGTGAAACTGATGAAATAGAATCTGCAGGATGAATTCACTCTTCTGATCATCTTGACTTCATGCCGGCAAAATATTCATTGCACGGCAGCTGAATCATCTCTTTCCCTTTTGTACATGGAAATATGCACAAGGCAGGTGGCTCCAGCTCCTAAAAAGCTTTTCTTTCTCTCCCCTTTCTTCTTCTCATCCTCTATGAAAGGAGCAAACAAGGCAACAGCAATTTCCATTGGTTCCTTACTGGTGTGATGCAAGAGCAGGCTGAAATGCAGGCTCTCATCTCTGCTCACTGCTGGCCTCTCTGCACTTGCTGGTTAGAGCTGCACATGTTTAAAACATTAACTGGAAATGTTTTATTCTGTTGGATAACGCATCAAACAACATTGCAATGAAACTTTCAAGGGCTCAGAAACTGTGCCTGGAGGTATTTGAGAGGTCTTGTGGTCTCCTTCAGCAGCACAGCCCAAAAAAAGCCCAGAATGGGCTTTTTCCTCCACAAATGACTCAAGATGAGTGACTCATGTAGCATGGAGGCTGAAAGCCTTAATCTGTCTTTCTACTCTCTCAAACAAGCCAGAAGGTAGAAGACAAAAGGGAAACCCTCAGCTGGCTGACAATTTCGGGCACGCTCAATGTGCAAGGCCACTGGAATGATGATTGCAACACTGTGGGAAGGCTGGAGCCACTCTGGAGCAGCCCTTGTAACCTCTGGCAGCAGGAGGACATGTTTTCAGCTCTGCCCATGCAAGGAGGGGACCCTGTGTCTGGTACCCTGCCCTGCCTCTGGCCAGAACTGCTCCAAGAACTCATGCATCTTGGGTGATCTGAGGTGTTCCCTGCCTTGTCCCCAGGCCTCACTCTTGGGGCAGTGGCTCCTGCACAGAGGTTCCTCAGACCACATGATTCCAGACATGGTTGGGAATTGGTTCCGAGCAGCTGCTGCTGCAGCATCTCCCTTGGAGTGGCTCTAGCACTACAGACACTCTATCAAAGGCAAAGCCAGTACCACAGTGGCAGCAGTTCCCTAGAAAAGCAAACAGACTATTTCCCTTTACAGCCTTCTCTCAAAATCTAATTTCACAGCATGATCAGTCACTGCATTGGAATGACTTGCTTTCTTATTCAAATAAAATGAACATATTAACAAATAATACTTATGAAATTCACTGGACAACACAATGGAAAGAATTACAATGCAGGAAGAACTAGGTTACAGAGGCTACATCACCGCTTGAGTCAGATGCAATATATATTAACCCAGGGTATACAGAATTAAAGAAATCATCTAATTTTAAAGTAATATTTTATTCAATGCACCCCTCAGCGCATGTAATGGCTAAATGAAATGCATTGCATGCTCTACAAACACATTCTCACCTTGTAAATGAAATACTCATGATATTAAAACTGATATAACATTTATTAAAACCATGATGCAAAGAACAAGGTTGAGTAGTTGAACAGCAGGCAAGTGCCAGCTCTGGCCTCGCAGATGTGCACAAGCTAAGCAGCCTGTGGCTCTGAAACACTAATCAGAGATGTCTTTTCTAAAGGTGAGAGTTCATTCAGATAGAAAGAAATCCACATCTTGCCTGAGAAGAGTAAGGAAATGTGTTGGAGCCTTTGGCAGAGCCATGCAGGATGTGAGGGGCTGTGAACTTTACAAACAGTGTCACTGCCCCAGTGCAGGGCACCAAGGTGTCTGCTCTGTTCCACAGGAGGTCACTGTAAGAGCATGTTAAACCCCGCACAAAGCTCAGCTCTTTGCTTAGATATTGTTTCTTCCTTCTAGACTAACAGCAAAGTCCAACAGTAACATATTTTGGGATCAGATCATAACCTGTTTTCTCAGGATGGCAGAGGTCGGAGCACAGGGAGGATTTGGTGTCTCGCCCTTAGAGCTCTGCTGTGACAGCCACAGGACAGTACAATCTGTGACTGAAAGCAAAACAGTCCCTGATTTCTGAGTCCCAAAGAGAATATGCAGGAGCTAAGCAGAGGCTGTGTGCCAAACAGAACCTGTGCTAAACCCTACAGGGTGATGCCACCTTCTCTACAGTGGGTTTATGTGTCTCTGGACATCCTTCTGCTCCCTTGCAGAGTGTTCTTGATTCTCTCTGTGCATTTTTAAGACATTTGACAAGTTTTTCAATGCAGCCACCTTTACCATCTTCTTTTCAAAACCAAGCATTGTGCTACTAATTAATCTGTAGGTCTGACGGCTTGAAAAGCACAGCTCCGCCATGAATACTTGGAGCATATTTTTAAAGGAGAATCTCAGCAATTTACTTTATGCTATTACTTCATTCTAGCCTATGACATTTTTAGCTTTGCATAAAGGATGCCTCTCTGCAGAACCCTGGCAGTTCAGCTGAATTACACATTATAAAATCCCTCTATTTGTCACTGCCTTCAAGCCTCTTCAAAATGAATCCTAGTTGGGATATGTGAATGCAAAATGCTCCTGTTTCCTAGTGAAAAGCTTTGAAACACGCTGTAGGAGAAGCTTGATTTTACCCTTCCACAGGCACAAAGAGGAGTTCTTGCCTTTATATGTTCTCTCCTGAAAGAATTCACACAAACCACAGAGAGCTCAGGCTGCCAAAAAGGGAAATACAAACTCTTCTCCATCCGTTTCAACAAACCTCAGCATAGAACAGAATGAAGTAGACATTCAGCAAAAAGGGATTAAGGGAAAGATGAGGGAAAAATCCTTTTAAAATACTAATATTCACTGAAATTAATCTCCAATCACATCACAACGGAGACAGGCCCTTGACAAAGAAAAAGTAAAAATCCACCTAAATATACTCCATGATGGCAGCCCTGCATCTTTCTCCAACCAGTGTTTCAGGAATCTATATGCACATACCTATACAAACTTAATACCAGAACCCCAAGTGCAAGCTGTATTTTGCTACATAGATACCATATTCTCTGCACATCTGGGGATGGTAATCCTGGCATCTCCATATTTATTATAAACTGATTAGGGATCAGTTATAATAAACTGATTAGGGACACCAGGGATGGTGTCTGGGCTAGTTTTTTATTCCTAAGCACAACTGAGCAACAGAGTTAAAACATCTGAGACCACAAGTTTAAACTTACACACTGCATGCAAGGAAGTATTAAATTTTTTTTACTTTTAAATATTTGAGCATTGGGAAATTACACTGTGGAAAATGTGCCTGGATTGACTTTTTCTCTATCATTAACTGCTCCCTTTCATGAGTCACATGCAATGGCTGAAATGCCAGAGACTTTCTGGTCAGACATTTCCAATCTTATCAAGAGAACACTGACATTTCATATGGCAACACACTGATAAAAGCTCCCTGACACTTCACTATGTAAACAGGTATAGCTGCTAATTAATGAATTACAGTGGAGAAACAAACTGTTGGCAAGGATGGAAACTTGGCCCAAAATCTCCCCTGAGTAATGCTCAATCAAGTGAACCAAGCCCTATTAGTGCACACTGGCAGGTGCAGCTCCAGCACCTGCTGAAGAAAGTGGATTTTTTGCAATATTCACATCTTTTCCCATTTCCCATTTCCTAAGAATTCTCAAGACAGTTTTGCTTTGCTGCCACACAGCCGGTATCATTCCGTATGTGCAACAGCTCCCCACATCAGGCATGGAAACAAGGAGCTGAGGGTCAAACTGTTCCTCTCTGAAAAGGACACGGGTGCCACCTCCTCGTCACCTCCTGCCACCCCAACACAGCAACGTGCTCAGAACACAGCGGAGCCACAATGCCAGCAAGCTGTGCGGACATGGCTTGGCTGCAGAGGAATCTTGGGGAAATTACAGACTATTTGAATTCTTGTAGAGTTTTTGCTGTTTCCATGCAGGAGGGAGCAGGACAAATTTAGGAGGCTGTATGGGAATCTTTGGACAGTGGTAGGGAATACATGTGTCTGAGTAGTGGCTAAGTGTTGGAAAGCAAAGTATGAAAACTGAAACCATGCTGGTCTGAAGAAGGAAAAATTAACTGTCTCTTAATCATACTACAGGCTGCCTGGTTTTTATGGGATGCTGTTCCCATTTAGTTTAGCAGTACTGTTTTACACACAATGAGGATTTCAGAAGTGCAATTAAAGCTTTATCATCAACATAAAACCCAGCACAGTTTGCCCAGTACTAGACTTAAAAAACACTAAGTACTGTAGTCTAACCAAGAGGAAAGCACTTATATTTTCACTACATATAGCTTGGAAATATGGGGTTGAATGAATATGAGAATTGAAACCAATATTCCAGAAGCACCACTGAACTGTATTCTAGATAAAAGCTATTTAGAAAGTAGTATTTTTTCTTTATCTGTAGAAAATTAATGAAGAAAATGTCTACATGAATATTAGAATCTCAATTTTTCTAAAATACAGTCACATTTTGAAAAGTAGGGCCTTCACTGATTACGAGAAGTATAATACCGCTGATAACATTATGGAATGTGAACACTCAAAATGAGTTTCAGTTTGGCTGGATGTTATTTTTAAAACTAGATTTTGTAGAAATATCTATCAGCTCAGGTTACCACTAGCAACATCTTAATAACTCCAGAACAAATGCAAAAAACCTAAGGTGGAGGGATTACTTGGGGGATTTGGGAGAGTCTGCTCAGTTCTCAAATATATATTGGATTTCCTTTCTGACTTTTGCAGAGTCATTTAGGCTCCCCTGGCATCAGCAGCATTTTTGCCTGAAATTTAGCTGTGAACTGAAGCCTAAGAGTATGTACTACGAAACATCTGCGGAGAAAATCCAGGTAACTAAAGCTGTAGATTCAGCCACAATTCCATTTGTAAGTGAGAACTGGAGCCAGAGGAAGAGAAGCTGGACCTTAATCTTGTTGAGTAATTTACTGCTTAATTTCTATCAGTTTCTTGTTTTAGATTTTACCAGGTGTCAGGAGTAATTGGTTTTGTGTACTTGTAGTAAGAATGCACTCTGCACTGCTTACTATCTGAGCACAATTAACAGAAGCTTGGATTTATACAACATTTTCATGTATCTAACTAAAGGAGATAACTCAGCAGGACAGTGAAGCAACCTATCCATTACAAGACAAATAAATCAGTTCTAAGTTCAGACTTCAAAAGCGAAAGGGTAGATGCTCCATGAAAATCTCTGTAGGCTGAGGTTTCCACAGAGCAGGAGCTGAGCAGCTCCATGGCTGCATCCTTGGGCAACACATCAATGTCCTTGCCCAGCACAGATTAATGAACAGCAGGAATGGAAATGGTAATAATTAAGAAAAGGTTAAAATGTTCACACTGTGTGAGAATGATGCATAAAAGCATACAACTGCTAAGAATCACTGCAGCGATAAAGGTGTTTTTTTTTCAGAAACTAAACTCCAACTGGGAATATATAAGAACAAGAAGAAATAAATTCTCAGGGCAAAAAAGCCAATGCAAAACAGCAAGTGAAAACCAGTCAGCTCTGTAGAATGGAGGCACTATCCATACTACAAACTAAAGCTCCATTCTGAACCAAAAGCCACTTGAAAAACAAATTTAGGGAAGCATCCAGACAAGACAAGTCCCAAAATTACAATATAAATCAGACATTTTTCCATGTGAACAGTTTGGGTTCAAAGTTGCATTTGTCCCTTAAAACTCCACTAATGTAGCTGTAATTCAGAGTAAGAAACAGAGCCAAATTTTCCAGGCAGGTGTTCAGTCCCACTAGTTATTCCAGTGAATCCTTAGGAAGAGCCTGTGCCACCCTCTGCCTACCAGAGATTCTTCCCATGATATCTGCATTGGCAGACCAGTCCCATCCTCTCTGGGCACACCAGATAGATGATTTACACACACCATTAGTTCAAATCTATCACATATATAAAAATATATTGGTACTGGTGGGATTTGTTTTATCTTTAGAATTCAGTATACACTGACACACTAAGGGAGACTGCTGCCTGTGAATTGTACCAGACCTCTCATCTCCACATTACTTCATCCTCCAAAATTTGGCAGTCAAATCCTGCCATCCAAGAAGTGCTTTCAGCAACCAAATTTGAGGAAGAAACGTCCTATAACTAGTGGGAAAGCAACACAGGGAAGAGTGATGGCTCTTCTTCAGCAGGAACATTGAAATTTTATCATTATCTTTTGCTGACTATTACTTTCATATATTTGTCTGAAATGACAAGCTTGGCCTGTGATTTTATTTTTTCACACAGAGTCAATTTCCACTTGCATAACAATTATTATTTGGAAACCACTAGTCCTGAACATAGAAAACAGCATATAAAGATTTTCTCTTAAAGATAATATAAGCATTGTACCAGAAAAAAAACCTAGAAGGAGAACAGGGCCTGTAGAGGATGGGTTATCCCCAACTGCCCAAGAGATCCTGTCAGCAACTGGTTTCCTAATCCGCACAGATTTATATTCCACTTGCTTGCTGCAATTATGCTATTGAAACCTGCATATCTGGGTTGTTTTTCTTCCTCCCCTTAGTCTAAACAGAATTCATTTTTAATGCCTATTGCAGAAGGCCAATGTGATATGAAAACCCCAAACATTTCACTACTCGTGCACTCTTATTCATAATATCACATCAAATTGCTGAAGTAGTACCATATGGCGCTTGAGCACCAAGCCAGAACAAGTTGTTCAGCCTGTCATAATCTCAAAAGCTGCATAAAACTTAAATAATTTCTCTGTGAAGTGGAAGATCTTTGGGTTTAATATAACTCATCAGAAATGGATTCTGAATTTTCCTCCTATTATTTCCCATATTTTCTCTGATTCACATTCCATTTTCCAGTCTAAGCTATCTGTGTAAGTGGCTACAGCTACAGGGCTGAAAGGCTTTAAAAGCATCCTGTCCATCCTTTCTTCTTGATCATTCATCATTGAACAGATAAATAGCTTTCTCAATCAGACATATAATTATAAATAAAAAAAGCTCAATCAGAACAACTGAATGGAAAATATTAATGAAATCTCCCACATTTTGATTCAGCCCTTAAAGCAACACCCTTGGTTGTGAAATGTCCACACTTCCACTCACATTGTCCTGTAGGAAAACACAGCGGCCTTTCAAGGAAACTGGAGCGGTGACATTTAACTGGTACACAAATCTATGGAGAGGCAACAGTGGGAATGCTCCAGGTTTCATCACAGATTGCTCTGTATTTACATTTTCAGTTTCCAGAGACACCACAAGTCTAAGTGTTTGTGGGATTTTCTATTTAAAAAAAACAAACATTTCCAGCTGAGAAGAAAGGTTTGGAACTGATGGTTCAAAAACCAGAGACAGCCAAGACTTCAGCCAACCTCACAGTTTTCAGGGATTGTGACTGACTCCTGATCCTGAATGGCTGAGCAGCAGTGCAGGGACCACCTGAGACAGAGAAAACACGTGGAAAGATCCCCTTGGGAACATACTACAGCAAAAACAAAATGTGAAAGCAAGACTGGAAAAGGTGGAACAGGAGACAAGAACTGTAAATGTGAAGACACAAAGAAGAGAGGTATATAAGGCTTTATTATTGCTCTAGGGGGGAGGGAATTATGGAACTCCTCCAATGGAAGGCTTATTTTAGCAGTTGCTCAGTCAATTGAAGAATAGAAAGAAGAACAAGCAGAATATCCTAACCCTTCCTAGCATTTATTTTCAAGCCTTGTTCCCATATGGGATTAGGATAGGCAGGAACTGCAGGCTGGCACACAGGCAGTACAGAGACAGATATTACACAGCCTTTTGCTTAAAAATAAAAGAGAATGGGGACATGTCTTCTGGAGATATGGACTGGGAGTTTCCAGAAAAACATTTCTGCAATGGTTGCATATGTGATTGTTCATTTCTTCCCTTAGCTATACAGAGGAAAAAAGTGACTTGTCACTAGCCCAAAGGGAAAAAGCACTTGACTACATGGAGGAAGACAGGATGTGTTACATCTGTGGCTGCACAGAAGGAAAGGAAAAGCTCTTCAAAAAAGGCAAGAAGCACAGAGAATATCTAAGATAAATAAATGAAAGGAATCAGTCCCACTTCTGTGGTGAAGAGATGATGTCACAGTTCCCAAACCCTCCACACTGCACAGGCAGTATCAGCTCAGAGGGGGCAGCAGTAGCCTGGTGGCCTTGCCATGGTGGCCCTGGGCATGTGGCAGTACCTGCTAAGAGACCAGGTATCCTTCAGACCTTGAGGGAATCTGTGTCAACAAGGACTAACTCTTTGCTGTTCCTGGTCATCCTCTGCACACTGCCTGAGGAAGATATTGAGCTTCTCCAAGAATTAACAGTATTTTGGGTACAAACAGGCTAAATGCAAGGGAACAGACTAAAATATTGACTATATGCTGCTTTGATGTGATTTGGTGGAGGTCTTCAATCAGCAGAGCTCCTAGAGAATATTCCAAGCAGTCCACAGGAAGAGAGAGACAGCCTTGCCGGGGGGCTGACTGCTATCAAGAGCTCAGGCAACACAATATTTTGGGTTACATTAAATGTTGTGTTGAAAGCACCTTTCCCCAGAGAAGAAAAAAAGAAGAAATGCAAAAGCTGTGGTATGAAATTAGCATCTCCTTTCCAATGACACCACCCTTTTGCTAACAGTTTCTGGAAGAATGATTTTGATGGAGCCAAGGCAGGCAGGACTACAGAGCAGGAGGATGAGAGAGAAGATGACCTGTGAGGGACAGCACCCTGAGCCAGAAAGGTTCTTCAGAATTCAGCTCTTCCCCATCAGCATTAACTGCCCAGATGCTGAAGCAGAGTTACAGCACAAATGCAAAGGGAACCTCAAGTTTTCCTTCGTTTAGGATCATACCATTCAGCATTTACTCCCTTCTTTCAACAACATCCACACTCTGTGCTCAGTACTTATGAATACTCTCTATCCAATTAATTCCCCATTAAGCTGCCCGCCCGCAGTGACTTTATCCCCAGACCACTGTATGGCAGCTTTTAGCTCTGTAATACCCCGGCATTATTTCCATATTAGACTACAAGGGTTTGATCCAAAGCTCATGGAGGTTAATGAGGGCTCATTAAACTTTGAATTGAGCTCTAACAGCTCAGCAAACATGGAGTGAAGTGATACAGTACGTGTCAGATGAGATGACAGAGGGTGTAGTAAACTTTAAGGCGAAATATTGAATGCTGATGGTGACAAAGGCAAGGAATGTGTGAGAAAGCAGCCGTGGGAGAGAATTATGATTATGTTACACTCGATATCAAGCAGGACAGATTTGTGCCTATATAAATAGATATGCCTGGTCTGACTCTGATGTGATTTTTGTCATCATATGGTTAGACAAAGCATAATATTGACACTATGGCTTTCCTTCAGATTTTAGTTTTGAATTTCAGCTGGAGAGTATGATACTAGACACTTGAAATCAGTATGACTCCTTCCCTAATTACGGATTAATCAAGAGCTAAGGTTGCCTACATAAAGATTCATGGGGAGAAGGAGGAAGTCTCATTAAGAACAAGAGGTTAAAAAAAAGGGAAAGGAGGGGGACATTTAACATCTGAATGGATACAGGCGGAGAAAAATAGCTGATTTCCTAACAGCATGTTTACCTGAATATTAAATTTTGTATTCATGTCTAATTAAAAAATTAGAAGAAAATGCTTTAATGCTTGAAGATACCATGGGTTATGGTTCAAAAGGAAGTACAGAAAGTTGTTGGGTTGTTTCTTTCCAATGACTTCAGAAATACATATATGTTGTGTCATTCTGTCCCTTAGGTGCTCAAAAGACACAGCGGCTGCTTCATAAATTCTGAATTGCCTTTTCCTTTAGCATACAAAAACCTGTGTCATAAACATAACACTGTCTGAAAAATATTTGGTAAACCCAGACAGTTGTTGGAAATGTTTCTTCCAATATTTAAATTCCTCTCCTAACAGGAGCTTCCCTGCAAAACCAGGCGCTAACGAATAGTGCTTTTGCTACTGAGCTGAATGGGAATACTTTGGTGTAGCATTTTCCTTTTTTCCACGGAGACATTACAGGGTGCATTTCCCATGACTGAAAGAAAACGGCTACCTTGCTTCTCAATTCCTTGCTTTCAATTAATAAATAACTGCTATAAACTTCCATAAACGATTTATGCTCTGATGATGTCTGATTCTTCTACTGTAATTTCTTTTTGTCAGAGGCAGTTGAATGCCACTTACTGGTAAGTAAATTGTGTCATCACTGCAAACCACACCACTGAAAATGTAAGCTGGCCAAACATTTATTTTTGTTTTCCAACTCACACCAATCCCTTCCAAGGGGTTGGATTAAATAGTAACACCTCTTAGTGCCAGTCCTTAATCTTAGTTTCCTTTCCTCTCTCTACTAATATGTTCCCTTCCAATGATGTTACTTCAGAAATAACTTCAAACATCTCACAGTGTGGTCAGAAACTCTGCATTTTAGTGCCCATGCCTTTTTATAGTGACTTGGAAATATGGAAAATTGGCCATTCCCACTGAATTTTTCATAGTCCTGCTAATGGGGGCACTGCAGCTCTGCCTCTTCCACAGAGGAGTTCAACTTGCAGAGGGACACGTGCACTGCAAGTTCCCCTAAAGGTTCAAATCATGAGCTCCATACCCAATCTTTTCCCAACACTATGTATGCCTTTCATTTCTTTAGACAGAAACAAGCCCACAAAGCTTTTCTTCCTTAAACTGTTCCTCTTTTAACAAGAAGAAAATTAGGTTCTTTGCCTAAATAAATGTTACAGCTCACAAACCCTCAAGCACCAATCAAACAAATAAGTCAACTGCAAAACGGTCCAAAAGGGCTGCAAATCCAAGCACAGATGCAAACCCCTGATGTTTTGATTTTAATGAGCAGAGATCACGAGCGGAAGGAGGAGTCAGGAAGGTGAATGTCCCAGCAATGCCACCAGCACGATGGCATTTTGGAGTCTGTTAATATTGCCTTGAGAAATTTTTAGGTTTGGGGGTTTACAACTTGAGTCATAGAGGATTAGTCCTGCTTTCCAAAACCTGATTCCTAAAGGGGAATTCCTCAGGTAAAACTTTTCAAGGGGCCAGGTGGTTTGTTATGACAACGATGAGTACTTGGCAGGTTCAGCAGCTCGGGGTCTCTTAGGGGATACATGACTTGGTTCACGGAGGGAAAAGAATTCAGCTCTCTTTACCAGGTGCCAAAAAAATGCAGTCAGCGTCTACTGGGTGGCTTTTCAAGGCAGGTTCTGATGTCTGTTAGGAAAGAAAAAGAACACATGCAAAGGCTGATGTGTGTGCACATCTGAAAGTGTGCCCTCTGTACACTATCAGTATACTCAGAGCAGTGTTATTAAAACTAGGAATCTAATAAAAACTATAAACATGGCCAAAGAAGTTAATACTGCACCATGCTGGATACATTAATCCAGTAAGGCATTATTCATGTCCTTAGTTTCCAGTCAACAAATAAATTCTGAAGAGCCACTGGAGTTACTTAAAGGCTCAAATTTAGGCAGAATTCTTAAAATCTCTGCTGAACAAGGGCCAAAATGTTCAGTACCACCATCTGCAGACATCCAAACTGCCTTGGGCAAAATGTTTCCCTTAATATAATCCAAGGTTTTGTTTGTTTGCTTTTTAAGTTGTCTAACTGTTTGAATAGGAGGAAAATGTCCTTTAAATTAAGGAAATTAGCAACAAATATGAATGTTATTACAAATATGGTAATTATTAAAAAATATAGTAAGAATTATGGGAAAGGACAAACTGCAAAGAAATGGGGCCTTTAATGAACTGGTAAACTACTGCATATCCACTCTTTGCTGCTCCATCATGTTGCCATGGCTTACATCTTTCATCAGTCTGCATTAGAGATAAGAAAAGATTTGAATGGTGACACTTTTATCACTAAAAATCTCTGCTGTTATAAAGAAATAATTAACCACAGCAGTGAGAGCTAAAAATGAGCCCTAAAATCTTAAAAGCTGACAACTGAAATTCCAAGGTACTGTATTTAATTCTTCATTGGTGCAGACTACCAAGAACGTATGCAATAGTAAGGAAATAAAAACTGTAGATTATTTTTTTTCCTATCTCATCCTAGCTTGCTACAGTGAATTTCAGCAACAGCCTAGCTGTCAAGGTTATATCTGCACCATCATTCTGCAAATCCAAACTCACACCCACACAGCGCCACTCTGTCTTCGGGACTCCATTTCAACTCATCAAGGAAGCCAAGTCCACAGTCACCTAATGTGAGTGATGAGTGTTAAAGAATGAACTACTGCAGCAAAGCGGCAGATTGTGAGTCTTTTGTTCTGTTTCAGCTTTTGTCTTTATTACTGTTTTACTTTGGAAAAGGCAGGAGCAAAACCAAAGCTCTTTTCTAAGCAAATTAACCCACTGTTTTTGTGTACAATGTCTTTACAGATTTTCAATAGCTTTCATGAGCTGTGTGTATTAGCTCTGACTATGCCTTCCTGCCTTTGCCTGTACATGTAATGACAGCCAGCCCGAGTGGCTATTAGAGTTATCTCACTTTCTGGAGAGGATGGGAGGTAATGACATGTTGCAATATGTGCAATGGGGTATTATAGCTAAATACTCTTTGGAGTGACTGATGAACTCTTTTGTAGTATGCCTGTGATGACAATTCAATGGGTAGTTATCCTTCTGTGCTTCCTGAATCTCTTGCTCCCAACGTGAAGCTGGAGCTAAAAGGTGTGGTGGTGGTGGTGGAGGAATTGGTGGAGAGCCAGCAGAGAGCAGAGAAACACCTTTGCATGGCTATGAAGACAGATCTGTGTATAACAGACCTGACACACAGGCGTAGGAGTGTACTCAGACATGGAATAATGTGGCTGAACATAGCCACAGCAGAAGATTCTTATCACTCCATTTAAATCCAAGTCCATTATGAGATTTTTCAATTAACTCAAGGACAGGCCCTGATGCCGATAACTGGAGAGTGCTGCCCATGGCCATGGCAACAGCTCTGTGGTCTCAAACAAAGCCTCTCAAGGTCCCTACCTCGGCTTCTTATCTGTGAGAGAAAGACCATCCTCAGTGATGGCCAGCTAAGCAAGCAGGCTGAAAAAGTCAGATCCTGCATGGAAAAATACCTAAGCAAAGGCTGTACGGATCACAGCTGGACTTGAGGACCTTAACAATTCTATCCTTAACAATTTCCAACTTGAACAATTCTATCATTCCGTGTCTCTCACGATTTGTATTTAACCAGTAGTCATTGGTAGTAGGGTCACAAATCCCTGCTAGTATATTCCACCCCACTGCCTCAGGGGACACTGAGTGACTGCAAAACAGTTTGGAACATCAACCAGAAGGTTACATCATAGGTCTTTTATGCCAGTCTCCTTCCAGTCTGACTTGCTGTACTCCAAACTAAAGACTTGAGGTTAATCATAAATATTATCAATGATTTTTGAGACTTTTGAAATGTCATGCTGATAGTTTCCCATTAGTGGGAGCAGTGCCACTGCTTTCATTGGTTCAGAGAATCTCAGTTTTTATGTTGTGTGAGAAATTAAAAATTCCATTTCCTTTGTGCAGCTGAGATGCTACATTCAAAGGAGATTTATCACTTCCAAATCAAATGGCATTTTATGATTGAGTGGGTTTTTCATGGTTTAGAGGGGCATTTTCCCACTCACTTTACTATTCCCAAAGCATCCTGGAAAACAGCAAAAACTCAAGGGCAGCTTTTGAGCTGAACTGGGCAGTAGGAGTCCTTGATATCTGTCTGCAAAGTGTCAATCACCTTTAAATCCCAACCTCACTTATGACGGTTCTCCTTGAGTAAGTGACAAGGCCAGTATGGCAAAATCAAATTCTTCAGTGATACATTGACAAACCCAGAACCACAGAGCACCAAATTCCCCCTCAGACTGGATTTGAATGCATAAATAAATAAACAAGGCTCTTGCATTTATTTCTGCTAGAAGACTGTATTATTCCTTTCTGCAATTATGGAAAAATGCAGAGCACAGGCAAGATTTAGTGTCTGAGTTTTTGCTGCAAGACTTATGTCAGTAGAAAGGCGTTGTGCTCCTGGGAATCAAAGTGAGATTCACCCATTTGTGGCAGGTGTTTTAAAGCACTCAGCCTAACAATCTACCCACACATGGCACTACAGCAATTCAATGACTAAATTAAATCTCTGAATATTAAATTAATGATGGAAATCTAAAATATTAATATATTCTAATTGAATATTCTCTGATAAATTATCTAGGCATTCTCAGCAATTTGATTTTACTTTCATTTCTTAAGGAACTTTCAGCTGCATAAATACAGCTATTAAAGCAATTCAAAAAGGGAACATTTTCTGCTCAGACAAGAGAACTCTAAACATAAAGAATCTAAAAATTTCTTTCATATGATTGATTAAATCATAGCGCCCAAGACAGCTGAATCATTAAATGACTGCTTTCCTTCAGTCCCTCTGGCTTTAGCAAGGACAATATAAATTCCCCATGGGTCTGAATACAAGGAAATACAATATGTATAATTACAGTATCGGCTTGAATGCTGTTGTAAGAGAATTTTAAATGAAGCATTTATGCTGAGCTGCACTTTTCAATCCATAACGCTGGATGTGCGTGTGCATGGAAAGCTCATAAAGCAATGGGCATCTGCTTCTTTTGACCCAGATTCCCAAATGGCACACACTGGGGTAGCCCCACCAGCTTTGGCAGAGATGTGTGATTTACATCAGGACCTGCCCCTCTCTTTCAGTGAGTGCTGGAAACTGAGAATGGCATCATCAGGGAGAATGCAAACAAAGGCATGTCCTTTGAGCAGTACAAATAGTGTGTACATGTTTAGGAACTTGTTTCAGACTGTAGGTTTTAAAGAAATTTCAAATGGACACATCAAGAAAGCAGCACTGTGTCATATTTCACTTTCTCCATTCATTCTGTGAGTTGTATGTGAGTCCTGGTTTGGTAATACGCACACACACACACACCAGAGATCAATACCAGAGCCAAGACCACGGCAAGATGAACATTTAATGAACCATTTTCCTGCTCATCTTTCCCTCTTTAGTGTCAGGTTGGTTTCTGATGAGAAATTGCAATGGAGCCAAGAGCTGACTCAATCAACATCCTTGAACCAGCTTCCAAAGACAGGCTGTGACTCTCCAGAGCACCACAACCTGCACAATGCCCCATTTCCTCTCCACCCTCTGGGCTTGCTCCTTCTTATCTTGGTCTGAGTATTACAATAAAGACCAAATCCCCTCATTTCTGAATTTCAGCTGTTGATGCTCACAAAGCTGTTGGCCATCACAAAGGTGAGGTGCACTGAGAGCCAGAACTAGCCATTTGTTTTCTTTTGAGTGTGTGTGTGGCTGGCAAGGCAAAAGAAGCACCTCTTCCTGTGGAAAACAAGGAAGATCTAGGTCTATTTGTAATCAAGGCTGTCTGCATTTCTCTCAGGAAAAGTATGGTCTGATGTCCTTTGGGAAGCATTTGCAAGGCCTTTTCTCAACAAACCTTCTCTCATCACAGACAGATGCCATCTGTCTTGCAGCTGGGAGCTAATGGATTCTGCTTTGCCAATTCCACAGCAGTGAGCAACTCTGTGATAGAGGAGGCAAGAGGGATTTCCTACACAGTGCAAAGGCACACGCTGAAACAGCCATGAGGAGCAAAGGACATGGCAGCACCAAGGGCTGGTGGTCCAAGCTGGCAGGGATTTCACAGCTCAGTGTGCCCTGTGTGTCTCCAGTACCAGGATTTCAGACTTGGGGAGAGCTGTCACCCATTTTCTGCATCAGGGTGGGCTATGGCTCACAAACAGGCTGTTGAGAGCAACAACTCTTTCCTAAGAGTGCAATCAACTTCTTTCCTAATAAATATTCACTGTCACAGGACAGCTTAAGATGTACTAAAGCCACCCATGAGTCCACCAGAGTATTTTGCAGTGTGTCAATAGGAGCGCTCTGCTCCCTTAATGCGCCCCATGCTGCCAGAAACCCAACCCAACAATGACACGTCTGCTAAGCAACAACACGAGAGTCTTCAGGCACATCATATTCTGCCAACTTTCCAAGCCACTTCAGCATTTTCTGATTAAATTTACATAAAATGCTTCCTTCCCTCTTATTCCCAGTTACACACATCAGGTTATTTCTACTATTCTTGTGGCTGAGATCACCAGCGCTCGGATACGGGAGCCCATGCTGTGCCTGTAGCACGCAATCAAGGCAGTTTGTGAGAGCACCAAGATCCTGTCTTGGTCATCCTCAGGGGACTTTCATGATGATGTAATGAGAATGAACAAGTTGTTTATCATAAGAGATCTAAAAGGAAAATAATTCTGGTTTTCAGTTCCATATTCATTAAAGGAAAAGTTGGAAAAATCAGGGTCTATGAAGTACAAGATGGGAGGCTCTAAGAGCTCTGCAAAGGTCCTGGAGATGAACTGAAAGTTTGGAGCCCTCACGAAGGCGATTACAGTTGCAGTGGTTGATAGAGGAGCCCATTATCTAACCAAGTCAAAGATGAACAAAGGCCAATTCTGCACAAGACTTTATTTTTTAAATTAATTATTTTAAGGTAGCCCATTGAGATGGATCAAGACTTGCCTCGAAAACTGAGTCAAGATTCCCCTTAGAAGCAGCTGGAGACTGGCTTGTGGATCCAAAACTGAGATTCTTTTTGAAGTTCAAAAGAGGATGAAATACAAGATAAGCTAATATATAATTAGATAATAGATAATTAAGAATTAGCTACGCGTGTGGCTAAAAAGGATGAGTCAGTGAGAAAACAGACAGAGCTCAGCAAGGGTGCAACTATTTAATATATTATCTTAGCTGATCAGTGTGCCTGCATGAGTCATTTGCTTGGAGAAGGAGGGGGATTTCATATTGTTTTTGTATTTTTAATAGGCATTTTTATGGACTTCAGTTATAATAATGAGAGTACCTGACAATTAGTAATGAAATTAGGCTCACTAGGCTCACTACAGCAAAATACTTCACAGCATGTACAATATTATTCCTGGTACAACGGTGGAAGTGAACGAGAAGGAAATGAAACCCAAGATTTTCATAAATGTTTCCAAAATAAATAAGCATATATCAATAAATTTTGATAACTTTTTCCTCAGCTCAAAGCAGAATTTACAAAGCATCTTTTTATACTAACAAATTATTTTTAGCTTATAAATGTCAGATGTTCATTTAAGCTCTCAGAAGAGTAAGAAGATCTTTTCAGCAGCCAAAATTAATTAGAAATTTCTGTTATTATTTTTTCAGCTATTATTTTTCTGAAACACATTTCCTACTTAGTGTGGTTGATGTATATGGACAGATATGGATGTTCCTCTGAAAGAAAAAAGCCCTGTAATTAACAGAAAGGGTTTTTTTGGCAGGGATAATGTTCCTTTTTTCTTTTTTTCTCTAAAAACTTTTTCATTTAACATATTTTATCAGAATGAAATGGTTTAATGAGCAGAGAATTATAGTTGATCCCAGCTGAACCAGATAGGGCTGCCTTTCGAGGTATGCAGCTCCCATCAAGCTGCATTCACCTTTGCTATGATTTAAACTTCATTCAGGCACAGCCCTGCTAAAAATACTGACAAGTAACTAATCAACTTCCATAAAATGGAATTTTTACTTTCACAATAGGAAGCAGGAGTAGGAGGGAACCTGAAAGATTTGCCTATGCATTTCAAATTAGTCTGACCTATAAAAACGCAAACAGCAAGTGGTTCTATGAAAATGTATTTCTGGTACAGCTTTTTGGTTTTTTTAGCGATGAGATTTTTCATGCTGTCCCTTCCTCTCCTTGGAGGAAGCCAAAACCAAAGACAGCAGTATGGAGACACTGGTTTCCACTAGTTATACCTACAAAATGCAGGCTCAGCCAGGTCTTTCTGGACCAAAAAAAGGTCAGTGTCCAAGAACTAGCAGTCGGTTTGAATGTTTTATATATAAAACAGCAGAGAAAATGGTGAGAGACCTGCTTCTGTACAAATGAGACCTGAGCTGCAACTTCACATGTGCACTTCTGGTTCCAGTTTGTGAGCAGATGGACACAAAAATATTCAGTGCCCAGTGAGCAAAAGCACGGGAAATCATATCAAAACTCTTACCTAGATCTAGGAGACAGCAAAATGCTCCAGGGCATTCTAAAGATTATGTGGATGGAAATAATCAAATAGTGCTGGTCTTTGAAAATGTTTTGTCCTATTCGGGATAATTAAAGAGCACAGTCTAATGGAGGAAGCTGTAACTCCTGATAGGAATCATCCAAGCTTCACATTCAGGCAAAAGGGCCAGATGCTGTAGAGGAGCAGAAATTCAACCCAAGCCTGAAACATCAGGGGTCTCACGCTTAATTTAGTTGCACTCTTCGTGTGATCTTCCCTGTCATTATGATGCTTTCTGTTGTCAGGTGAAGAGGAAAACAGCCTTTTGTAAGCCAGTCTGTTTTTTTTATTTCCCACCCCATTTTTACTTCCTTTTCAGTGTTTCCTCTAGCATCTGTATCTGAAAACTGCAATGGAATATATTGCTGAAAATCTGGGAGTTCTGTATTTCCATAAGCCAGGTTATCTTTCCAAGGTTACTGGTAGTCTGAGTGAAGAATATAAATTCTTCTGCACCTATATAAAATTTTTTATTTGTCATTTCCATCAATATTAGAATTTTGCATAATCAAGTCCTTCTGTTTCATCTCCAGACTGTAGGGTAAAAAGTGCCACAGAGATTTCAGTCCTTATACATCAACAAATTTGCCATGGTAGGCTGGTGCCAAGTTGTCCTCTTGCTGTGTACTCAATACTCAAAGAAAATCAGTAGGGATTGGAAGAAAGCACAAGTTAGTTTCACAAGTACTACCCTTTATTTTTCACAGAAATTCAAGATGTAATCTAAATTATTAATTTCAAAAAGCGTTTTTTGACATATCCAGTTATTCTCCTTTTCAGATATTTCTTCAGCTTAGTAGGACAACACATTAATTGGTGACCCCACACCCCACACTTCTGACCACACAAAGACTTCCTGGTTTTCCAGGGCAGACGTAAGAATATTTGCCACCTGGTACTTTTTAGTCCATATTGTACTCCCTAATTGCCCAGAGAAATGGCACCAACAATCCAAGCTTATTCAATCCCTGGTTATATTTGGAACATGCCCCTTCCTCCGAAACATATAAAGATGCAACTCATGTCAATCCAGGCACTGCTTCAAAACGACTAAATGAGCTTCCTGAGAAGGGATGGCAATGACACACCACTGCTACTCAAAATAACTTCTGAAATTTTATAATTGCCATTTTCTTCCAAGAAAAGAGCTGAAAATGTCTGCCAAGGAGTTGGCTTTTTTTTGTTTTTGGTTTGTTTTGTGGTTTTGTTTGTTTTGTTTTGTTTTTTTGTTGTTGTTGTTTTTTGGTTTCTTTTTGTTTGGTTGGTTTTTTGTATGTTTGTTTCCTTGTGGTTTTTTTTTTTTTACAGCTAATCATTTGACTGCTCCAAAAATCTGAAACCACCACCCACAAGAGGAAAAGCAACACATATTTGTATTTTGCTAACACTTATCAACAGCAACAATAAATTACCCAAATGTCTCTGTAAAACACTCCTTTCCCCTTCCTTTTCTTTTCCTGTTGTCCCATAATCATCACAGAAAACCACAGGGGTAAACTTGATCTCAGAGATTATCCTTGTGAAGAAAGCAGCACAGGGGAGGCTGCCCAATCCACCTGAGCAGCGCAGGCAGCCAACCTGCCCCGGCCGCATCCGGAGCGGGGCTGGCGAGGCAGGGAGGGCACGGCAGAGGAAGGATGCAGCGCCCTCGCTGCTGGGGGCCACCGAGCCCAGCCTTTACACTTGCAGCTGCTGTCGGATGAGAGCGTGGGCAAAGTGCCATCCTGGCAGCAGCGCCAGCAGCTCAGGAGGCACCGGCTGGAAGGAGGTGATTAGGCTGCCGTCAGCTGGGGAGGGAAGCTGGGGTGAGGAGCTTTGGAGCAGCATGGAAAAGGCAACGATTCCTGCAGGAGAGAGGGAGAGCAGAGAGCCTGTGCCTGGAGCCAGGCTTCCCACATCTATTGACTTACCAGAGCCATTACAAGATCACCGTTACTATTGGCACTATTATCACTATGTTGTGTTTTAACTCACCCGAACCAGCTGCTGCGGGAAGGGTCCTCGGGAGTTTTCTGGCACGTTGATGGGTGGGATGACCCAGTCCCGCTTCTGCCGCCGCAGCCCGTTGGCACTCTGGTGCTGCCGCCAGGGCAGCAGGGTGTCACTCTGCTGCTGCACCAGCTCTCCAGGCAGTGCCTTCCTTCCTTTGGGCTGTTTTGGAAACAAGAAAGCACAGCCAGTCAGCTTCTTCCTCACTTCTTATGAGCTGTCCCAACAGCGGCATAAATGGCCGCAACGGAACAAAGATAGAACTTACTTCACTGGCAGCTCTGCTGTCACCATGTTTTCACAGAAACAGGCAATCAGCTAGGTTGGAAAAGACCTTGGAGATCAACAAGTCCAACCTATGACCTAGCATCACTTCATCAACTAAACCATTCACAAATATATGGAGCTGTCACTCCCAAGTCAAGATGCCTCCCAGAAGGTATCGTCTTCACTACACCAGCTGCAAGGAGATGCAGCAGAGCACTGGAGTAAAGAAGTTGCTGCCAATTTCCCGTAAGTACAATCTACCAGAACACAAAAAATGGGAGAGAATTCCTTTACATTCCATGTCATGGGTCCAGCTTTATAGTCTGGCATTAAGCATAAGAACGACAACAAAAACCTACAGCCTGTGGTTCTGCAAAGGAATTCTGCCACATGAACCCAGCCCCAGCCAGAGGGAGAGTCAGCCCCATGGCTGCAAAGGTGCATTAGTTCAGATTCTTAGTGCTTCATAACAAACAATCTTTAAATGAGAGCTGGGTTTTGAACACAAATCCCAAAATACACACCCCACACTGTGTGGGAAGTGTAATACATCTCAGGCACAGTAAATTTCCATTTTTTGGTGTGACTTTGAGTCCTTCTTTGTGATTTTTTTTTTAAACTATGGATTCTCTGCATGGAATACTTCACTGCAGGAAATATTACAGTGCTATGAATAAAAATGGAAATGGTGGGACAATGGTTTTGACTTAGAGAGACTGGATCACTGTTAGAAAATGTATGCCTTATAGAATGATGAATCAATGAAATGTAGATTTGGGAAGGATCTTCAGAGATTATGCAGTCCAATACTTCAATACTCTGTGGTCTTCTAGGATTCCAGCAATTACTTCTGAAAGTCTGCAGGAAAGATAACTAGTGAGGCCTTTTGTTACCATATGGTGACCTGCACTCCCACCAGAAAATGTTCAAACTTTCATAAATCACAAAGACTGCAAGTTGCATTCTTTTCATTTGAGGTAAGATCCAGTGGGAATACTGTTCTCTGAATGTTACAATTTCCAGCTATTTTTCTCAAAGAAAAACCCCAAAACCCACTCACCCCAAATCCAATGCCCCAATACATAAGAACAATGCAGGAAAAGCCATAAAAGCATTTTCTGAGGCTCCAGCCATTTTAAGCCACATTCACTTTTTGCCTTACTCCAAACATAAAACCCAAACACACTCCAAGCAGTTATCTCTAGGCACTGATTTCAAAGGGAATCATTGCTTCAGGCTTTCTAGTTTGATGCAAATCCATCTATTAGCACATTTCAATTCCTGTTTGGGAGGTAAAGAAACAGGCAGTCAGCTCAAGACTATACAGTATATGAAAACTGAACAGTATATGAAAGTTAAATTGAGATGTGGCTCCAGAGCCGTGCAAATCTCTTGAAAAAGCTGGAGATACTGAAAGCTGAGCACAGCAGCAAGGAGCCCATTCTCACAGCTTGGTCACGGTTCTGATCTCTGTTACCTGTGGAGGGCAGACATCCACTGGCTGCAAGGATTGGAAGCATTTGTGCCAAAATGCAGCTATTTTTATTGCAAACCTTAAAAACAAGCCTGTTGCAAAGCTGAATTTTCAGTCTTTTCAGTCACACACAGAGGCATGTTCCTCAGGTCCTGTCTCACACTTATGACGTGGGTTGAGTTCACCTAAATGCTCTTTACACACCTTCAACAAAATCACAGCACCATGTTCAATATTTAAATGTTGTTCTTAGAATGCTTAGTGAAGTGTGCAATAAACAAAGAAACACAATCATGGTGTGGCAGTGGGAGACTTTCTCAGGGTAGTCAAGCTACTGGTAGGCACTCCTGACCTCCTCCTTCCCATGGGATGCAATGCTATATCCAAAAGAGACTTCATTTAAAATGCATTTTATTGCCAGAAAGGTGTCTTTTCTGAGCACTGATGAAAACAGTGTTATCTAAAGAAGACACCCAGAAACAAATGACAACGTGAAACAGAACTATGAGACATGAGCCACAGAATAGTGGATATCCCTTTTTTTTTAATTGGCTTGCGATTCCCAAATGGCAATCCTTTGAGAGCAGGTATTTGGATCAGTTTATGTAATTGGCAAGTAAGCATGGCGATAGATTATGAAAGGATGGTCAAATAATTTGTGCTCTGCTGAGTTTACACAGTGGAATGAGTCTGAACTAAAGACAGACTTGAGAATTAACACGAATCCCAAAGCTCTGTGTACACTGAAATAATTAGTGTCAGCTCAGCAAGGCAATACCAGCCTTTTTAGTCTGTATGAAATACTTGCTGGCAGGTGACTAGACAGTGACTAGCTTGCTTGTCACTCTTGATGATGTTTTCCTATATTAGAATAGATCATCGGCATGACTTTGAATTTGATATGTAGAATTTCAAAAGCATCTTGCAAAAACGATTTTTTTCTTTTTTTAAACAACAGCCCTTTTTTATCTTCATTTGTTGACAATGCATTCTCATGACCTTAATTTCTCTGGAGCTGTTTAAATATGTTGTACATGTTTTCTGCTGTTTAAAAGCTGTGAGACAAATGCAGTAACAAAGTCTGGTGAGTATAAATGCCAGAACTATTCAGATCTCTGACTGAAACATCTCAGAACATATATGGAATAACAGCATCATTGAACTGCAAGCCCCAGAAAAGTCTCCAGTGTTTCTGAGTTTCCAAGAACCTAAAGTTCAACTCAAAAGCAGAATGTGACACCAAATTCAGTTAATTCTAAAATACAGCTTCCAATTCTGGTTTTGCTGAATAACAGTTTTTACTGAGATGACAACTGCTGCTTCTCTTATGGCCTCACTGGCCACATGCTTTATGGAATCTCAGAAACATTTTCAAAAGATAAAATATTCCTCTACCTTTTGTAATGCCACCAGAACATAAACTGTCCAAAGTCCTTCACAAAATCAAGTCAAGAACCTCTAGTGCTCCTGGATGTGGAGTGATTTCCCTTCACTGTTTTGGGGATTCTCTTATATACGGCAGGAGGGTGATGTTCTGCAGCAGCAGAGAAGGCAATCCATGAAACACATGCCCAGGGGAAAGTGAAATCCACTCTCCATTCCAAAAATTGGTGACAATTTATAACTTCTTACAACAGGATCAAACTCTAAACATGGAACATGTGAGCATGGTCTTTGGTAATACAAAGATAATTGCAGGAGGCTATAAAATAGTCAGGTAATTCAGTAATTATGCCTATCACTTTAGGACACTGATAATCTAGAGAAATACAGCTGAGTCAAAGCAGATGAAAATCTTCAAGATCAAGGAGAAAAAGTAATTACAAAGTGTGGGATGAAGATATACAGCAGGAGAAGAGCTCATGCTGGGATGTAAACTTATTAGGAGAGTTTGGATTCTGTATTACCTAATGCCTTAGTATTTGTATTGGGGGCAGAATCTTTCAGAGTTTGCTGACGAAGCTGAGCAGTCCTGTGCTGGTTGTATTATTTAAAGCCCAAATTCTGCAAGCCTGGGATTGACACTTGGCTCTGAGTTATTCCATGTCTCTACCAGTGAGCTTCTGGCACATAACTGTGACACACATGAGCAACACCAGTGCTGGCAAATCATAACGCAGCTCTTGCATCTTCTGCTGATAAATGCTTCCCTCTGGAATGTGCCACTCTAGTATTTGTTATGAGTAGTTGCAGGGCAGAAGAAGAGCCTCTTGGAGACCATTCTCCCTGTGTTTGATAAGGCAGCTGAAGAGCTGAGGATCAACTGCAGCTCAGAGTGGCAGAATCTGCCCTGCAATTCCCCTCACCCCTTTTTTTGGTTTGGGGTTTTTTGTTTGGCTATTAGTTGACATCAATTAAAAACATATAGGAGTTAATCAGAAACCCTTCACTGAGATGGCAGATCGAGCTTTCAGAAAGCAATGCAAGGTTGCTTGGAGGAGGTGCAGCTTCAATCACAATCCTAATTTTTCACAATCTATATTGATTGTGAAAAGAACTTTCTTCTCCCAGACTATTCATAGAAGGTGTCAGGGGATCTTGGAGTCCACGTCAACAACTTCAATGGCTTTTCCCAGGAGTCATTTCGAGTCCCTTTTCAGTCTAGAATTGTCCTTAAGGATGGTGAACACAACCTGCTGCATTGGGAAGAGGACACAGGGCTAAATCCCAAAGGGATTGTCAGACTTCAAAACCCAACAGCTTCAGGAAACCTTACTCCCAACTGGTGAGGCTGTAGGGTGCTTCAACTAACTCTATTTACACCACGACGCTGAGAACTCAGAGACATTCCTTGTCTGCACCTGGCACTGGGAATAAAGCATAAGTTAAAAAGTCATTTATTGAGTCTATAATCTCTTGTCAAGTGTTGGTCTGTGGCTTTCATTTATTGGGAGACTCAGACCAAACCCAACATCTACTTGTAAAAGAGGTCGAAAAATAACCCCTGACAGAGCAAGACATGTGGGATCCCAGAAGCCCCTCCAGCCCTATCCTGCTCATGATAAGGCTACAAGCTGCTGACTTTTCACTGGTCCACAAATAAAACCAGTGAGTGTGAAGAAACACCAGCTTCCACCTTCCGCTACACTTAGCAGTAGCCAGCCTCGCCAGCTGGCTTGTCTCCCCTCCCAGCCAACCTGCCTTTGATATCCGTCAGCCTCTGGCTACGGAGACATCTGGAAGTTATTATCCAGCAGAGCGTATCACAAACCCATTTACATAATATAATATCATATTTTGTGTTCCTGCTTAGCTGAACATTTTGGATCACTCTAATGTTTGGGTAAATAAGCCACCATTCCCTGCATATAAATAAGAAGTGAGTCTTAGGGTACGTTTGTTGGAGATTAATAATTTCATAGGGCTCAACCTGAAAAATGAAATGCTCCAGATTTGGCATTAAAATATATTACACTTGCACTTGCAACAAAAAGTACCTGCAACTGGAGGAAAGGAAATAAGGCCTTTATTTCCCAGGTATCAAAATTATTTATGATTTAACCTGTTTTATTTATATGCCAATCTTATTATTTTCGTAGGATCTTTAACACTTCACACTAGACTTTTTCAGAAAAGAAATAATACTTGGGCTGCTTTGTTTCTAGTGTCACTCGTAGGGTTTAACTGAGGCAGTGTGTTTCTAATACATTTTTGTCAATACAAGGGGCTACAAAGCCACCTTTAGTCCATTGCTCAAATATATTTCCCTTCATCTCCTGTATCAATATACATTTTGAAAACTGATACCATTTTCTACCAGAGAAAAAAAGAATCTATTTAAAAATATTTAATCTGAAGCGCTTTTGCTTGTTTCCATGGTAGCTGCAGAAAGGACAGGAGAAAATGGTATTTACCAAACAGAAAATAAGACAATGAAAACAGAGCATAATTCTTTAACAAAGGGAACATGAGAGTGCTGAAAAATAAACATTTGCATGAATTCTGTTCTAAGGAAACAACATTTTGCTGACATCAGGGATGGCAGTGGAGGACGAATGAACCCTTTTTTCCCAAAATGCACCATTTCTCCAGTTTTTGATCTTTCAGTATAGAAAGATATTCCATTTTGTGTTCTCATATAGTAGAATGAAAGGGTTGCAGAACAAACAGCAAATTTATTTATTTTACGGTAATTGATTCCTTTTTTATTTAGGTCATTGCTGAATTTGCTGAGGTTTGAGACAGGAAAAAATGTTGTTTTAAAAAGATGAGACTTTTTATTTTAGACTTTAATTTATTATAGTTGTGCTATGTGAAGCTATTTTTTAGGAACTGCACGGGTAAGGAATCCATAATCTGTTTTTCTCCTTATCCACCCTCTAGAACTCTGTGAAGACTGTCTGTATTAGCTTTATTTACTAATAGTTGTTAGCTGTAGTAAATTTAATCAAAGACAGCTTCATGTCACATCCCATTACCATCACAGCATAAATTGCCATTCATGAATGATTTGTGTCAAAGAGCTCTGAAAACTATTGTTTTAGCAGCAAGATGTTCCAACGTGCACATTAAATTAATGTGTTTGCAGAGAAGCCACTAATTGACAACGAGATGGGATTCTGGCAGTACACTTCCACTTTAAAGATAATGAACAGTGTTCAAATACAAAGAATCCCCTCTGCTCCTAAAACTATACTGATAATTTCAGGTATAAACCAATCCTGACAGGATATTTCCAGTACCTAAGCAAGCTGTTTGATCATCACGACTTCCAAAAGCAAACAGTAGAATTGCAGCGTTTGTGACCTTTATCAAATCTGGCTACGTACAGTCAGAAATGTTATGTTTGGTTAGGAACTCATTAAACAAAATTACCTCTCCATTTATAGAAACCATGCAAGTACAGTATAAAACATTTTAATTAAATCAGCTAGTTAAGCAAAAATTCATTACTTTTTGTTTTTATCAGCTAGCAGTGGGGCTGCACAGAGCAGTTCGCATTGGAGTCAATTAGTAAGAAAACTTGTCAGATTTGGCAAGTGCATGAGCTTCCAGAACACTTCAGCTGACAGAGAAGAAGAAGTTTGACTAAAAGCTAACCAAGTTACTGCCCTCAGAGGGGGAGAATGAGCCACGTAACACACACAAATGCATCAGCCATGCCAAAACCCCTCATTCGCGAGGAGTCAGTGTCAAAGCTCTTCATGCCCTGCTCCTTGAGAGCTGAAAAATGAGGCATGCATGCAAATTTAAGGTTATTAGGTATCTGGCAGGCTTTGGAAAATTTTAACCAATAGAACTAGTAAAATGTGATCAGTGTGACCGAGGAGTCAAAATGTTCCTTGGTGTTGCAGGGCTGCAAAGCAAGAAAAAAGCTGAAGAAGAGTAACAGGTAAAACCATGGAATTTTTAGATAGGGAGAACATGACACACTGGCTTATGTGTCAGACAGAAGATTCTTTGCAAAAGGTGCAGCAGGGCCCTTTGAGGGTTACAGTAAGTAACTGAGTTAAGTCTGGACTCCAGAGAAATGAGATGCACCAGCTCTGAGCATAACCCATGTGGTTACCACAGAAAGCTCTTACTTAAAAAAACCCAAAATACATGTTACTCTCTTTGATCAGAAAACCTAACAAGGTTGATGAGGCCCCATCACACAGGCTGCAGCTAATGACCCTGGGGCCAGAACGGGGCTTTTCAGGCGCCTGCTGGCCAGGCTGGGACAGCAGGTGTTGATTTCCCAGTAGAATTTAACTGAAATTCAGAAATCTCCTGAACTCACCCATACCTTCTGTTGGATAAGTTATCATCAATTTAAGCTGAAATCCAGCCAGTCACCAGAGCACTTCAGTAAGCTTTGCTTTTGTGCTGTAGCATCAGGACAGGCAGCGCGCTCACTTCGTTACTGAGCACACACAGAATGCCCACGGGATCTCTAAGGGACAGGAGTTTCAGCTGGCAAGGAGAGGGAGAGCTGTGCTCAGACTTATTCTGTGGTACCACACAGATGATTAGAGGCACCTCCTGGCCAGAGCACTCTCTCTCAAGGTTTCAAATGATCTTCCTCTTCCATTCTCTGCAAGAATCACGCACCAAAGCAGGTACATTAGAAATCTGTCTGCCTTTGGTGGAATCTTCTGTGGCTTCCACAGGTTTTCAGCACCTGTGATACTTTTCTTGTCATTGTCAGGCTTTGAATATTGCAAGAGCCTGTCAATGGACAGAAGATGACATCACCCCCAAAGCCCAGCTCTGGTTGTACTTTTCCTCCTCATTTTAAGGCTTGAACATCTTATCCCAACAAGAAATGTTCTGATGAGATTGTTTCCTTGCAAGGCTCCCCACATCAACTTGACCTTTCCACACTCCCTTTGTAAAATCTAATCTCACAGTGCTTCTCAGGTAGGATTGTTTAAGAAACATCTAAATTACTGTTGTACTCTACCTTCTAGTGTTTACGAAGAGACACTTCTATCTTCAAGTTAATGTCATTCTCATAATTGGGAGAATCCATACACAATGGTTTCAGAAGTACAAGCACTTCTCAAGAGGAGGGCTATTAAATCACAAAATACTCATACTCATTACCTGTAGGTTGGGAATAAAGGTGGTAGATCTTGTCACATATTATACAGTAAAAACCTCTATAGTAACTTGGAATTACCTCTCTCATCCTGCACCTAATCTTGAGAAAAATGTATGAAATTCTTGCGCTACCAATCTGAGCTCTTCCTCCCCTGAGTTTTTCCTCCCCAGAAAAACGTCTAACAAATAATTGAAAACATGCTTCCAAAACACATTTTCTTTGCTCCTAAAACTCAGACTACTACAAGTGATCTTCACCACAGAAAGTGGGACCCAGTCTACCCATTAAAAGCCTGTGAAAAATTGTAATCTTATTTTATTTTTCTAAAGCCATGAGGTTCAAAAGAGACATGAATTAAAATAATCATAGTGAATTAAATGTAACAATACTCCTCCTCTTCATAATGTCTGCAAGTAAAAAGATCACAAGAGATTTAAAAGATCACAGGCGCTGCTGCTACTTTAGCACAAAGCAAAGTAATTCAGTCTGGTACTTCTCCTCAATGCTAGCATGAGAATTTGCCCTTTCAAATTATCCTTTGGTTATTTCAAGAGGCTCTTGAGAAAAGACTGTTCTTCTTTTTTTTCTCCAATTCCATTATGCACCTAAGAAATGCTCAAATTTGACCATGAGGACACGTTTAATTTATCTCCATTTGCAAGATGAAATTTAAGCCTGAGCTTCAATGCTTTGCTGGGTGGGGACAAGTGTTCGAGATCCCACTCCTTGCTGGGACTGGAGGCCCTCAGGCCACCCTGCCCTGCTGGACACCCATCCCAAGCTCCTCTCCTCACTCCTCCAGCTGGACATGCCAGAGGGTCACTACCTCATCCAACAAGCCAGGATGGGTCTCCAGGGGCTGGGAGGAACCAATACCCTCATTCACACTGAGCTTGCATCTACCAATCTGCCTCAGCTTGCTGGGCTAAAGGAAAGATCCTGGACGCTCGAGGCCCCTAAAAGAAAGTTTATTTTAATGTACATGCCTGTATGAAGCAATTTTTGTCTGTATTCAAACTCATGTTTACAAGCAGCTGTCATCACATTATCACAGCAATGAAGGTATTTTTAGGCTATCCAGTCCAAAATACTTTTTTCAAGTGGAAGTCATACTTCAGTAGTTGCCAACAAAGAACATGAAATGGAAGGTCAAAAGCTTTGATCTGGCAAGGGCAAGAAACACATCACAGGCAGGAGCACACAGCAGTCCCAGGGGTTGGTTTTATCAGAAAAAAACTTATTTCCGTGTAGGCAGTTCATTCCTTAGGACTTCTTTTTGTTTGAAGGAAGCAGATCTGGAGTGAATTTCACTTACAGATGGTCTTTTGAGCCCAGCTTTGAACCTGACCCTTAGTATGATGCTGACTGCTCAAGAACTAAATGCAGCAAGTGCAGCGATTGGAAACTTCCCATAGTGGGCTGATTTTCCAAGACAATGAGCACCTGTGTGTCACATCTTATCTTGGCTTCAGCACAAGGCAATGGGATTCAGCACACCTGAAAATCAGGCCAGGGAAGTTCACGTGTTTTCACAAGCACCACCCTCTCCTCCTGCAATGATTACATGTGAGATGTTCAAATTCACTTAAGCATGAGGTCAGGCAAGTTCAGCAGATGCATCTTCATTAGACCCACACAGTTATCATGAGCAGTCTCACTGGTAACAATTTTATGATTCTAATTTATTAGTCATCCTCTTTCTCATCTTTTCCACTGATCTGATTTGTTAAAGCTCCAAAAAATGTCTCTTATCTGACAGAAACAGAAATCTCTGTAGGTACCCCACCTGACTCCAGATGCTGCTTCACTGATGAGATATAGAAATAAAAATTATTCCAGCTGCCATTTTGCTGGATTTAGTTACTGCCTTGGACCCCCCACAAAGGTAGTGAAAGAGGACAGTTCCAGTGTAATGACCTAGTAGTTAAAATATTTACCACTTACTGTCAGAAAAAAACAGGCAGGATGACAAATAAAACCTCATTTTCCCAGCCCTTCTCTAGTGATAAAACAGTTCAATGGGGCAAACTCTCATCACCCTGATGCCAGAGATAACATCTCACCCTAAAAGAAGGAAGAAAGAAAGTGAACACATTTTTTCTCATTTCCTCCAGGTGCACCTGCTCAGGAGTGTCTGGGAGACTGGAGTCACTGGAAGCACAGATTCCGCTTAAACTCTGATTTCCTCCCTCAAGGGAGGGCTCCCCAGCCTCGTGCAAAGCATCCTGGCTGCACAATAACCCAGGCCATGAACAAGAGCAGTGCTGAATAAGCCTTTTCTTGCCCAGAGATCTTTGTGCATGTGATCAGCAAAAAAAGGCTGTACTTGGAACTTAAAACCTCAGCCAGGTAAAATATCACAGATGATTATTTAAAGGTTTAAAAAAAAAAAATAACCCTCTGTCTGTAAGAATCAGCTTTTCACATTCACATTGTATGGCTGTGGACTCATAGCTGGGTTGTGAAAGCAGCCCAAAATAAGATGAGACATAGTAAAACACAAGCTGGGCTTAAGCAAGAATTGATTTCTGACAGCAGTTCTCAATGTTTTAAACTCTAGCTGCAGACCTCATATATTTCCAGATTTAACTGCACAATTCCCAGTGACTGAACTTTACAAATACGTAAATGCTCAGAATTTGAAAAGCTCAAACAACAAGAAACTTTGGTTGACATGAACAAAGCAGTAGTTTTTTTTACAAACTAAATCACTGGCAGCTAAGGACTGACATCTTACATGTGCTGAACATATCCTGTACCTCTAAGCTCTTTTGTTGTGAATTCCTTTCTATGCTGTATTTCTACAATCTGGATTTTGTAGAGAACTACAGAAAAATAGATAGTCAAATAAATACAGAAGAAAATTTGCCAGATGTGCCTTAGACACATGAAAGGACTGAAAATTAAATATAAATGAGAAGGTCAAAACTTCACATGGGATGAGCCAACACAGGGTGGAGGAAGCTGACTTTTCAAGGAATGATGAGGAGGAGCTGGGACTGATGAACACATAGGGCAGGTGTGGGGTGTGAAGGCACAATATTTCTACTTGTAATTGGGAAGATTTGAGTTTCTGTAACCAAAAACCAGGACACTCTGAAAACTGCAGTCTTTAGCAATGTCACTGTTCACGAACATGCTCTTAATTTTTAGAGTTTTGTCGAATCAATGTCCAATTTTTCAAAATAATAGCTTGCACTCTTGGAAAAGAAGACATTACACTGCTAATTCCAGATTAAAAAAAACTCAGCTTTACTTTTTCTTCTGGAGCATTATCCCACTCAAGTTCATCTTTCACAAATGCTGACACAAGCCACAAAGACTTTATATTACTTCATAAAATAGCATATTTTCTCTTTTCATCTTCTCTTCTCTTCTCTTCTCTTCTCTTCTCTTCTCTTCTCTTCTCTTCTCTTCTCTTCTCTTCTCTTCTCTTCTCTTCTCTTCTCTTCTCTTCTCTTCTCTTCTCTTCTCTTCTCTTCTCTTCTCTTCTCTTCTCTTCTTCCTTCTTCCCAAACTACACCCACAGCCCTGACCGATACTTTCAATTGGAAAAACAGGCAGCCAGAGAAGAACAGTAGAAGAAACTTTATCTTAAGTATTTATTGTTATGCTGGAATATCAATCAGTTTCCTATGGGGTAATTCAGCATTCTTGTGGGAAATGTTTGACCTCATTTGCATTTTCTAATTGAACTGCTATCAGGTTTCCTGCAAGACTGAACAAAAAATTTCCTTGAGTTACTAACATCACTTGTATTAACCAGAAAAAAAGTTTCCATTCAAGTGTTAGCTGGGGAGGAGGGGAAACGTATGCTTCATGTATCGTAAAATACATTTTTAAAGTATTTGCCTTCTTTTCTGTCATTTCACCCTTCTAGCATGACACTTTAATATAGTAGTTAGAACTCTTTCATTACAGTGATTTTCACTGAAAACTGGCAGGTTATTCAGTCATCTAAAGAAATCAGCACATTTATAAGGCCAGCACTGTGAAAGAGGGGAAATTGTTCCTGTGTTGGGACACCAAACCTTCTGATTTTGCAGTGGAAGCACACAAGGAGAGGACTGTCCCAACAAGAAATGATCTGCTGCCTTGGAAGCCCTTGGCCCCACCAAAGTGCTCTCAGCCTCTTACACAGGTTTTCAGTCACACATACTGTGACAAGAAAGGATAAATAGATCCAAAGGATCATTTATAGATGGATTAATCCTCTGTGGTCTCCTGGAAGCAGCCCACGATCCCCACTGTGCAAGCAGGCTCGCTCCTGGCCCCCAAAATCTCAGCCAGTATCCCAAAAACATTGATTTCTTCTCCGACATTTATTTTGTATTATAACTACCACAATAGACTAAATGTCTACTAATAGCCATTCTAGGAGGGCTGGTTTTGATGCAGTTTTAATCCCTGGATAATCATGAAATCAATTCTGATTTATCCTTTCAGAGAGGGTTCTGAGGGACACCAAGCCCCCCGTCACAAGGGGCAACTCTTGCTGAGTGCCATTGATCATGGAGCTGAGGAGAAACAAGGTAAAAGGACTTTTTTTGTGCTGTAGATGCCAACAAATGTGATCAGCAGATGCAGTAACCAAATTTCATGCCAATTATTTATAATGTCTGAGAACTGTTCAGCATTTTAGCAAATCAGTCACAAATTTACAAAGTAAAATGGAAAAAAATGGATGCACCAGAAGAAAACTGGTTTCCCTTCCTCTCTCAGGTTACCTTCTCCTCTCTCTCCCACATTTGCCATATCTATAATCTGAGTATAACAAAATAGTCTGAAATGCCTTTAAAAATATGTATATAGTTCTGCTTGAGTCATAGTATTCTACACAAAACCAAATGTGAAATCTGCCTCTAGTAAAAGCCACAGAACATATAAGGGTCATGGCCTGAAACATACTGAACAGGATATTGCAAGGTTTGGGGTTCTTTTTTCAGCACAAACACTGTTATTTTTTAAAACAATATCATAATCATATTTATTTCTTCAGTAAACAAAGGATTATTTTGCTTGCAAAAACCACATGCATTTAAATAAAACACAAGTCAGATGCCTGCTATAGGGACCTACAATAAAACTGCCTATGACCTTGTCATTAGTCTTGTTTTCTGTATTTTTCCAGCCTCAAACTACACATTAATAAGGCTTTTAGGAAGGAGGGATATGAATTTTAAGAAGCTTAGCTCTCTCTATTTTCAACTACAGTTCAGATTACATTAACATTAGATGAATTTCCAACCACATATTCTACAAAAACAGAAATGTGTGCTTGTTCAGGTTTTTTTTTTCTGCTAAACTGAGAAGAAATTTAAAGCACTATTTAAGACATCTTACTTTGTTCCTTCAATATTTAATTACTTTTAGATAGAAGCAGTATTTCTTTGGTTAGAAATGGCAACTAGACTTCACAGTAACAAACAGGGCTTAATTACATCTCACACGAGCCGAAGCCTTACTGAAGAGCAGCAGAAGTGTATTCATATGACCCTAAGCCCTGCAAAACCTTTGGAGTCAGCCCACTGGGTAAGTGAGAGATTTAAGTCCGTCCTAGTCTTTTCCTTTTTGTCTGACATGTGGCAAAAATTTTCCCAAATGGCACAGAGTTACATGGTGGAATTCTAACAACTTGACAACGTAAGTCTCTCCTTCTTTCCCCATCCTGCCCTGCACTCTCTGTCCAAGTACCACAGAAAGGATGATGGCAGAGACCAGTCCTGCTGTTTGGAGCATTCCTGTAGTGCATTAATGCAAATTACAGCCATGGCCAAGAGACCCCACCTGTCCCTGAAGGAGCCATGGCTGCTCCCAGGACACACACCTTCATCCTTACTCCGCAAGATCCAGCAATGGATCACGCCCTTGAAATAATTCCCTGCCAAATTCTGCCCAAATGTCACCACACAACCAGCCGAGCATTGTGTTGTTACCACCAGAGAATACAACTGCATTTACTCTGAGTAGTAAAGGATCTCCATCCTAGACTAGCACTGAAAATGGAAAGGTGAACTGCTGCTGCCAAAATTGATATGGAAAAGGTGGGAAAGTGCCAGCTACTCCAGGGGCAGAGCAGAAGTGTTGTCATGGAGCAGCCCCCAACTGCAATGGCTCTGTGCAGCCCAGCACTACATTTCACTGAAGAAGCACTGCTCTCAGACTGCTGGTCAGGGACAGAGCCCTCCTGCTTTTCAGCTGTGTGTATAGAACTAAAGCAGAGAGAAATCATCTGTCCCCTTTTGACTGAAACACTGGCTCTGGCTTTTCTCTGTTGGGGCAGGCGAGGGAAGATGCTGGCACTGAACAGAGGGGACGTTGGCACTGCAGAGTCGCGCTGCGCGCCACTGCCTGCCCCTGTGTGAGCACGTGTCCCTTATCAGGCAGCAGCAACGCTCCCTGTCCTTGCAAGGGAAGGAACAAGCCCAAATCTCCGGTCTGGAAGCTGCAGGGCCATGCAGATTGCTCGCAAGAGTAACTCTGAAAACCGGAGAGATGAGGAGCAGAGCAGAACTGTCAGCACATGACTCCAGGCCCATACTCTCACAAAAGAAATCTGAACTTAAAGCCCTCACTAACTGACTCTTTACCCTTCATCTGCTGGTTTGACTTGGAGTCAAGAGAGATTATCAGCAAAGTGCAAATATGATGCACACCACCTGCAGTGTATGACAGAGACAAGTGGCCAGAGAACACTTCCCTCGCTGCAGACCTGAAATAATTTCTGTCAGAGAGGTTCAACAATCATTTGCAAGGAATTTGATGTTGCTCATGGTATCTCCTACTTGGACACTTCTTTATGAAGCACAGACCAGGCTACAAAAATACTTTGAGGTAAAGGAAGAACAAAGTAGGAAAAAGAACTTTGAAAAAATTCTGACCTTGTGTCCGCTGTGTTGGGACTTCTCTGCCACCAGAAACCTGACCATGGCCTCCCATCTGCCCAGGGTCTGGGGGTCCCAGGCGGTCACCACCAGGATCAGCTGCTTGGAGGGCACTTGCAGGTGGTGGGCAGTGTACAGGGTCCCGTCCGCCCTCACCTTGAAGTCCAGGCTGTTGGTTTCGTACTGCACGCCCTTGTTACCGGCACAGTTATTAAATTTTACTAGAACAGAGAGGAAGAGATGGGAGAAATGTGTGAGATTGGAGTGATAAGGAAAGCAATCAAATACAAGTTTCAGACATTTAATTTTCACTGATGTCTTCTATATCTCTAATAACCATCAAGGAAATGATTTAACTGTTTCTTCGACCTTTCAGGAGTGCTCTTTTGCTTTATCTCTGTTCCCCAGGGAAGAAGTTGTAAGCCATTTTTAAAGTATTTGATAGAGTTTCATTAGATCTCAAACACAGCTGTTCCCCATTTCTACAAGTGGATTTCTCCCTTGTTGCCATTATCTTTTAAATTCAACTGGAGTCTATTACCCACACTGTGGGTATTTTTTTTCAGAAAATGTTCTCCATTTCCCTAACCCTTCAATAACCTACTTACCAGATAGCCTATTTGCACATTCTTAACTGAAATTCAAAAGCCCATAACAATTCCATTATAAGAAACAGAAAAACAACAACAAAAAAATGAACACAGAAATAAAAGTTCAAACCAACCATTTTGGAGCGTGCATCTGCTGCTGGAACTGGAGCCCCCCATCCTGAGCTGCATTCCCACCTTAGCCAACCCCTCATGTTACAGCTACTGCAAAAAAACCCAGTAAAACTATGCTTCATAAACCATAACATGTCATTTGTGAGCCTACTTAGTCAGATCAAACTCTCCAGTTGCTGATATTTCTATTTTTGCCTTTTTTTGGTCAAAGTCTTTCACAGACTAGTTTGAAAACTATTTTTATTGGCATTATGAAACATGTCACATACATTAGACCAGAAAAAAACACAACCCTATTATATGACAGAATTGACAAATCTGATAGAAATTTAACCTGCAGCTAATAACACAGGAAACAAAACACTTTCTGCCATTTGAGTAATCCACGGGGCAGAACACACATGTGGTGAAGGAAAACATTGTACCCGTAAAAACGTCTCAAGTGAGTGAGAATGGATGCACAGCATTCCAGCTCAGATGCTCAGACAGGTTCTCATGTTGAGATGCTCCAGCCTGCCTCAAGATAAGGAGAACCTGCTGGGCCAGATCTGGTGGGCTTCAGGAGGCTCTTAATTCCTGCAGAAGGGCTGGATCCGATGGATCTGACCCAGACTGGCTGTGGTGGGAGAAGGGATGCAGTGCACACCAGGTGAGAGGAGCTTCTGGACAGTTGTACCCCACCTTTCCACCTGTACAACCACAGCTCTCCAGCGCTGCTCTGAGTTGAATCAAGGACTAATTTGGATTTAAATTTTAAAAAACCAACCATGGCATAGGTGAAAGAAAAAAGCATCCAGGAAATGGCTCAACCCATCTGGCATTAAAGCCCCAGGCCGCATCAAAGCACGGAGAAAGGAGGAGCAGACTGTGGCAGAGGAGGGGAAAATCCTTCCCATGCTTCACCAGTAACTGGGGTGCTGTGATCATTCATAACCATTTGCTGTACATCTACAAAGGCTTTCTGTGCTGTCTGTTTATTTAGACCACGCTGGTACATTTTTATGTGTGTGGTGGGAAGTGTTACCAAATGCTGCAGCAACTGCTGGGCACAAACAGTGAATGTCACACATTGATTTATAAAAAATAAGATGCATAAAGTTATCTAGTACATAAAAACAACCTAAGAGCCCTGGATGAGGATAAGCACACACATGGTTTGCTGGCACCTGCAAGAACTGGGACAATCTCAGACACCTGAGTGGGGAGATACCCTGGACCTCTGGGACTACCTTGCTCGGAGATCGCCTTCATCTCTCTGGAATTTCTGCAAATCTCCCCTGCATTCACAGCTACAATAAATATGTGTGAACATATCAAGTGCATCTTCACTTCTAAATGCTATTTATTTTCAGCTCAACACCATGGTCACTGTTAGAAATCTGGTACATCAACTGCTCTATTGCTGCACCCCTCTGCTGTGTAATGGTCATGTAAAACTCAAGTTCCATCCCTACTCCCCAGGTACCCATGTATCACACACTGAAAGGCATTTAAAGAAGAGAGAAAGGAGTGATAATGACTGCACAATAAAAAAAAATATTTCAGAGCTTACTTTGATTTTATTGAGATTAAAAGAAAGCCCTACAGTGTACCAGTGGTCTGAGAGAAAAACCCAAACAACAAACCCTTTCTATAGGTGTATGTAATGATTTCAGTATTCGAAGTACTTAAACATCTGCTTAAGACCCAGTTCGTGGCTCCAAGATGCTGCTCTGGTGTCATATGTCACTGTGCCGACTTTTATGCTCCATTATCTAAAAATGGCTACCTCGTAGACAAAGTCCCTCTGTGGTTGCTAATTACCTCCATTAGTTTAAAACAAACTTGACTAAAGACGGAGAAAATCCTGAGAGAAATCGTCTGATTTTTATTTTTTTTTCAAAGACGCACCGTCTGTCCCACATTCTTCCTCTCAGGTAGCACTCGTAGGTGAATGCTCAGCAAGGGATTAACACAGCCAGCGCCTCTCCTAAGAGCCTTTAGCAACTGCAAGAAAGGCTTCAAGGACACAAAGATCCCACAGTTTTCAGTTACTCTGTGCAGCAGCAACCAGCCCTGGATCACCTGGGCAGCTCTGCAGGAGATTTCAGCCCCACAGGGATGACTGTGCTCAGCTCTGTCAGGCAGAGGAGCAGCTCTGGCTCCAGACACTGTTCACGCACAGCACAGGAAACACACTGGAAATGCAGGAGAGCTGAGCTGCTCCCACTTCCATCACAAAGAAGGGCACAGCTCAATGCTGGGCTTGGCAGTGCTGGGCAAATGATCTTGGAGGTGTTTTCTAACCCAAATGATCCTGTGATTAGAAAACCTAAAATCATCTTCTTTGCTGCCCTTTGAAAATGAGTCGTTGGGATGTTACAAGACAACTGAGCTGCACTGTTTTATATATATATATATATACACACACACACATGTATCTATCTGTCTGTCTATCTATACATATATACACACAAAGATCCACATAATATATAAATCTCATTTAGATATATTCATATTTAAAATACTTTTTCCAAATATGTGTATAGGCTTAGGGAAAAAAAAAATCAAGCTATTGTTCTATAATAAATAGCATAGCTCGAGGAAAAGAAACCTCACCCATATTTTCAAATTCTATCTCTTAGCCCTAACTCTTTGCTCTTGTGGAGACAGAAATTAAAATTTGATTCAATGGCAGACAACTTTTGCTTTTTTACCCCTTTTTCTCCTTCAGAAATCTCTAAATCTACACAATTTGCAGTTGATGAAACTCTTGAATTTCAAATAATGCAATAAATAAATAAACAATCATTGGCTGTGTTTACTAGACTTAGAACTCTCTGTGGACACAAATCAATCTTTCTTTGACCAGTCTGATGCCTAAAGAACACTGCATGCATTTAACATTCAAAAGCTGCAGCATCAGTAATTAGAATTTCGGATAAACAGCAGAGTCACACATCTATCATTTTTACAGGATGGTAAAAACCCCCTAACTTTTTAAAAAATATGCTGGAAAAATGTTCAGTGAAGCTTATCGAAAGCTTATGCTAAAAACAGCATCTAATGCCTGATGAAAGGAAAACCAAGAAGGCACCCTCATTAGCAAGCTTTTAGGTTTAACCCTTTACCCTCATCATTTTTAATTGCTTCTCTGTGAAAGGAGGAAGTACATATATTTGATAAGCTGAAACAGGTACTGAGTGACGGGCAGAGAAGCTGCAGGAGTCTGCAGCAAACTGCTGGGCATCTAAGAAAAAAATGGTATTTTACTTCAAAAAAGACACAGGGTGAAAAAAAAATTTCAACAAGTTTTGCACTGTTCCCTTTTATTATTTGGCTTGTTAAGCTAGCTGGACAGAGTCAGATGTTCAAGTCAGGATCTTGAAAGATGTACGAATACACTGAACTTCTTGCCCCCCAAATGTCTGAGAGAAATACTGAATTTAATAGGACTATAAATGGTATAAACCAAAGAATTTGCTTTTAGCCTTATCCTTCTGGATTTTCCTTTGACTTCTCCTAGTCCATTAAAAAGTGCCCCCTCTGGCAAGCAGCATAGGGCGGGAAGAGCAGGAGGGTAACACTCGTTTATTAGGATAAACCCCCTGGCAGGAGATCATCCCAAAGTTCAGGATATGGGTCCCTTCAGAACTCTGTTTTTCACCATGGTTTTGAGGATTATCTCTGCAAAAGATGTTTCCTTCCCGAGGAACTTTAAAGCAGCAAACACACAGCACTATTTCCAGCAAGATTCATCTGCTTTTCAAGTTGTGTCTCTTGACCAGCTCCCTTACACCCAGTGCATTGGGATAAATCCAAGCTGCCAAATCCACACCTCTTCTGTGAACACCATTAAGGTGAAGATGGCTTAATGGTAACCTCTGGGAATTTCAGATGTCTGGGTAACCTGCAGAGTCCTCAGCATGCATAGAAATGTCCCTCCTGTGTGATCCTGAGCAAATCACCTGCATTCCTGCCCTGGCACTTCTGGCCCGGAGCTCCCAAATGTCTGCACTCATCCATTTCCTCCGGCTTCTGCACGGAGTCCAGTCCTGGCCAGCACTCCCTGCATGTCACCACACCAGAAATCAAAAAATCCCAAACATGTCCTGCGTGGAGAGGCTCCTGTTGCCGACGAACAGGCATGAAACTGTTCAGTTAACCACAAAAATGCATGGGCACATTACAGCCTCACAAAGTGATTTCTCCATTAAATGCTAATGTAAAGCAGAGCGTGCTGTGCCTTGTTGGGAAACTGTCTTTATTTGGAAAAGTAAGTATGCAGCATAAAATTTTACACAGCCACATTTTTGAGGCATCCTTCTTTATGTTTGTGCAATTCCTCTGTGAGTCTGTGAGAAAACTGTTCAGTGGAACCAGCTGCAGCTGAGTGAATTTCCCTTGGCCACACTGGAATCCTGGAGCAAAGCTGGGATCTGAGCTCTGGAACTCAAGCAGCCAGGAAACTTCCTCCATCACCCAGATACAAGTGGACAAGACAGAAAAATTAGAAAGATGGACTTTGAAAAAGCAAAGAGGGGCAGATCCTTCTCCCTACAAACTACTGGGCATTTCCACATTAGAGCAGGGTGAAAAATTTAAAGGGATGTCACATAAATTATTGCAACTGTTGTGCGAAATGGAGTCCCATGAGCACATATGAATACATGGTGGAATTATTCTGTGACTGAAATATCTTGTCTACAAGAGGAAAATGCTGAAAGAGAGGCAAGAGGATTTTAATAGAATTATAGAGTCCTGAAGGTTGGAAGAGACCTCTAAGATCACAGAGTCCAGCCCTTAACCCAACCCTGTCAGGTCCACCCCAGATCATGTCCCCAAGTGCCACAGGTTATTTGAGCACTTCCAGGAATGGTGATTCCACCACTTCCCTGGGCAGCCTGTTCTACTGCTTGACAACCCTTTTGAACCCTTCCAGTGAATAATTTTTTTCTCATATCTAACTCTGGCGCAACTTGAGGCTGTTCCCTCTTGTCCTATCTTGTCCTATTTTGTTTCTCTGTATTAAAAGGATGGATGTATCCAGGTACCAGAGGAATTCTGACCACTCTGGAATAACTCAGAGAAGGTGTTTCAGTGTTTTGTGGAAATTAAAACTGATTTGAGCCATCACACTTACACACAATGCTACATCTAAGCCTGGACTCCTGCTTCTATCCCACTCCAGCTTACAGTAAATCCCACACTATCATACAATACACAGCCAGATTTGCTTCCTGCAGTTCATTAAATGCTCAGAGCCCTTCTCTTTCTCTACAAGAAAAACAACACATAAATAGGAAAAAAGATGGCTGTAAAACCTGATAGACAATGTGTAATTTTCATCTCCTCATTACTAGTTTTATAGGTTACATTTTCCACCATGTCCCCATAAAGGATATCACACTAATAAACTCTTAGTGTCTTTATTTAATATTTATAGCACCGTGGGAGAACCAAACTCTTCTGGTAAAAGGTAAAAACAGCAATTCAAACAGCTCTTTCAAAGACTAATAAACACATCCCTAGTGATTAAGAGTATACAGTTAAAAAAAAGGCTTTGTTTCAAAAAACTGTAGGAAATAAATGAATGGATGTTGGTTGGTACATGAATGTATATAAAAATGTGCATGCTTACACCCTCAGCTTCACAAAGTATTGATTATTCATTACGTTTTCTTGGAGTAAAAGACAAATATAATGAATGAATTCGGAGAATTAATGAACTATCCCACAGCCTATCATCCATTGAAAACATTTAGCATGATTTAGCATATTCTTAATGTTATTTTCTTGCAATTAATGGCACAGAAATCTGCTGCAATTCTACCCATTTCCTAAATCTCAGGTCAATGTGAAATATTACATCCAATTTTCCAGTGCATTATTTATGATCTCTGAGCTATGACTGCTAATATTTGCCTTACTAGAATAACAGTAAATTACCATAACAATTTACCATATATAATTATGTTAAACAAAATCTTTCTTTTTTATCTTCTTGTAATCTTCAATTACAGCAAATCCTTCTATTCAGAATATACAATAATACAACACTCATCACATTCCCAACCTATTACATGCTTGTTGGAAATGAGTCCATGTGCTACTCAACTGGTGACACCTCAGAATCAACAAATCAGCAGCAATCTGCCTCCAGCAGAAACTCAGATAAATTTCAAAAGGAACACAGAAGTATTTTATGTCTAAAGGCACATTTTGAATTTGCCCTCTTTAAGTTCCAAAGCTCAGCCCCCTCCAAGATCAGATTATCCATGTGGGTTCTAAGCACACACCACTGAATTCCTCACTACCTCATGTTCATCTGCAGCCATTCTGCTTCCACAAACCCAGGACTGTAGGTTTTATAGGGAAAATGGCAAGGCTTTTTTGTGCACAAGTAATTTATTTTAAAAATATAAAATACTTCTGTGGGCGTGATGGAACTACATGGAAAAGTCATCTTTTCATTTCCAGAGCCACCTAAATGCTTTCAATACATTTTCCGGCTTTATATTCACTTTTATCAGCTCTTGCTTACACAGAAATTCTGTTTTCATGGCCAGAAAAAAAAAAAAGGAACAATACATTTCAACAGACAAATTTGGATCCTTTAAAAAGTCACTCTGTCATGTGTGCAGTCAGCCAGCAGCAATGAGGAGTTAAGAGTACATTAAAAAAATCTAAATCCCATTCAAGCAAAACAAAAATCTAAATCCCAGACACTGAGTGCCTCCTTCATATTCCCACCTGTGCCATTTTTCATTTACTGGAAGCCAATTCAACTAAAATACATGTTTTTAAGGAAGAAAAAAATGAAGAAGTGTATTTCACTTTTGGTTTGGAATTGGAGGGGAGTACAGACCCCTGGGGAGAAGGACTACAGAACATGATAGAAAAGATGAATCACTCTGGCAACAGCCAGCCAGCCATTAATTTTCAGCAAGCCAGGAGTTGGTCCAATTAAGCCAGGCTCCTTTCTCTACATTAACATGCTTTACTCAGTTTTTTTCTGAAGCTAAAACATCAGCTCGAGACCCCAAAGGCTTTTCTATTTAGGATCAATCAATCTACCTTGCTGCACTGTAAAACATACACTGTCAGCTCCGAGGCGAGCACAAAAAAAGAGCAACAGTAGAAAAATTTGATAAATCGACACGTTCTGGCAGTTAGTAGAGGGATTCTTCCTACACTGTCACTTATTTTTATCTGATTAGAAACAAGTATTAATAAAGGGAATATTCCCTTCTATTCTCTTTCTGGTATTTAGCATTGGTTTAAGAAGAGTCTTTTTAGCCCTGATTTTCTACATTCCATCCAGCAGTTTCCTGCCCCAAAGGCTCAGAGATACTATCCAGCTTTCAAAGGGCAGAGAGTTTAAATTGGATTTGCGGGATATGGATTCACAGTCAAGCATTTTCTTCAGCACAGAAACATGAACCTGCATCTATTGGTGCTCACATTAAAGGCCTTTTCCATTGCTTCCCACATTCTCACGCTTAGGGTTTGACTGTGAGTACGCAGCCTCACCTCTGGGTTTCCAGCACCTGCTGTGGCAAGGATTGCTTTATTTGGGATTTCACTGCCCATCTGAGATCCACTCACTCTCCCTCGGCGTTACTGAGGCATCTCAGGAATGGTTAATTAATACATCAGCCACAGCCTGATGACAGAGGTAAGAAGGATGCTTACAAGTTCTGAAGTTCTCTGCTGGGATAACTTGGAGTATTGCCCTTTTTTTGGTAAACACCACAGTAACTCTGCTGTTGGTTTCCATGTTCTTATCAGCATCTTTATTTTCAGATAAAAACCTTTCCTAGCAGTTTCAGCATGACAGTCTTCCTTTGTTTTTAACAGCAATGCAGACAGAAAGCCACTGGGATGTGCAGCCGATGTTCCAGCTCCAGATTAAAAGGCTAATAAAGAGAAGCCTGGTTTGGGTAATCCTGCCAATACCAACTGCACCACACTTTGTGGCAGATGCTGAGTTTTTACAGGCAACCATTTCTTTGCTCTTTAAATTCCACGTGTCTGTAGGATAGTACTGAGATTCACTATGGCACTAATGAGATCATTTTGCAATTAAAGGCTAAGTAGAAACAAACCTCTCACACTCTACAGGAGAATTTGGGTTCTCTGATTAAGCAGCAGTAAATAAACCTGTTTCACTCTTGGTCCTGGTACACACCAGAGATTAACTCTCCAAACAAGATGGACTGATTGACCCCATGGATTAATCAATGAGCTTCCCAGCTTCAGAGCAAAGTGCAAGTTGTGGGAGTTACGTGCAGGAGGATATGTTCTAATTATTATTACTAGCACAGAGTACATAAATCCCAGGGTGCTTTATTTGGAGGTTTTACTCTTAGCACTAATGATCTCCACAACACTCTCATGTTTGTCAAACTACCTATGTGGGAAAAGACTTTAAACACCACTATGCATTTCTTGAGGAAGAACTGCAGATTTTATGGAAGCTTGGTGTGTTAATTACAAAGGGTAGAGTCTGTGTAATGGCAGGGCAATCTCTAGGCTGTAACAGCTGCTCGCCCATCACACCTGCGGGCAGGAGCATCCGCGGAAGGAGCTATTGGGAGGCTGGGACTGCTTTGGAGACAATCCCCATGTGAAGCTTGGAGCCCTCCTGGGCAGAGCAGAGCCCAGCCCTGCTGGTGCAGGTACATCCCAACACTGGGAGCAGTGGTGGGAAGTGGGCAGGGACAGACAGCTCCTGCACAGCCACAGCCACAGCCACAGCCACCCCTGCGGGCCCCCACCTGCCCCACTGCCAGCGACCTGCTGGCCTTGGGAGGTTTCCTCTCTGTCACAGATCTCTTCTCAATTTGCCAGCAGTGTACTAGGAAGACATTGGAAGATGCAGGAAGATTTTTAGTGAGGGTAAAAAAAAGAACAGAGGCCATTTGCAGCCTAGGAAAAGGAGTTAAAAGAGATGCTCCAACTGCAGCTGTGTCAGACAGCCTTAGGCTCTCCTCACACTCTTCAAACAAACAAACTCTCAACACCTAGAAACAGAGGCTGCACATGTCAGGGGGAAAAAAATCAGACACACCAGTAAAGACACTGAACTCCTTAGGGATTTGACTTGTGTGTAAACACTGACAACTTTGGGGTTGAGTGTTCTCATCTTCCTCAGCCTGGCTGAGTGTGAACGCACGCTGATCCGGGGAGTCAGATCCCAATGCAGCAAATGAACAGATGTTTCAGGCAAGAATATTAGAAATGGAAGACTTTGTTACCTGGAAGAGTCAAGGCAGGGTAGTGATATTTAACTTGCAGCTGCTGTGCACCTCTGCTCTTCTGCCAGCAGAAAAAGCAGCAGCAGTCCTTTACCTTTAGCTACAACCTACACAAGTCAGCAGGTTTCAAGGAAAAATAATATTATGTAGAATAAAACACTGTTTGGTTCCTGGAGGACTCAAGCACTTTGATATTTGGACAAATTCAGTGAGTTTTATTTACAGATGGAGGCTCTGGGTTCTGTTTCTGGCACTTGATCAGATGGAGCAGTAGGAGAACAAGTGGATTTGATGCCCAAACTGCACTTGTGGGGGCAACAAACACTGGCCAGTGTCAGAACTGCCAGGCTGCAGAGAGCCAGAGGAACCTGCCCCAAGGGCTGTGCTCCAGTGTCCATTGACTCCACAGAAAATTCACCCACAGAGCAGGAAATTAACTGGAAAAGCAATAAAAACACAGATCCAGGCAGTCTGGTGGTGGTCATCACTGACCCTAAAAGAGCCTCTGGCCTCTGCAGCCACCCTGGCATGTCCTGACCACAGCATCCCCACAGCCAGAGCTTGGCTGCTGCCACCGAAGGAGTCACAGAGATGAAGTTCACTGGAACTTCCCCTTTCCTATTTTACATTCATCCCCTCTGGCCCTTCTTACGACAGTGGTGTCCTGAAGAAAGGATGTCCCCTTACCTGAAGAACAGCTTCGAGACTAAACTAGCAACCTTAAATTTCATGGAGTGCTTTTGCAGGGCTCAGTCCCTTCAATTAAAACCGAGAGAGACTGAAGCCTGTAAATTTGAGAATGTGACAAATGCTGCACAAAGCCCTGAAGATCCCAGAAGGTATCAGACTTAGTGTTAAAGTAAGGAAACAATAGGGAAGTCCAAGACATTTCTGAGTGTAGTGAATCAAATTAAATTGCCTGAAATTCCACATGGAATACATTTGACAAATTTCTTTCCCCCTCTTCAGCTTTCTGTTTGAGATGAAATGTCGTCTGGCAGCTTCAAACGTCTGGCACAGCTTCAGCTTCAGTTTGCTGGGGCTGAATCCAAACACGAACCTGAACTTTACCAGTTCTGCTCTTTTTGTAAACATACTTGCTGTAGCTGCCAAATGCTTTCCAAAAGCACACAAAACCCAGAATCCAAAAGGAAAATATTGTCTTGCCACAATAAAATTTGCATTTTATCACCTATGGGCAGCAGCCCGCGTGCAGAGCTGGCGGCCGGGCTGAGACCACCTCCCTTGCTTTCCTCCCAGACTTTGAAGGGGAACGGTGAGTTGGGAGCTGGTGTGGGAAGGATGAGTCTCCCATGCACCCAGACCAAGCCCAGCTTCAGCCCCAGCAGTGCCAGTGCCACTCCTTGCCCCAGGGCTGCAGTGGCAGCAAATGACAATGACAATAATAATAATAATACAACAATTAGCAGTAGGATTCCTCAGGTGTGCTGGGTAAGACAAGCAGTAAAATGTCATTAAACAGGTGTCACTGATAGTGAAGACTGGTTTAGATGCCCCCAGTGAGTAGTCTCAGAACAAATTCATTTTAAGATAGGGAACTTCAGCAGCAGAAGAGATGGATATAAAGAGGGTTATGATCAAACTGCTCCTGAGAGCAGATAGCATCAACCGGGAGATATAATTTTTTTTTCCCATTTTGCTTTTAAAGCATATTTGGTTTTGCAAAATGCTTACAACACACATGCTGCTTAGATGCAGATGTGATTCTTCAGCAGCATCCCGCTATCTGTGTGGATTCCCCTTTAAAAACTCTCTTTCTCCGTTTTAAACCTTCTAAAACACCCAAGCTCCATAAACTATTCAACTGCAGACAGCTGAACCAAGCTCACTTTTAGGCTGGAGAGCAGCAAATGACAGAAGTGTCTGAGTTCTGGCACACAACACAAAGGCAAACAGTTGCTGCTAGAAAAGCATATTTTACTGTCCACAAAGTCTCAGCCGTACCTCTGAGGGCCACATGGAGTTCCACCACTGCCCAAAACAGACAACATCTGGCTCACACAAACACTGATTTATTGCTTGTCTTCACTCCCCTTGGGTTTTAATTATGAGTAGATCTTGTAACTATTATATTTGTATTTGTTTTATACACCTTGATATTTTTCTACACTATTAGCTACAAACCAAAAGCTCTTTCTAAAAATAGTACAGAAAACATACTTAAAATATGCGTATGGCTTTATTAGGGAAATCCCTATAATGAATTTTTAGATGAAATAAAAATTCACCACTGAAATCACTGCAAGCCTGCACCTGATTTCATGAACAGTATGAGATTAAGAAGTTTCTTTTTATAACAATAAACTCCTAAAGAAAATAAGAAATTTATACTGCACCTGAAGAATAAAACACTGTTCCTCCCCTGGGTAAGAGTAACAATCAGGAATGCAATTGTTCAAAGCCTTCATACTGAAAACTTTTTTGGCTGTATTTTCAGGTGGTTTGTGTTTGGTTTGTTTGTTTGTGTCCCCCCCTCCCCACATAAAATTCTTGATCTTTCTGGGAATAAGCTGATTCAGAAATTACTTTTTGATTTCTACGGCTGAAAAACTACCACCACAACACAAATATCACTTGCAAACTTCAGATTTCTCTGTCTCCACATTACCCATCAAAACTAATTCTGTAAAAAAAAAGGTAAGAATGCGACAAATCCAACCAACCTTTTTCCTCAACTTATGAAAAGGCTGGAAACCATTTCTGGAAATGTCCTAATGTTTCTACTGAATGACTGAGGCTTCTTAAAGTGTTTAGTGGTCCTACACAGACCCTCCAGAAGGAGAAGCAGCTCTCATCTCTGTCAGCCCAACACACCCACTGGGCACCTCAGGTCCAAGCATTTAGGTAGAATCCCGTCCTACTCACAGCACAGGCATTTTGGGAATATGATGAAAAGCAGAAATAGCCCCAGATGTCTGCACTGCTGCAACTGGAAGGCAAGAAGGGCTGATAGCTGTGTTTTCCCTCCCCCAGTGTCAGCACAGAGCCCGACTCGTGCGCTGAACCATCTGCAGATTAAAATCCTCTAGGTAGAGCAACAGGAATGCAAGAAATATCTTGGCTCCATATCTGTTTCTTAATTTAAAAGTTTTGCATGTAAACAGATAGCTTCTCTTCTTCGAAATCTACAATGACATCCACCACTTATCATTCTGAGATGACTGCTAGGGGAAACATGATTAAAAAATACTATATTCCATGGAAGTGATCTCAGAACTGCCCATCATCGGGCTGTCTGCTCCCCTTTCACACCAGCTCAACTGTGAGAGCTTTAAGCTGAAAACAAAAAAGTCAGGCCATTTGAAGAGATAAAAGTCAGTTATGAGAGCTGTAATTTTATTTTTTATTTATTGATTGGTTGAAAAATAAACATTGACTGGCTGGTATCTTTTAAAGGTTAAACAAATGTGGTGAGTGGTGTCAAAGCAAGTCCTACCAAACTTCGATCCCCACTTTTTTTATGAACTACACAGGTATCAGGGCTGGATTGGGTGGGGTTTTTTGAGCAAGCTGGGATGTGTCTCTGCTCAGGGCAGTGGGATTAGAATGAGGTGATCTTGATGAGATGATGAAAATCCCTGTGCAGAAGTGAAGGGCAGAGCTGGCACCGACCTCATGAGGACACAGCAGTGGCTCTTGTGCCTGTTACCAACACAGGGAGCAGTGCTTCAACACTTTGCAGTCACATGCTTGCAGTTTTTTCCAGAGCAGGCCTCAGTAAGGACTGTCAGCTACCACTGTCAGTGATGTCTAGCTCAGTGTAAACACTTCGTTAGGAATGTGATGAAATTACACCCTCACGTTTATTCTAAATACTAAAATAAGTCTTGGCACAGAATATGCACTCATTTGTACTGCAGCGCTATGACCACAAGTTTTAATTTTTACTATTTAATTATTCATCCTGGATCAGGTCTGCATTTAAGCTAATATGCAAAGATGAGGGAGAATGGGCACTTGTTTATCTCAGTTTTTCCAATTAATTCAAGTTGTTCAGTAATCACATTACTTTTCTACACCGTGATAAGGAAGAAAGAAACGACCAGCAACTATCCAAAGAACAAAAAAAGACTCCCTTTATATAAAAAGTAGGATATTCTACAAAATCTACTTGCATGAATAGATTCCAATAAACCAATTAAAATACTCATTTATAGGGATGGCTCACATTATTGACTCAGCCTACAAGGGAGATTTTTCTTCTTTTTTGCCTTTAATGTCTACAATATTACCAGTGAATTGGCCTCATAACATTGTATGATGGAGACTGGCACAGGTTTCCTGAAACTGTCTTGGAAATATGAAATTGTCCTAAATTTCCCTTTTGTTCCATGTGGGCAGTGGCAATAAATGGTACATCAAGCAGCAATTTCCTGTCTATGAACTGGTGCTATACCTGAATTAATCAAAACCAAAGTTTCCAGCCCCCAAAACATCTGCTAAAATTAACCATATACTACCTCTTTTCAACAGAAAACTTAGGAAAAGTTGAAGAAACAAAAATATATTACACAGTCCATAACTCATACAGTTTTAATGGTATTTCTGAGATTTAAAGCAAAAAGCATGACTAGCTCACCCAGACCACTGGGCAAATAGAAAACGTAAGAAGAAAAGCCAGCAAAGAAAAGAGTAGCTATCCACAAGGAATCCTCTCCAGCTCCAATACAACATTTCTGCTCCATAAAAAATAAAATGCCATTGAAACTTTCCAGCCACTGTTAACCCATCTCAGAGTCAGGTCATTACACAGAGGAGAGGACAGACATTGAACCAGCCACAACAATCCTGACCTGTATCAGCTACCTTAATGTTTTCCTGAATATCTATAAAAAATCAAACAAAAGTGAACAAATCTTTATGTTGAACCTGGCGGCCACAGGCAAGTCCTTTGTCTCTACAGGCCTCTCTCTCCCTGTGGATGCAGCTCCCACACCAGCGTGGTCTCACGTGGTGAGGATGAGGCGCTGGCAGTGCCCCAGGCTGGGGTGGGCACAGTGCTGACAGGGTCCATGTGCACGTGGCCAGGACACCTGCCTGGCACCCTTCTGCAGCTCCCTGGCCTTGAAAACCACTCCTTTCCTCCAGCACCAAAGGGACTGAAGCTGTGAAATGGAAAGGTAGAGGGGAGCAATGCAGCCATCTGGGCAAGATCCCCCCAACTAGCAGCTTCAGAATAAAAAACACCAGCTGTCTTGCTTAAAACACTGTCCTGTACTTGGGCAGACATTTGGGTGTCTGTGCCACACAATGCCCCTGTGGAAGGAGATACTACATTCCCCCCCATCCTGTTACTTCTGGATGCTTAAGGAGCAAAGGGCCAATATCCTGTTCAGCTGTGCTCAGCTGGAGGAGGAGGAATCAGTGAGCAAAGGCTCTGCCACTCGCTTCCCACGTTTGTCCTCGCGTGGCGCCGCTGCTTTTTGGCAGTGACTTGCACCAAGCCCCGTTACCTGGAACCAAAAGGGTTTTTCTTCATGAGCTGCCCGTTATCACGCAAACTTTATGAGGTTTTAGGGGAGAAGACTCATCCTCTGGAAGAGACTTTCCTGTCCAAAACACCTCCTCCTTTCTCCTGTGATTCACTGTTGATTTGTCTTTATTGGAAAGCTGGTGTACAGGCTAGAGGCATCTGAGGCTCTTGTTTCTGGAAAAGCTAGCCATGGAAACCCAAAAATGAAAAACCAACACTCTCACCAGCATATTAGCTGGTTTAAAACCACAGTTAATGGCTTGTCAATTATACATAATTTCACATTAAATTTCATTTACATTTAAGTCACAGTGACTAAGCAGTGGTATACATATCCATCAACCAGTTTCCAGTGCCCACCAGTAATTAACAGCTTCTGTTCCCCCTATGGGGGTGTTTTTCAACAGGCAGACTGGCTCTCCAGACAGTATTTCCACAAAAACTAATTCCCTCCTCTACACAGACAGACGTTCCTTCAGCGGTGGTTTAGTTCCTTTCCAAAAGTCATCTCTCTGTTTCTAGGCACAGGAAAAACACTCTGGTTTTGACTTGAAAGGGAGCTTCAAAATAAGTCGTGCCAAGTACCTCACACAAGGCAGGAAATCAACTAAAGGATTAATGAATTTTATTCACCTACTACTCAGCACCCCACAGAACAGCCACAGAAAGTGCTTGTGTGCCCTCCGGCCTCTTATTACAATGCTTGGTTGCGACTGTCTTGAAAATCTTGGTTCCACTGAGCATTATCGTCTGGATTTCAAGTCAGTATTTAAAGGGGAGATAGAAGGACAAAGGTCCTGAGCCGGCCTAAATCATACTTTTTATGGACTCACCACACTTGGCAAGCAGAGCACCACTTCATCTACTGAAACTCTACCTGGTCTACCAGAGAACAGAGAAGAGCCAACCCACCCCTGGTTCATTCAGGGCCACTTTAAGCCATGAACATCCAGAGGAGTCACAGGCAACTACACTGCAGCTTCCTAAGCAGGATTTATCTCCATTAGTTTGGAATTTAGGCCATTTTCCTGGCACTGTTCATCTGGCAAATGAGGAGCAAAAGATGATTGAGTCTACAAAGGACTAGGGTAAGCAAAGGACAAAGAGGTAACCCTATTCTTACATCCTGATTGCTCCAAACCTTCACACTGAAGCTACACAGTACTTAGTGATTTATTTTGCTTAGTTCTTGCTAGTTTACTAAAACATTCTCTTCTGTCTTAGCAGCGAGGCAGGGTGTGGGTACACCAGGTCAAATCATTCCTGTTTACACCACCTTTTAATTTAGCTGTTTTGAACTGAAAGATTTACTCTAGAGATGAATTACTGCTTATGAAGTTTCTTTAAAGCAACATATTTTTTAAAAAATTGAAAAGCTTAAGGCCTCCTAATACTTGTGACTACTCTGCTGTGCTTCTGCCCTGGAAAAGAAATAATTATTGAAGCAACAGAACTCTGTTTCTTCTAGTAACGAACAGTAAAACTTCTCTGGGGGTAAAAACAGTGATTAGATTGTGAATGCGTGTTACTTCCAAATGTAAAGCCATTTTGCTTGAGACAATATTAAGATGCTAAGATGCAATGTTTGAGCATTAATTTTGGCTAACACTACACATTAGTGTTGCTGCAGTTTTAGATTTCTTTCTTCTCCTCTGGTTTTAGACGACCTTAATCATGCTTACAGCCAATGCTAATTGCTGAATCCTATCACTCTCCACCTTCTCTAAAATGCTTGGGGCAAAAGAAGTAGTGAAGATTAATGGCAGATGTGTAATTAGAAGAAAATGTAAAGATCTTGTGTTAATCATTCAGAAATAACTTGATAAATATGAAATCCTGAAGAGCTCTTGCAGCAAAAGATGACAAGAACGAGTGCTGTGGCACAAAGCTGAGCACATTTGTACGTGCCACACTCGGTGCCACTGGAAGGACGGAGCTCACGCCCGGATGTGTGGGAACACAAGGGAGGCTTCAGGAACATAATGGGATTCAGCATGGAAGACCATCTGTTTTAATTGAGCTAGCTTATTCGTGCAGTGCTTATTCGTGCAGTGCTTTCCTCCACTAATCTTGTTTAGATTAATGTTAATGTTCTATTAAAAGGTAGTTTATCATCCCACAATAGTGAGTTAAAGCCATCCCACCCATAGCATAGCAATGTTCTCAGCTCTCGTGGAGGCACAGAGCTCGCTCATTACCAGGCTATTGATCATTTGCAGCATAACTATGAGGCTGGGAATCCTGCTTAGAAATAACCAGAGGTCTTTTGTCCAGTGAGGGTACAGGCACAGATAAAATAGCTTTTTTTAAATTAATTTAAAATACCAAAGACCACAGTCCGCAAAGTAATTCCCAATTATGCTCTTGTGTAACTACAGGAATGATACCTGGGCTAAAAACACCTTTCAGGCTGTAACAGAGAAGTGCCAAACTGGGATGGTTTCTCTCAGTTTCTTTTCTTCCTGTGACATGTCTCCTCACTATAACCCTTGGTCTGTCCTTGGTATTTGCTTTTAATGAGAAAGCAGGAAGCTGAGTGCTAGCTGGAAGCACATCTATCATTAAAAATGCAGACACACGGCAAGACAAAAATGTGCAGCAAAGCACCTTTTGTATATGGATCTAAAAGTCCCAGGCTGTAGGAAGCATTATTATATCCTGAAGTTTTGTTGGCTGTTTATTTCAAATATGGCAGAATCTGAAAATGAGCTCTTGTATCCCCTATGCTTGGAGAATAATGCACCTAAATGTTTTGGTAATTATTTTTAGAGGTTTTATTTTTTAAAACATAAGCATGTGCCAGTCAAGAAATGAATCATTTCATCATTGTTTTGGGGTTGGGTGTTGAAGCAGCAAAATGTCTTACAATCTACTATATTTAAAATGTTTCTTTTGTGCAGCTCATACTTCTCTGGTGTCTATAACTGCAGCTTCTCAATAGCACTGCAGCACAAATCAAGAAATAATAGAAGCAACAATTGCAGCCCCTACCCCTCCTTCCCAAATTTAAAATATGGCTGAAAGAGTCCACTTACAATTTTTATTTCCTAAGGGAACATTTTATAATTACATTTTGGGCATAAGAACAAGGAAGATGAAGGATACCAAGAGAAGTTGAAATATATTTGAAAAAAATTTTCATATGCCATTCTAAAAACAATAATCTCACAATGCAATAATTCAAGGGAGATTTCCTCCCTGAACACTCAAACATGTCAGTCATTAATTACAACTCAGAAAAGCTTTTCTGTGATACAAAAGCATCACCATTCCTTCTCTGCAAAATTGAGAACCTGAGAAGGGGAAAAAAAAAAGCTGACAAACTGCAGAACACTGCAAGCAGCATCAGATGCTTCTTCTCACACTGGCTATGGGGATGTCAGCAGCTCCCCACTTTAGCCTCAGGTAGGTTTTAAGTTTCTCAGTAAAACTAAACCTGAAATCAGCCCAAGCACTGAATTCTGAGAATCCCACCAGAGCAGGCTCGCAAGTCCATGAATTATGTCAGACACAAAGGCAATGCCTCATTAAAAGAACCACAGTCCGAGATGAAGCCCTCTCTGATTGGTGCACTCCAGTGAAAACAGGACTGGCTGAAGACACATGTAGGAGCCACAAGTTTTCATGGGAATGTTGGAAGAGACTTAAATGACCCCCTGGAATTGTTAATGTTTCCCTTGGAAAGACAAGATGCATTTCTACCTCTAACGAGTGATATCCATCCATAGCTAACGAGCCTCACAACCTCCAAGCGAGCACTGACAACTTCACATGGAGGCACACGAGCCAGAGATTACCCTGGGAAAGTTGATAGTGCTCAGGGTTAGAAATCACTGATTTCCTCACTATTTGTCAAGTACCCATTCAATGCTCCAGGCTGTGTCCAACAGAAGTTACAAGTGACAGAATAAAATTGAAGTACCCAGACATCTTTGCCCCATCTGTTTTCAACATTTTTTGTCTTTTCCAAACAACTTCCTGTGTTGAGCTCCATCTCCCCAGCCTGGCTGTGCTGCACAGAACCAACCCTTTTGCAGAACAACTCTGGACCAGGGATGCAAGGGGTTTGCTTTACTAGTGCCTTGTTCTTAGGGCATTTGCCATATTTTGGGGGCAGCTGCCCTGGAATGGAGAGCAGCTGGGATCTGTATTGCACAAGGCCCTGCATGCAGTTATGAGGCTGCCTCCAAGCATTGACCCCAAGGGAAGGGAACTGGGAGAGGCTGCCAGGCACTGTAAGAAGCCTGAGGCAGAATGAAATTGCATGAGAAGTGTGAAAGTACAACACTCAGAGTCACAGACAGCAGACAATCCCATACTATATTGCATTCCATCATCAGCTGTATCCAACACCAATGTGTTCCATCACTTTTATCTCCAGACTGAAGTTACGCTGTGCAGTGAGGGTGGGTGTGGACCTGCCTGTCCTGGGCTCAGTGGGAGAGCAAAAATCACACAATCCATGTAAAACCTACCTCTGCACCTTCCCTTCGATTTCCTGGCTAATTCCCACATATCTGTGTACAGAGGGGAGGATGCTCCACCAGCATCCTTTGGACTCACTCCTCTCTGGTGACAATGCTGAATGAGGTGCCTGTGGGTGGAGCAGGACAGTGCCTGCACTGACATAAAAGGCAGAAACCTAAAAACCTCTTTTGGTCAATAATGCAAAGCAGAACACGATGGGCATTTTCTCCCTAAGAAACGCATTGAGGAACCTGTGCCTAAGCTGCACGGGCTGTCAGCCAAGGCTCTGTATCTACACATGACAAATTATGAATTCATCCATTGTTTGAAAGTTTTGAATGCACTGTTGGTGGTAAACTTTTTACTAGAACACACAGATGGTCCTGCCTGATCTTGTTAATGAAAAACTCTCACACAGCTACAAAAACAGACGTGATCATCTGTTTTTCAACATTCTGAAAAAAATCTACAGAGGTGTAAGGTGCTATACAAATGAGAATAATTAGCTTGTGCCATCTGTGGACATTAAAAAAAACCCCAGCATGTCTGTATTCCTGTTTTATAATGATAAGTATTATGTCTTCAGCAAAGTACATACCTAATAACTTTTCAATTTATTGTGACCTTCTGCTCCAATTTACTTAAGGAACTATAATACTAGCTGTGCCTCACACCTTTTTCACCTTATAATTAGCAAGTAATAAAAAATGCTATTAAAAAGTAATAAGACTGAAGCTCTCTGACAACTCACTGATTAATTCTTAAGATTTTGAAGTACGTTGGAACATACTTAGTTAAAACATCAATTTTAGCCAGTTTTCAGCCCCACTAGCAAGTGTTGGTGCATGATTGAGTCTTGCAGCTCACTCACAAGTGCTGGCAGTAGGAACCGTACCCCTCAGTGCTACACCTGACAGGGTCACACTTCCCAGGTCTCTGTAATCCAAATTTAGCAGTGAGCTGAGCTTTGTCCTTGCACACACAGTGCTGCACGCCCGGGCCCTCTGGCAGCAGGGTCACAGCGCTGCAGCAGCCTGGGAATGGATGCCCTCAGCATCCAGGGAGGAACAGCCAGTACAGATGAGTGCCTTAGAGGGAAAAAAGGAAAAATGATCAGCATCTAGGACTGGATTTCACCAGAGTTTGTATAACATCCCCAGGAGGCGCTTAAACATGTGAGGGTGAGGGTTCCATCCCTCAGCCTCCATTAAAATGGGAAGTGACCAGGCAGGCTGTCTCGCAGGCTGTCCTTCCTTGTTTGCACAGCACTCCCACAGCATGGGGAGAGATTTGCCATTATTGCTGCAGAAGGGACATTTGCACACAGAATGAAAAGCAGGTTAAACAGCACTGCACAAGCTTGGGTAAGAAAGAGGAAACCCAGCCAGGAGGGCTGAGAGTGGAGCCCACATTACACAGACATGGACACCAGGACCAAAAGCTCAGAGAAGCTGCTTCCTCAAGTCCATTCCTGTGTCTCCCACAGCAGGCACTGGTGTGAAATACCCTCCACATGCCATCCAGCTCCTCTCTCTAAGGCCTGCACTCTTCTATCAATGGGTTTCACTTCATATTAAGTGAAAGCAAAAAATGTTCAGTGGGCAACTGCTGATTCCATGGAGTGCTGAGAGCTGGAATGCTGCTGCCTCAGTGTTGCCACTGCCATTTCTAGTGCCCTTCCATTCATGGACTGTTCCTGTATTACTCCCACAGATAAAAAGGCAGCCAGCTTTCAGCCTCCCAGCTGCTAGGGAAACCTGGGACTTTGTTTAATAGCATTTTGTACACAGAGCTCCAAAACAGACCTGAGCAGCAAGCAGGTCAACAAAAGCTGTATTTTGTTTACTATTTAATGGTTTATCATTACTTAGATGCTGGTAGCAGACCCCCAAGGTACAAATCAAGATCCAAGCTGTGCCCCAAACAGCCTGACACCTAGAGAAGATTAAAACACAAAACACATCCTGTGCTCACCTTGTAATCTTAGCATGGACACCTGTAGCTGCTAATACACAGACGCAGAGTCCTTTCTCTCTTATCTGTTATGTGTTTTAATACCTGAAAAACCCCTCTTTCTACTCATATGTGACTTGAAACCAGGATAGGTGAGTGAGGGAAGAGATAGCAGCAGATGAAAGCATTTTTTAATTGAGTAGTCACCAATCCCAATAAAATCTTGTGGTGTAACTCATTAAAAAAAACCACCCTGTATTTTCTAGGGGTTTTTTTCTGATTTGCACTTTCTGATTTGAGCTCCTTTTATGCTGACTCACCTACTGTCTTTAAAGCTTTCATAAATTTACCTAGTACAGATGGTTCCAATTAAAAGTGTGACTAGACCACCTTATGACACCAGCTCTTTCTCATCTGTTTTGTAACTTTCCTAGGGGCACGGGTAAGTCAGTCTTTGCTGTAGTCCAAGAACCTGGTGTTTCAGCATTTAAACCTCGTTTCCTTCAACTGACCAATTCCCATTTCTATTTCTGAAATGCCTCCAATTTTCCCTCCTCTGATGCCAGCATCAGAGCAGCAATTACCTCTTGAAGATTTTAGAGTACCTGCCTTTACTTTTGCTATTGTACTCACTTAAGCTGCAACATCTCCTAGTTAATTTATTTCAAAATGTTTTTTCCAGACTTCTACTGGATAGAAAGCAGCATGGCTCTACTCTGAGATGACCTGGAAAAGCCTGCATCCAATGCTATCCTCTAAGTGCACTCTGAAGTCAAATCAATTCACAAAGTCATGTTCAAAAAATGAGAAATTATAAGAAAAGAATGAGTTCTGTTCTACAAATTACCAGCAATTCAGCGCAGTGCTTTAATGTCATTCCTGTTCTTCATGGATGTCACTGAATGCACCAGGCAAGTAAAATGCTCATATGAAATTAAGACACTAAAAGTAAATGTTTGCTCCTATGTTGTAAAGAACCTCATAAATGCCAGAAGTTTTTATTTCATGCACTCCACAGCTTGTAGAGACACAGGAAACATTTGGTTCTAATGGGAAACTGATGTTCCTTTCAGCACTGAGTGCCCATTAGTACCTGCCTGAGCAATGTTCTGCTGCCAGTCTGAGCAGCCCCACGCACCAGCAGACCAGGACAGCAAAGACACAGCTTCAGTTCTGTGTTGTTTCAAGTGCCAAGAGAAGAGAAATTCCCATACTCCTCAAAAACACCCTGTGTCCCATGCTGCTGTTGCTCCACCACTCAGAGAAGCTCCTGCTCACTGTATTCCCCATACAGCCCTGAGTCCCCCAACTTCTTTCTCTCACATCCTTCATTTCATTCCTGTCTACTTGACAGAAGTGTAACTTGGAATGCACAGAGAGCTGGGAAGTGAGGAGAGATGGGAAACATATTTGGGTTACTGAAAATAGAAGAGAAAGGGGTGCTGAGGCCAGTGATTCATTGTTTCTTCACTGCTCCACTAATTTCTAAAATTTTGGGGTGTACCAATTGCACTAAGATAAGCTTGGCAGAGGTACAACTACCCTGTGCTGGGATTTAAGCTGGATACTGCCAGTATAACAAGGATATATCACATTTTCCAGTACCTCCTGGTACCAAGCAATGCCGAAAAAGCCCAGTGCAAACACATCGGGCCAGACTGCCACGAGAGACCAGCATCTCAGCAGTTCCTGCTGAAACATGGCTAAAAAAACCCTAAGGGCATGGTATGAGAGATGCTCTATTCCCATTACAAACAGATGGGCATCCCCCAGTGACTCCAATCTTGCCCTAAACCTGGTCACTTCATCAGGTGATTCGAAGGCAGCTCCATCATAAAAAATCTGGTTTCAGCTATGAGGAGGCTCCAACTGAGCAGCTGACCCCCAATGCCTTTGGGAATGGAGACTGATCCCTTCTCACAATCCAGGTATTATCCTGGGGAGGAAAGGAGGGGAAAGTGTTCTGGCAGGAGCTCAGCTTGCTCAGAGGCAGACTCCCCTTTGGAAGAGAGAAACACACTCAAGCGGGCTGCTTTTCAATCTTGGAAATGCTAACAAGATTTTGTGTTTGATTTTTGCCTTTACACCAGTCAAATCAAAATTAAGGGATTTCCTCATGTGATTCTGAACACACACTTTTGCATTAGGGATTTGTGTTTTGTAAATTATACCCTTTAGCCATATCACTAGTCATTAACCTAATTTAAATTTCAATAAGGAGATTCTCCATTTTTGTCATTAAAATTAACTAGCTCCTCGCTGTGCAGATACAATCAGGAGGATGAGGTGAGAGGATATCACTGAGTAGTCTGATTAAACCCGCTTTTTATTCTGCAGCTCCTTGTACTCCCCTGCAGTGATACAAAGCACCTCCCAAGCAACTTCCTGTGGCTGATGGAGAAGGTGTCAGTGGCCCTTTGCAGTGTCTCAAAGGCCACTCAGTGCCTGCTGCTCCTGCTAAGTGCAGTCTGTCATGTGCTGCCGAGGTTTATGCAGACACTCACAGGTGCCTTTCTACACCGTGTTCAAACGCAGGAGGTCATCCCAGGAGTCACCAGTGTCAGCAGCAAAGGCAGTCCCTGGGAACAGCCCTGGTGGCTCACTGTGCCAGCCTGTCGGGAATCTGTGGTCTCAAGTTCTGTGATGCTCAGACATTTGTCATCAGAGCATGCAGTGACCTCCCCTGGCCACTCGCTGTTCTCCTGGCAGCCAGGGATGCAGCTGGAGTCAGGTAAAGGACTGGGGAAAAACTTTATCTGCTAGGAAACAGCAGGACAGGTCTTTGTGAAAAATCAGTAAAGGGATGCTGCCAGATCAAAAAAAATGTGGAACAAGAAAATGCATATGTATGGGAGGCAGAGTTGGGACTGGAGCGGTGTCCCTGGGGCTTGAGGATGCCCAGCTGAATCACAATCCCTCTTCAGCTCCTGGCACTGGCATCAGAACATGGAATGTGCTGCAGCTTGGGAAGAACTGAGCACAACAAACCAGGACACAGAGAGGTCCAGCTCCGCCATCAACCTAACCTCTGCCCTGCATTTCCAGACCAGCAGAAGCCAGAGGAATTTCTAGGCTTATTTGCCTCAGAGCCTATTTTATTCTTCTGCAATTCCTCCTTCCAGAAGTAGCTCTAGAGTCAGCAACACTAGCCAGCAGTGACTAACAGAGTGAGTGCTGAGGGCAAATACTTTTTCCAGAAAAGACTTTCTCTGTAGTAAAGGACATGCCAAGAACAGAAGTGACTTAGATTTCATGGGTCCTGATGATGTAGTAGAAAATGAACAAGATTGCATACTTCACAGAAAACAGGTAAGAGAGGAGGCTGAAATGTTATTTTAATTGGATTTTTTGTTCTCTTGTTATCTCCAGCACCTCAACAATGCCCACAGTACCTAAAATTTTCTGGGACTTACATTTCTTTGATTCTATTCTCATTTGAAACTCATATGAATAATATTAATGGTATGTAAGAAAAACCATGTGTACAACATTATGCAAAGAACACCCTACACCACTTAGTGCAGGGTAAAGCCATACCACACAACCAGCAACAGATGCAACCCAAGAATTCTAAATTCCAATGAAATGAATATGAAGATTAATTGCAAAATCCATCGAAGTATTGTGGGGAAAAATAGTAAACTCTACATAAACATTCAGGGACTCTTCCAAATTCCTGTAGCCTATAATTAGATTTAGTGAATGCCATCAAATCCAAGGCTCCAGTGCAAATATAGACAATTTCTGTTGTTTTAAGATGTGTACACAGATACATGAAATGTGCCTAATTACCCACAGTTGTTTTCTTTCCCAATTTAATTTCAGCAGCACAAATCCACCCAGAGTTTTGTGTACATTGGAATAAATAACTGCAAAATTGGAATGTCTACAAAGTTTAAAAGTAAAAGACAAAAAAATGAAAGTAGTCATAAGCACTTGATGAAGCTGATTTGCCAGCCAATTCAGGGTAGGGATTGTGGTGTATACACCCCTCTTATAATTTATATCCAGATTCTTTAAATTCTCACCTGTACTTTTCTCATCACAGAGAAATAACAAACATACAAACAAAAGCCCTTAATCCTGCAGTTTCATCCAGGTGAAGAGCTTGCACAGAGCCCTTCCAGGTAGCCAGGCTGTGCACCTGAGCAGGCTCCCTGAAGTCTGCAGGACCAAAACAGGTCATTTCCAGCCACAGGATCTTCAGGAGGTAGCACTAGCTTCCTCCAAATCTCCAATCCTCTTTTTTTGAGGGAGAGTTCTAAAGGAGATTTTGGAAAGCAAATTCACCTTCCCAACGCTGCACAAACAGGTTGCCTGAGTGAGGAGGAGACAGCAGGGATGCTGCAGTGCAGATCACACCCTGTGCTCCACTCTCTGCTTCCTATGAAAGAGGAATTTGCCTCACCAGCATCTGCAAAACAGATGCTGAATCTACACCCAGAACTACAACAATGTAAGACTTGCTGCATCTCATATGCAGCCCATGTCTGCATCCATGTGTTCAAAGAAATGCATTAGTATTTCTAATTAATTCACAATTATGCATCATTTTAAGACTAAAGTCACAGGATGTTTAAATACACGTGGACTCAACAGACAATTTAGGAACAAAATTACAGTTTATATTCTTCACCCTTAGCTGCTCTATGCAAAACATTTCCCAAATGTGAAGAAAGAAGACACTGATCTGTTTGATAGCTGAAGTAGTTTTAGAATTAGGCAGAACACTTTTTATTATTGTTGGTACTTGCATGTTTAATTTTAGAAGAGTAAAAAATTTAATTGAAGCTTTGACATAAGAAGCAATTATGCTCAAACACAGCCCTGCATGCTATGACAAAATACAGAGGGATAACGTCAGAGTTCTGTGTTTAAATAAAAAAACTCCATGCATTTTAGAAACACGGAATACTGTATAACAAAGAGATGCTGGGGCCATATTATGCAGGCTTGAGATGCTCTCAAGCCCCAGACCAACCCAGGACTAAAAAACTACAAATTACTTTGAGCCATAGCAGGTATTATAAACTTCTTCTACACAAGACTTCTGTCTTCGAAAGGAAGATGACTAAATCTCCTCTCTGTTGACAAACAGGTCTGGCATATAGACAGTTTCTGTTCCTTTCTTTTGCTCATCTTTCCCCCTTGCTGAAAAAATTCAGTACTGCTGAGTTGAAGTAAACTGATAGCTACACAAGATAATTTTTTATAAAAAATTCATAATTTCATATTGCATTAATAAGCTCAACATAAATCTCTTAGACTTTGTTGGAAATTAGCCCCTAAGGGAATTAGAAGCCTAACTCACCTTGACTTTCCATTGTATTTTGAGTCTAATTGGCTTAGCATCTTTTGAACATTCTAGGTTTAATTATTGATTACATCAGTTCTTAAAGTTACAGCTGAGCAAGAAAAGTGAATGAAATGTTGCTTATCCCACTTTCTGGGCAGGGTAACAACCTTGCAAGCACATCTCCTGATCCTCTTTTGGAGCAGCATTCCAGCTTCTCCAGGTTGCCAGATGCTTGAACCATGACCTGGAGAATGGAGCTAACCTGGTGCTGCCCCACAGATACCTGAAGAATTTTACCAGATTTCACCTCCTGTATTGCCTACAAACTTCCCTAGGCATGTGTGACTCCAGAATTGTCACCATCCTGCCCTTTCTGCCACACAAAAAATACTGGCACTGTTACAAGACACCAGGATCAGGCTGTAATTCACTTTTATCCAATACTGACTTTCCACTCCTTCTCCTGACCACAATTTAAATAACAACCAAAATGAGACTGGATCCCAGAGTAAGGTGGAGGCACATCATAAAAGGCTTTAAAGAAATATTATGGGGCTGCCTCAGGTGGTTTGTGGTGCTGGTTTGTTTTGTTTTGTTTTGTTTTCCACAAGCAAAACACTCTGTTAAACCATTTCCAGATGGGATGTGTGCTGAAAGACAGGAAGGTTTTATCACAGGTAAGAAGCGGATATAGGATACTAATGTGGCTTACACCTGATTTGTTCAACTAAACATTAAGATAGGGATCAGACTGCAAAAATTGGTGTGGGGATAAAAAATTTTCCTACTTTATCTGCCCAGTGAGAGCCAGGCTGGATCAGCAGGGGCTGAAAGCTGGTGCTGGGCAAGTCCCCTTTGATGGTGGCTGCCAATGTGGAATTCCAGCTGGCTCCGATGGGCAGGCAGCCCAGCTCGGCTGGAACTCACTGGCAACTTTGCAGGCAGTTTCATTTGCTCATAATGTGCTAAGCAGAGAAATAATATGAATCAGCTGTACCTCTATGAGATGGGTTTTAAGCAAAAAGGAGGAATAAAAGGAGGAATTCACTCAAAGGTGCCTGTGCCTTTGGGTTGTTCCAGCAAACAGCCAGGACATGTATCCATAAATGCAGCTGGAGTCTAATTTCAGTCGTGTTTCAAATAATAGCACATTCACAGATTTCACTGGCATGTCTCCCAATTCACATTCCAGTAAATTGTACCATCTCCATTCTCTGCCTGCCTCCAGGAGCAGTTATCACAGGTCTGGGGTTCCAAAAATCCCTGCAGAGGCTGTACTTCTTGGGTCAGTCCTGTCTCCACACCTGGGAAAATGGATGCTTGCCTACACACAGGCTGTGATCCCCCCGAGCCATAGCTACCACGGCCCCAGGGCAGAGCTGCTCTCACAGAGGGGAGGAGAGGAAAGGACACATTTGTCCCTAAAGCTGGCAATTTAAAGTAGTCTCTCTGTTGATAGATCATCTATCTTTTTGTAGCACAAGCAGTGCTACAACACCAAGGAAAAAAGCATTTGTGGAATGCTTGAGGATTGCCCATGTTAGAAACAATCTCTGTGTATAAATCATTGCTATTATTGTTAGCCTCTGAATTAGATTTCATCCTGCAGAGATGTCACCTTAATAAATATGAAGATTATCTTAAAATGTGAACAGTTAGATGGATTATTCACCATTCAAAGCCTTTCCTCAATTGCTGGAAGCGTGTGAGCCCAGAAGAAAAGCAGAATGAATCTTTAAGCTTCATTGAAAGCAAGTTAACTTCCTGCCTCTTTCCAACCTTGTCACTATCCATGGCACAGCTATTAATGTGGGGGCCATATTTTTTGTCATTAAAATATGTATTAGTGCAGGAGGACATCAGGTTTTGAATGCTCTATACATTTTCTGAATCTGAGCTTCTCCATATTCTCTTATTTCTCCAATTTCTTTGGCTGTGCCGTGTGCTCCTCTGCCTGCAGCCTGAGTCCCCTGTGTGGAGGCATGGAACTGTGAGTTAACAGGGGAAGGACCGAACAGGCCAAAGTGTGTCCCATATGACCACATTTCATATTAAAATCCAAATACCTCACTCTTACATATTGCAACGAGCATATGCAAAATGTAAATACAAAAACATAAATACAATCATTTCCCAATATGCTGTGAAATGTAGAATCTTCTGGCCATACTTTCAGAATATGACATTTTAAATAGCAATCCTACTTCCAGAGGCATCTGATTTCCACACTCACTGAAACGAGGCCTTTTACTTTTGCATTTCCTATAAGGAATTTTCCCATTGGGTGCTTATGTCACCAACTTGAAGGTAAAAAGGGAACATTTCATATTTAACTTGTCCTGGGTAACAATTAGAGGAGTTAAAATAGAGACATGACTTTCTGTGTCAGAGCATTTTCCTTAAACTCTGTGCCAGAAGCACAGAAACAAAATCTTTGTCCCACTCTCACAGTGCACAGTGCTGGGTGGGGGGAGCTGTTACCTGGGGGATGGCACAGAGCTAGAGCAAAAGGTCAGTCCTGTCCTACTGAGCACAAAATTGAGAGAACAGACTGCAGATGGGCAGGGAGAGATGGGTAAGGGAAGAGGCTTGAAAAACAGGATATATTTTATCAGTATGTTGGGGTTTTTTTTCCCTTAGGTCTTATTAAACAACAATATAAATGTGCTTTTTTTCCATTCCTAAATTCTACATTTTCATGGTCTCTAGATTTTCATTGCATATTTATGTACTGGTTTCCATGTCTGCCTGGTTACTTTGCCTCTAAACTTACAATAGCACAGATCTCCTGAGAGAAAATTGCACTGATCCTAAAATACACTATTATGAATATAGTTTTTAGCAATATTGGCATCAGAGAACATCTATTTACTTTGAGTTAATCAAGATTAATATTTTATCTTCTGTCTGGCTAAAACACCCACCTATGTGAAGCAATTTGCTTCAGCTGTAAGGATGAAATCTTTAAGCAACATCATATTAAGCATATACCAAATTTCTGACAGGGTTGTATCAGGGTAATAGATGATGAAGATTGAGTGAATGCTTCACAGTCAATTCCATCCCAACATCCTGAAATAACTCTGAATCTATTAAAGGCACACACAGCTATACAGGGGATGTTTTACAGACAGCGTGGCTTCATGGACACCTTCCAGAGATGTAAAGAAAAGTTGAGTCATACTTGGAACTTTCTCCCAACTCTCTGTTTTAACAGCAAATATGGCACAAGGCAGCTGAGGACAGACAGGGAACCCTTGTGGCCTCACCGACCCATCTTGTCTTAAGCAGTCTCTGCCAGGCTTATGGAGAACTGCATTCATTCCTCCAGGCAGGTACCCATCATTAATATGGACAATCTGGAGACACGATTTCAGAGCCTGAAATTCCTGCTCTTGGAAAATATGTCTGTTTTGATCTTTCTATGCAGCCAACCAGTAAAAATGTTGCACATATTTTCTGCACCTATCCAAAGAAATTTATCTTTCAAACCCTACTTCATGCCATATGCTGGAATCTGAAAGAATGAAGGATTTAGCTGTCAGTCTCTGAAGGCAGTACAGGCCCTCTTCCAACCACACACGGCATCAGATCTCAAAGTATGACATTTCACTTTAGCTTCTGTCAGCACTATCTGCAGTGTATCACTGGTGCACTGTTGAAAATATTCTTGATAGGCAGCTCATATGCGCTGGATCAAGTGCTCATTAATCTTGCCTTTAAAGAACCGAGAAGTTGGGTGGTAAATCCGTAAGGGGATGCGCCCAGCTCCTGCATGGAATGAATGTTCCTGCTGCATTTCCCAGCCAGCAAAGGGTTCAAAAAGCCACCTCTGAAGCGGTTTCAGCTCTGTTTGTTTGCTTCAGGTACATTGTTTTTCCTCACAGAAAATCTCCTCCCTCCCAGTGGGTTTTGTGTTGCCACCCCACTGGCACAGGAGCGGGGCTGCAGAGTGCCAGGCCCGCTGGGTACCCGCTGAGGAGGGATTTTGCCTCCCCCACATCTCCCTGCACTGGTGGCACCTGTGGCTGGTCACCTGCCTCAGGACACAGCCCTGTCTCACAGCAAACAGAATTAATCCCCTTGCCAGCACAGTGGAGGTACATTTTGAAAGAACACTTTTGAACTGCCTCAAGAAATGCACGCATGGGGTGGTTTTACAACTGCTTTTCCCCCATGCTTGAATATTTTGGTGTTTAACAGGAGCAGTTCAGTCTGCAAGAACCTGGTTCTCTGAAAAATATTTTAAAAATGCTTCCACAAAACAAGGACACTTCATGAAACATTTAATGGAAATATGGATTTTTTGCTTGTTTTTAATCCCTTCCCTATTAATAAAAGATTGAGTTTTTTAAAGATTCACTATTTATTTTTCTCCCTCTGCAACACAATACAGCAGAAGCAGGCAGTAGGTGAGGCATTTGCCAACAGCAACAGGAAAACAATAAAATGAAACAAAATAATACCCTGCTCCCCCCACACCAGGAAGAAAATGTATGATATGAAATTTTGACAAGGGACTATCAATCACTTCCACCTATTTGTTATTATTGCTAAACTATTTTATGCTTATACTGGTGCCCATATGAGAGAATCTGGCTTCACAGTGCAACACACTACATAGCTGAAAAGCTGCATTTCATAATAAAGCCAAACCCATGTTTTGCATGAAAGCCTTGCAGCTTAATTCTATCAGGAATAAAAAGCCAAAGAAGAAACCAAACTCTCAAAGAGACCAATCTCTCAAGACAGATTTATACTGTAAGCTATACCTATAATAAAAGAATTGAACGCCACTTATTTTATCCTTATTAATCATTTCACTCTGCAAATATCCCTAGTCTAGGTAGCTATGCAGGTTAAATCCTGGCATGCTCACTTACCAACCACCACACTACACAGTCACATAACCTGCAATGATCAACCACAGCAGTACCTGCTGAGGCCTCAAAATCTAATGTGAAGTGATGGTGGTAGGAGAGTGCACCAACTCCAAGTCTACCTAAGGTCTTGCAGGAGAGATGAAACGAGATGCTCTGTGATTCATTCACAGTAAAACATGAATGAATCAAAGAACTTACCCTGAAATGTTCCTCAGACTCCATTCCTGCTTGTGGAACAGCAGAATCCCATTCTCACTAACGCCCATGCTTTTTTTTCCCATAATAAAGCAAGTTTTGGTCTATGTTTGACTCTGCACTTATTAACATGCAAAAATATCTCTGCCATGATTTCCTATGAATGTAAAACTCTAAACCATGTACACTGTACTAGGGGACCTCTCTCAGCAACAACATTCAGTCAGAACCTCTCACAGCTTGGTTTTAATTCGCCTCTGCCAGTACCTTAACACATGTACCTTTCACAACCCATCTGCTTTGGGGAAATCTGGCTGAGGGGAAACCCTAGCAGTGCCTGTGAGCTGTGCCCTACAGCACACACAGGATATTGGGAATAAACCATGGACAGCAGGCTCTCCAGCAAAAATGTCCTGTGCCCCTGTGCCAGGTGACTGACAGCTCAAGCCTTGTAGCTGTGCTGCAGCTCTACCTTAAACAAAACCATCTCCAAGTCTTGGAAAATGCTCTACTTTCATTCCCTTCTTCCCTTCCTAATTTCCAGGTCCCAAGGCCATGTGGCAAGAATAATCACTGGGCTACCAAAGGTGCACTAGTAGAAGGGGACACCAAAACCACAGCTCCCTTGGGAATGCCAGTGTGGGAATTCAGTACTGAGCCACCAAGCCCCTGAACCCTTTGCTCACCACGAGCTTGTGAAAGAAGGCACAGAGGGTCTGGAGGTGATCACCTGCCCAGCCAAGCTCAGGATGGAGCTCTGCCTTACTCATCAGCTGGCTGGGATCAGGAGTACCAGCAGACAAGACTACATTGGTTCAAAGGAACACTTAAGTTACAGAAAACATCTGCTAAATCCATGTCTCATTATCATCCAATGACAATACTTGTGTATTCTGCAATGTCCAAGAAGCTCAGACCAACCTGAGAGTGGTACATGGGAAGCAAAGAGTGAGACCTCAGAGTATAGCTGCCTCCTGAGGTATCTCCTTACTAAGTACACAGAATGTTTGGAAGTGGAGTTTGGAACAAACCTCACTTGACATAGCCCTAGATAAAGTAGTAAGAAACTTGTGTAAAATGTATGTTAAGCAAAATCCGTTCAAGCCTCAGACTTATTAAGCCTATACTAAATCTTCATGCACTCTATCTTACAAAGGTCAAACAACCAAGCACAGATTTGCCTGATGTATAAATTTAATGACAGATGCTCATGTAGGCTCACTGTGTTTGTGCCAGAAAAACTGTTCTGGGCATCAGACTGCCATGTGCACACAGTGACTTCCAACTGCAAATCGACACACACACCTTACAAAAAAGTAGAGCTTAAATAAACACCCTCAGAGCTTTGCTTATGGTGTGTAGTTGTGTTTTGACCTAAACAGACAGTTAAATAGAGAGGACAAAGCACCAGGAGATGCTGGAGGAGTTCTTTGGAAGGTATGGGATGTGCACACCAGGTGGATCTAATGTGCCCAAGACAATTTAATTGTACCACACAAACACTGAGCTCTCAGCCGTGTTATCAGCACCTAAGCCATTTTCAGCAGAACTGTTTATGTGAAAGCTGCTTATGTGGCCAGCCACCCGAGAGTTCTCACTTTAAAGTACCATGAAATAGGCACACTATTATGGGAATTAGGGACAATTCTCAGCAGAGGCCAGCCGGCAATCACAGGGAGACCTGGCTGCATCTTCAGTGGGATTCTGCACATTTCACCTGACCCACCACATCTGGATAAATCCAGGGTGTGCTGAAGGTTTGGCTCCAGAGAAAAAGTGTCTGTGAAGACAATACCACCTCCTGGCAGCGCCCTTGAGAGGAAAGAAGCCTGCAGGCAGGGATGTTGGAGCATTTTCTGAATTCTGAATGTTTCCTCAAGATGCACTTGATCCTGTCTTACGTTTTTGACTCACTACCTTTACTTAGCAGACACATTTGGAACTGTTAGAATTTCCTCTGTGAAATGTAACTCACAGAGAAGGCTCTCTTCTAACACATCCCAAATTCTAATCAAAGAGTTTCCTATTAACCTTCCAGTGGCTGGCATCACATGTTACAGAGGAGAGTCACCTACAAACTACCACAACAGGTAAAGCTGGCTTGAAAAATTCTGAAAGAACCTGAAGAACAAATGCATGACAAAGCTGCCACAAAACATTTTGACTTCATTAAAATAAAACCTTACAGAAGGAATATTTAAACATTTCCAGCTGAAATTTTTCAGATGTGCAATCACGCAAGACATTTCCTTTCCTTTTCTGGGAGTGAAATTCCAAAACCCTGCTGACTGAGAAACAGCTTAAAAACATCTCAGTAATATCTCCACTAGCCCGTGCCAGCAGCTGTGAGGGTTTAGCCAGAGGCAATGGGGACCCTCAGCACAGAAGGCTGGGACATTTATCCCTCCCTAAATCTGCTGTGCTCCAACCAGAGCAGCTACTGCCTTATTTTCCACTATGACTCACCACAAATCCAGCACTGAACACGGTACAGATCCACTATTTAGAATGTTTGGCATTACTTGTCATTTCTGTTGTGTTTCATATGAATTTCCTTCCAGAATATGGTGGATATATTAATGATGGGGAAAGCTGTTTTAACAGCAATTCAGTATTGCAATAATGCTTTTGTTTCCAAGTATTTTCATCTCAAGACTACAATTTCAGGCAATTAAACATTTCACCATGCCTGGGAAACAAGTAATTATTGTCACTTCCATCAAACAGACTGAGGATCTGGCAAAAACCAGTTGCTGACTACACTGAACTGGGAATGGGATGTTGGGAGTTGCTGCATGAGATCAAACCTGGCAGGAATCTCTCTTAGCATGCTGCACCCTACCTGGGGCAGAAGAAGACAGGGGGAAAACAGTGGAGAATTCATCCTGACCCTAGGAACTGCAGATCAGCTCAGTTCCAAACAGTTTCAAGCTGTCTTTTATTTACCAAGTATGGTATTTGGAAGCTGGGAATGCTTCACAGCCACTTCAATGCCGTATTTCCCATCGAAGATGCTCACTAAATTCTCAGTGTCAGTGACATCTTGTGGCAATGAACTCTTTGCTACAGCATATGGGAAATGCCAGCACGAGAGGGAGAGGCAGAAGCCCAGGGACAAGCAGAATTCTGGGCTGCAATGTCCCCTCATGTCCCAGGAAAGCTCAATCCCGAGCAACCCAAGTTTCTAGCCCTGCTCAGGCTTTATACAAAGGGCAATTCAAGTGAAAATTACAGAAAGAATTCTACCAAAACCTGCAACTAGACATGATTTCTCACATTCTTTTTCCTTTGTGCCACTTGGATGCTTGGGCTTCTGAAGTCCGTATGAATCATTCCAAAAGCTTCCCAGCTCAGAATGCAAATTTGGCACAAATTGTTTGAGTTCATAAGGACTCAAACAATTTTGTTTTCTCTCCTTCTTGTTCCTTCTTTTGTAGGATGAAAAGGGATTAGTGCATGTCCAGCTATCTAAACTGAGCTTTTTTAAGGAAAAAATGTTGACAAAGGAGAATGTATATTTTTATAGCTCTCAAATCCATGCAGAAAATAAGTATTTCTGAGATAAATACCGCAATTTCCTAACTTCAAAAAGTATTTGATGAAACAGAATCAATTTTCTTTAGCTGCATTTCAATTCCTTCTGTTCTGATACTTTCTCTTTTAGACTTTCTTCTCTCAGTTTGTGTTGTTGGTTTAGTGAATAAAAAAAAACCCACTGAAAAGCCTATGGCTGCTCTACAGTCTGCTCAATCAAGTGGGATCTTCTTTACTCTCAGCAAATCTGAGGCCAAGACCTTTGATAGCCTTAACCAGATGGGTATTTTTTTTTTTTTTTTGCATTCTGGCTATTCCTCAAACACTCACAATATTCAGCTTATTTACACATCTTTGCACATGTCAGCACTTTGCTGTCGGTGGGAATTTTGCATCTCAGCACTGCTAACTTCCATCTAGGTTACTTGCCTGAAATTTAAAAGTTTGGGGAAGGAAGGATCCTGGCCAGAGAGATGCAAAGGAAACCCAGCAAACTGCAACAAGGTAATTAGGTACATTCAGATTGCTAAAGGTCATAGTAAATGACTCATCTCTGAAATACACGGGTGATTTCATCCTAGGGAATGCACAGACTAGTGGTGTAAAGTACAAAGACAGACAACAAGCAGCCTTTTATAGACTGATGAGAAAAAGGGTGGGAGAGGAGGAAATTTCAACAGGCAAATGGCATGGCTTTAGATAACTGAAAGCACCTCTCAGTATCATTCGTTTGGAAAATTGTCTGAATGGTCTGGCTCAGCGTCTAACATATTTTGGTCTCTGGAAATCTCACTGCTGTGTGCTGCAGAGAAAGAGAGATGTTCATTTCTAACTGAAGTCCTGTCCCAAAGAACATGGAATGTTCACAAAAAAGCATTGGACAAACCCAAAAGTTTTTGTCAGTTACTATCTTAACATTTGTTCAGCCTCCCGCCTGCTCTCCTGATAATTGTTTCCCATTTAGACAAGTAATTAAAAAGCAATTGTGCTATTTTACACGTGTTACCACCACTTTACTTTTCTACTGCATATCTGAAAAACTGCAAAATGAAGGCACTTGAACCTGGACTTAGACACCCAAAATTCCACCTGAGTCCACACCTAATGTTTCCAGTTAGAGGGGTGTCTTCGCAGACCCAGAAATCAGGAGCCAAAACCACCCAAAGCCATCAGACTGTGGGGCCCTGTGCAAGCTTCAAAACCACAGAATCACAGAAGAGATTGAGTTGGAAGGGATCGTTTAAACACTTTTAATCTCTGAGAGCCTGGGTCAGCCAGAGTTCCTGAGCTGAGACATCACTTCCATACATGGTTTCAGTCAACATTAGTTCACTGACGGAATTTAAAACTAGGCTGCTGCTGATTTATATCATAAATAGGGATACCAACCTCCTATAAATACATGTATCTATCCATAATCTGAACCAGAACTTCCCTGTGGAATTCATAGTGCTCAGCCCTTTATCTGACTCAAAGGTTTTACACTAAACAGTTGTAAAATATGGCTTTAGTAAAGTATCTTATTGAGAAAAAAACCTTAAAAATGGAACTTCTGCCATGAGGTACAGATGCCTGAACTAGATAAGGAAGAGTTTCTGTGTGCTGAAGGAAGTCTGATCTGCACCTACCAGAAAACATGAAGGACTGTAATCCATCCCTGGAAGTGTTCTGAGCTTACAAAAGGCTAAAGATGAAATGTTGGTACCACAAGCCTGGAAGCTCTGTGCCTTCAGAAAGGTAAAATTGTGGATTTTCACCAAGAACTGGGCTCATTTCCATGCCAGATTATGTCTGTATTGCATGTGTTCATCCTTAGACACCAGGGCACCACATGGAAAAGCCAGACAACTCCAGAGCAAGAGGTTTGGGCATCTGCACACTGCAGGAACCACAGCAACCTCAGGAATGTGCCAGAGCCAGGAACCAGCACACACTGCCTACTGGAGAACACTGTGAACACCTTACCTGATCAACAGTGACACAACCAGGGTTATATTTCATCTGCTCAGACACCTGCCAAGATCTGACCAGAGCATCAGTGACAAAGAGACAAAGAGTGACAAAGAGAAACACAAAGTAAACCCAACAAAGAGAAAAGCAGCATCATTTCCTGAAGAAAGCCAAATCCCATGAATTCACTTGCAAAGCCTTTCAGGAAAAACTCAGATTCCAGAGTCAAGGCAAAGTGTGTTAGCCTGGCTCAGTCATCCCAAAGAAGGCAAATCATTGTAATTCCTGTTAAAGGCAAAACAATTTCAAACTTACTTTCTGTCAGGCACCTGAGCACAAGTGGTCCTATTTCCAACAGCAGCAAGCACTGAGGCTCTCGAAAAGATGAATGGGAGCTGTGATTGCTCACCACTGCTGACAATCAGGTGGCTTGTAGTTAAGAGCCTACATCTGCAAAAGAAAACAGCTGGCTCACAGGCTTCATTTTCACGGCAAGCGCAAGCTGGGGTGTCTGAGTGCAGACAACAGCCTCAGTGCCTTCCTTGCAAAGTCTTGCAGCCTCCAGCAAAAAATACTAAAAGCCTTGCATGGGTAATGTTCCTATTTGCAGTTTTCAGTTGTGCCTTCCTAAATATTTTAATGGTTTGACATCAGCTGTAGGCATAGGTACCCAAGGAACGTGTGCCTTCCGCACTGCAGGGTCCCAGGGGACCCTGGCACCAGGCAGCTCTGTACTTGCACTGCAGGGAGTACTGCTGACTGAGGGCCATTTGCTGTGCAGGATGGAGAAGAAACTAAGTATGTCTTTAAATAAATTCTTTTAAGTTGGATCCATTAGGCTGGAGCTCGCTCAGGCTGTATATTTTGACTGTATTTGGGGTGGGACTGTGAGCTATCAGATAGGCTTAATAAATCTTTCCCTCCCCACTTAGTCCATGTATTTTAAGAATCAGCTGCTCAGCAAAATACAAAGAAGGATCACTTCTCCCCAGGAAAACAGAATCAGCATTCCTTGCTCTGAGATCCTGTCCTTCACGCACAGAAAGAGGGCCCATAAATCCAGAATGGTGGATCTGAGAAGCTGAAATAGGATATATTTGGATGCCTTCCACACACTGCAGCTATATTTCATAACCACTTCCAGCACTCGGTGAATTCTGACATGGCTGCTCTTGAAAACACACTTTTCATGGGGGAAATAATTAACTGTGCACCTTCTACCCACTCAAGAGTTAACAGGCTGAGTGCATTATGAGCAAGATCTGGAATCCATTGCTACTGCACTGGAACTCTTATGGGAAGAGAGTTTAAAGTTCTAGGCATGACCACAATCCAGAAATATTCCAAAACACAGCCTGGTCTCCTTCTTTGCATTCTCATAAAGATCTCAGTTAGCATTTTCTCTCCCTGACCATTGTCAATGTTTCTGCTTCTTAATCATTCAAATGAGGAAGAATTGTTCTGTGAATAGGGAATGTCATGACATCAAAAACAAGTTAAAGAAGAAGGATACAAAAATGTATCTTTTAAAGATCTTATTTTTTGGGGAAAAAGAATAATTTCATCACCTAAAGCACAACACACTGGTTCAAAGCCAGACCTGAAGGAAAGTGAGAAAGAAGAAAGTGAATATAGAGAGGGGTGTCAGCTGCTATACCTAGGTGAGAAGGGATTCAAGTAATGAAAGGAAATTGGGGCTGAACATTATGATGTTCGTCATAGAGGAGCTTCTTAATGCAACACATCACTTCCATGTATGCTTTTTACCTTATGGAAAGATTTATAATCTCTGAATGTGTGTACTAGGTGCTTGACTTCCTCTGGCTTTTGAAAAGAATTAGATGCTCTAACTGTCCTCTATGCCTCTGGAAGTTTTCTCCTCAGACCCTAACTAATCCTTACTCACTTCACTTGGTCCATTTCCAGGCTGAAAATTAAGCACTCAAGTGCTTTGCATAGGATTACGGCAAGGCTGAAGTTCCACCATGTGAAACATTTCAAAGGCCCAGCATCCTGATAAAAGCACCAGGGTGCTCTGCAGGGCAGCCTGGAAAGAGCAATGCAGCCCCTCTTCTCCAATCTGCTTCTTCCATCCCCAAATCCCAAACTGTTCTGTAATGACAAACCTAATAGTTTCAAAACAGAGCTGCGGCTTCTGTGAAAATTGAAGTTTTTCCTAAAATTAGGATTTTTATACTTTAAGTGCAACAGACACTCAGGTAACCATGAACCCCCATTTTAATTTTAATTTTTTTTTTTGCCTCATCAAGTACTTACAGACAGAAGGTACTACCTGTGATTAATGCTACTTGTCAAGACTTTACTTTGATCGTGCTTCAAGAATGAAGGATTTCCAAATCATTTGCTTGGAAATTTGTAATTCTTAAGTGGGTTGTTTGTTTGCCTCAAAGGAAGCACTAACCTATTTTATATTGTCAAAAATCTATTTTTAAACAAATTTTTCCTTTGTACTTTAAATATTCCCTAAAAATACTTTTTAGGCTCAATTAAAATGAAATAGATGTTTAAACTACTGTCTGATTCAGCAGCTCTGTCACTGTGCTTATCCACTGCTTATGGAAGGATCAGATATGGCCAATGGCTCTGTTCACCTGAATTAGGGAGTTGAGTTAATATCGTCACGGCACTGAAGTCCCTCTAACTGTGTCGAATCACAAGCAGGAGACATTCCTAGGTCCTCCTGAAATTCTTTTAGAAGTCACAAGCAGAGCACAAGTATTACAGCCCTCTCACTAGCCTTTCCTATGGTTTATATTCACTGTCAAAAATAAAAGTAGGAGGCTTGGTGTGCGAGTTGGTTTAAAAGGTCACCTCTATAGCTTATAGAAAGGATTTGCTGTGCTTCACTAAGCCCCAGACACTGTACTTCAATTTTCCCAGTTACATTTGACTTTGCAGGACTGGGCGGGAGGGGTGCAATCCATACAGCACGGTCAGCACAAATCACAGGTGAGCAGCACCAGGAGCAGCCCGGGCTTGGCTCTGCAGCAGAAAAACCAGAGCAGCCTGTTTGCCTTGCAGAACAAAAGATTTGGAAGTGCACTGATACCCTGAGCTGCCAAGCTGTGACTGGGAGCCTTTTTATGGAACAAGGCAAAAAAATAGCCAGGATGCTGTTATAAACTAAACATCACCTGCAAATACTAATATTGCACCAAGATTTTAATCATCAGTAAAAGTAATGGAGACTTTGCTTTTTGCATTGGGAGGATGTTCTTTTCCACTCCCTCATCTCCTGTCTGTGGGAATTACTCACAGGAAACACAAGAGCTAGACCCCTTTGTTTTGCATTTGCTGCTCTTAAACTCAAGGATTTCATTAAAATCCTTTCACATTAAAAAACAGAAAATCTTTTGAGGAAGAGAAAAAAATAAAGCTTTTTTTTCCCATTTCATTTACAGACAGTGCTAAGCCTCCTTAAGCTACTTTTGCCTCGCTGTCTCATACCCTGACAAAGCAGATGTGAAGAAGGCAGATACCTCACAGTACAGAACACACAGCAGGGCTGCCAACTGTCAATAAATTTCTGAACAGTTTGGAGATCTACAAGCGTCTTCTCAAAATTCTTATTCTTCCAGTAAAAACTGGCAAGCTCTCCTTGATCTTGGCAAAGAAAAAAATATAAAATGACGATCTGGGAACATTCTGGTCTACTTACACCTGGAAAAAACCCTCACACAAAACATAATCCTGATGTTGCTGGATCAGATCAATTCTGCATGGAACTCTCTTTCAAATTCCTCTGATGCTGGAATGGATAAGAGTTGCTGATGTTTAAAAGCAACTGGCAAATGAATTCTGCAGGATACTGAAAATTGAGCAACAGAACATGAATGCAATTTTGTTCACCATTAAAACAGAAATACTTTGTTTCTGAAATAACTTACTGACACCAGAGTTTTATAAATAAATCACCTAGGATTACTTTTATGACTAATCCCATGGGACAGTTCCCTTTCTGCCCCAAAATTGGGTAGGCTGGTATTCAAATGCTAATCAGCACAAACAGCTATAAGCTTCATTTTCACTGATCAATTTGAATGTGCAAGATCTGTGCTTCCAAATGTACTGAAACCGTTCTGCATAACTGCCTTAATATGCATGAAATTACAGGGGCATCCTACAAATTAGTCATTGTGTGCTTTGTACTCGCACCTGTTCCTGGGCAAACTCCACACCTGGACACCCAAAGCACACAAACTTGGGGCAGGGATAATTACAGAGGTCAGCTCATGATCCAAAGTCATTTAACGCACCAGGCCTCAAATCCTACACTCAGGTTTAGCTCCTCTCCAGCTTATGGCTTGCCAAGGTTTTATTTAGGGAAGTGCAGCAACAATGTTACTGGAGAGGAGCCTTGCCTACAAATTTTTATCGAAACTGAGTCAAATTTATTCCAGCTGGCTTTCTACAAATGCAAATAGGGCAGCCAAAGATTCTACATTCAAGATTAAGCAGAATTTGAGAGGCAGAGAGTGTGTCTGCCTACAACAGCATCTCATGAGATTCCACACCTCTTGCTGTGGTTGAAAAAATAATGAAGAATTTACAAAATGTCCATTCTTCCCAGCACCTTTCCTTGTCCTACAGCTAGAAGGAAAATATTTTTCAGGCTCATGCTGTCTGCCAGGTGTCATTACTATTATGAACACTGATTTAACAGTGCCACATCTTATCCATGATATTCCCATCAGCTACTTTAATCAGAATTAAGTGTTCAAGGCCAGGAGCATCCTGGTTTAGTGGAAGGTGTCTCTGCCCATGGCAGGGGGTTGGACTAGATCATCTCTAAGGTGCCTTCCAACCCAAAACATTCTATGATTCTATCAGGGACTTAAAATCAAACTAAGGAACTGAGACAGTGTCTTCATCTTCTTCCTTTTTTCGGTTTGGGTAATGGTAAACTTGAGCCTTTCATAGCTGTCTACTTATATTATTTTTGGAATGTGTTTAAATCAGGTAAATTTGAATAGAACAAGTTCAATTAACTGTAACATTTCCTAGCATGTTCCCACCTTAGCTGGTGAGGGAGCAGAGAGAGAAAGATCACAATAGAAACCCAGACAATCATTCTGGTGAAGAAAAAAATTACACTGCATAAAACTGAGATTAAGTGAATTTCTGCAATTGCTGAATGACTTGGGAACTCTAGTCACTTTAATGTACTATGAGCTGTCATTCCCATCTTTATACAAAGACACTCAGTTTCTCAAAAGCAGCTTGCAAAAGTATTCAACATTTTCTGTAATTTCTATATGTATTTTTCTCCTGTAAAATGATACTACTGCATATTAGCAGGAATAACACCGATCTCTTGGATCTCCCCCCCCTTTTCTGTTTGTATGTATTATTTATGGGGAGCACTGGCTCCAACCTTTGCATTTAGGCTAACACTTGCTATTATAAAATATTATTGTGACCTTTTTTGAGTTCTTAATACTGTTTTTTTTTGCAGCTAGCTTTGGAAACTCAGAAAATGCCCTGAAGCCTTTTCCTCGGTCCATGAAATTTGTTTCAGATTTGAAGAGTAATGATTCGAAAATCTCCATTTTGTTTTCTCCCTTTATCAGCACTGTTTTGGCTGGAGCAGATAACATCTGGACACATGGAAGTGCTGTATCATGGCACCAGCAGGTTTAACTGGCCTGCAAGGGCTTGGATGTCAGCTCAAGTCCTGGCTAGGTGCATGGGACTGGAGGGACACTGGTGTTAGCACATCCTAAAGGGCCAAACTGTGCCCTGTGAGTGCTGAACTTGCTCTTTAGAACTTGCTCTGGACTTGCCAGTGCCACACTGGAGTTTATGGGTGATTTCACACCTCACCCATGAGGTGCTGGGAACCTCTGTGTGCCTGAGCAGGCACAGCACTCACTGCAGCTCCTTGTGCTGGGGAGTCCCCAGATCCCCATCCTACCACCAGCACAGCATCCCCAGCTCTGGCCCTTCTTGGTGGGCTCAGGATGGAGCCACAGCCGTGTCCCAGGGGGATCCTGGGGGAAGCAGTGGCTCTGGAGCTGTTTTGCAGCTGGTTGTACCCACGACAGGAATACTTTCAGCTCCAGTAACTCTCTTACACTTGCAGCAGGGACAAGATGACAAATCTGATTATATTAACATCTATTCTTTCACCCAGCTCTTGGAATTTACAAGTTCACCGTATGCTTTAATGGAAGAACAACCTGCCTTTTTTTAGGTAACTATTGTTTCAGTTTTAATGGATTCAGCCCTTCCATGTGTGCAGTGCCATGTACACCGAGCAGTCAGCTCCTGTATATTCATGGACAACAATCCTCTTGGCAAAACCCTGAGCTCTGTGCCCAGCATCAGTCAGGCAGCAGTTAAGGGATGTTTGCAGATGGATCTCCCCACTTCAGGAGCATTTGTACCCAGATTTTAAAAGATGCTCAGACATCGTTTTACTGATTGTGTCAAATTAACATCAGAAGTCCATACAAGATGAGAGAAAAAAAAAGAATATATATATATATATACATAGAAAGAGCTTCTCTAATCTATTTTTCCCCTCCCAATTTAACTATATTCCATTTTTAATTTATTAGTATTTTTTTAAATTTCAGAGAAGATGCATTATTCAGTTTGTCAGTGAGAGAAAATCCTCACCAGGTACTGCAAAGAGCTACTTAGTGGCACTGTATGTGATTTGTAGGTAACTCACATTAAATTGTATCTCCCATTCCACTGCGTGGTACAGAACAAAAGATGTGCCAGCAAAAATGACAATGGAGCACCTGCATAGAAATCTGTGAGTATGGGCAGTGAGGAACATTGTACCCACAAAGCACTTGTGGAAATGTGGGTGACCTAAATCCAGGGTGTCTCTTTGAAAATCCTTATGTCAATGGGACCTTGCCACAAAACAGGACAAAGGATTAATTTCTGAATTTCTCTCTCAACTCCACTGAATATAAGCCCACAAAATACACTGGAAGGAAATGTGGTGGAGTGGCTTTTCTTTCTTTATATTTTTAGGAGGACAAAATTACCCATCTAGACTATTTTTTTTTCCTCCAGGTATGTGGGCGTCAGGACATTGCAGCTTCTTCTGCACTTTGTCTAATATGATCTTGCTCATGTTTCCCTCACACTGTAACAAAAAGCCAAGTGGGTGGTATGGACTGGCTTCCAGAAGTGCAAAGTCCTGTCATGTTTTGTATTACACTTAAACGTGGTCTGGAGGAAATGAAATTCTTAATTCTGCAGAAGGGATGGATTTCCACTCCTCAGCCTCAGTGTGCACCTGCTACACCTGCTACCTGTGTTCCCACATCCAATGACACCAATCTGTGGAGGAACACCAAAATAACCACAAAAAGCTGCAGAAATCTTGTGCCATACTAATCCAGGAGGAAATTCTGGGCCATGTAGGTGTGAGGCTATTTAAAGGATTGCCAAAAATGTCAAAATGTTAGCAGATTTCTTCTTCCACCTGCAAAGTGAGGGATTGCAAATAAACAGTTTTCAGGATATGAGGAGGCAGAGTTGAGGCACAGGTACACTCTGAGCTGGAGTAAACACTGACTTCTTCTTCCTCTTATATGAAGGCAGAAAAAGCAGAATGATATCCTACAAGAAGGACTTTATAGAGACCTAAGGCCAAGAAGAGAGAAGTAAAAAATCCAGAGTAGTGGAACAGCCCTTCCCAGCACGAACAGGAAATCCCTCAGCCTTTCCAACAAATTTTCTCTGAGGAATACTTGGTCTAAAAAAGCAAATGAGAGACATCCACCCCCGGGTGGGCGGCACCCGCCCCTTCACATCCACACCAGGGACTCTGCTACAGAGGAATTCCTGGTGCTTTCCATCTCCCTGGTGAGAAGGGGGAAGAAAGAAGAATCTCAGTGGGAATGCCAGCAGGAATATTGCAGTCAGCCCCCTCATCCCAGGCAGAAGGGAGCCCATGTGCCTGGCAGACCTCAGGAATGCCCATCGCTGCCCCAGCTGCACCAAAGGTTTCCAGAAAGCCCTGTGAGCACCATCAGAGCAACAATCACTGCAAAACTAGAGTGGGTTTTTTTGCCATGACTCTTTTCCTCACACTGCTTTCATCAAATACATAAAGATCAAATAAAACCCCTAATTACAGTACGTGTATACATGCTGGCTCACACTTAACTAATCCCCATATTAACGAGTGCAGGATTTTAACATCTTAATTCGAAGAATTCAAGTCTTTGGAGAGCTTTTCAAAAACACCAGCAGTTGGGGCGCCTGATGTTCTTCCTCCTGAGATTCTGTCACTTAGAAGACAGGCATAAAAATGCTCCTTCCCAAAGCAAGGTGCCAAATGAAATTTCTGCCTCTAAAACCATCTTTCATAATTTTCATGTAGTTAAACACTTCCCATTTTCTGACAATTTAAACATTATTTACAATACAATGATGCCTGGTTTTAGTTGAATATTCAAATAAATGCCTTCTAATACACAAATGCTCCCTGCCTGAAATAGGAGGAGGTAACCTTGTTATAGATGATTGTGTCCTGCTTTGATTTGGAGTTTATTTCAACGATAAAGTAACCAAAAAAATGTATTTAGCAGTGTTTACTCATATATAATTAAGGGCTGTATCTAACTTGCATGTAAGCTCATCAAACGGAACTCTTTAGGCAAAAACTAATGTGCATAATTGGTCTAAATGAAGTTTGCAAGTTGCATCCTATCAAAACCCCTTCCCTTTGCCAAATGAGCCCCTCTAGCCCGCTGCACCATGTGTGCCAGGACAGGTGGGAGGGCAGTCTTTTGGATGGGGAAAAAGGTCAGTTCCTATAAGACAAATAAGTAAGAGGAATAAATTCCCCTATGCTTGAATCTTAATTACTTACATGTGAATAATAAACATGTCCCATGAGTCTAAATGATCCACTCATGTTTTTAAATGAGTTATCCATACAGATTATTCCTACAGAAACTTGTGAAGACCTAATCTTGCCACTGCTGAAGTCAACAGCAACATCTCTATAAACCTCATTATGCTCTGAATTTGTCAGGCCCATAACATCATATTACAGTCTTTTCATTGCAGGATAGCATTTCTCAAACTCCTAATTCACTGTCAGTTTCTTCAAGCTATGGATACCCAAATCCATCCTTCCAGAAATGATGATTTCATCAGTTCCTTTCAAAATGCGCACATACACACACACACACACACACCACACACACACACACACATATAAATGTTATTTAAAACAACTGGTGTTGGAGGCTGCTCTACCCTCTGCTAATCCATATGGATACATTTTCAAAACAACTACCAGTGCACAGGAAAATTTCCAAATTAATTCCTTGTAGTAAAATTCACAAAGGTGCTGTCTCCCTTAAACCACTGTGGCTGAAAAATGAATAGCACTTAAAACCTAAATGGTGCCACACATTCCCAAGTTCACCACTGCTCCGCTTGCTGGAGCTGTGTAGATAATTAAAAGCCACTGTAAGTTACATAAGAAGATTATTTTTTTTAGGAAGCAGTACTTTAAAAGCTTCACTTTGCTTCCCCAGCATTTCGCTACTTGTTTTGTTTCTTAGAATTTTTTTATTTTAATAAGCACCATTTTCTATGGGTTCTACTGCTTTAATGTAAAACACATGAATATGAATGTGCAGTATTTACAGGAGATTTTCCCCCTGCATGCTGCTCTATTTTGTCATATTGTCTGCAGTAGATATGTGATTTTTATTTTCCCTTTAGCAGTGAGGTAATTTGCCCATGTTATTTGCTCTGTGGGCAGCCTCATAACACATTCTGAATTTATTTCGTGATGTCTCTTGAAAGCACTGTGAATCCAAGACATGCCGAATCAAACTAATGAAGTAATCCCTGCACTAACAAACCCTCCCTGTCTCAGCTCTCTTAGAAGCAAAAAGGACACGAGACTGAAAGACAAATATTAAAGATATAATTCTTTTGGACTTGGTCCACATGTTCACAAGATAATGAGACCTTAACAAAGACACAGAGACTCATAGGGAATATTAGATCTGACATTTCATTTGAGGTGAAAATCGCCAGTCCTCCTAATGACATCTTTTCTTACCAGGTACAAGAAAAAAAAGGACTGAACTGTAAAAACTTGCTTATTACACAGCACTGATTTTGATCTTACCATGCCAATCCTCACTGAATAATTTTAAAGTGAATATAGTGAAGAGCTGGCAAGTAAAAAAAAAAAAGAAAGAAAAAGCAAGCTGCTGGAAGCTCACTATGAATTCCTTTAATTTTAAGAGCAATGAAACAACCTTACTGATACCCTCATTATTCCCTAATTCATGGCTGGCTCAGGCCCCTAAGATCTAAAATGTTTTACATGAAGCAGAGAGGTTGAATGGGAAGTGAGAATGTACCTTCTCCAAGTCAATGCTTTTTTATCTCAAAATACTGTGGGGGTTAAAACCAGTTTACATCAACCCAGACATTTCCATTCCTCAAGTTGCATCTTCAGCTCAGTCTGTGACCTTACAATGCAATGTGTCAGAAAGGAGAGGCATCTGAATCTTTTATTCCAGCTGTGGTATTGCATCCTGCATACATTTATCCCTTTTTGTTTATGCTCCGATGTCACATCCCATTCCACATTGGTCACTCAAACACAACTGCCAAAAGTTATTTGCATTAAAGCTTTCAGTGTGTTGGGAGGGGAAGAAGGTCAGGTTCTGAGATGCTTTCTTTTTTGTTTGCTTGCATTTTGCTGGCGTTTCTTTTAGAAGAGAAGAGAAAATATCAAGAATGCAGAAGAAAATAAAAGCTTCCCAGACAATACTGAGGAACAAGGGAACACCATGGCAGATATTCACCCCAGGAAGATAAAAGAGACATTTAAGCAGAAAGATCAATTTTACCTATTTATTCTTAGCGAGAGATGGTAGGAGTTGTAAAGCAGTAAAAATAGTAACTTCACTAACTCTGAAGCTTTATCCCAGTAAAAGTAAGGGTCTCCCATTGTAAATGGTGTAGGAAAAGGTGGTGAGGTGTCCTCACAGCTGGATCTGTTCCCAATCCACAGCTAGACTATAGCAATTAGCCCTTAGGGTCTCCACAGAGCTCCAAAATAATTCTTGAGGCTTCATCTTCAGAATCACTGTGCACAGCCCAGTCATGGTGATAACAATGTGTTTAATTTCACTCATTTAGTTAACAGATCTGCAGTTATGGGCCATATTCTTTCTCCTCCTCACCCCTTCAGGCAGATATCAAAACATGGGCAGGCCCATAAGAGAGCTGGAGAGGGACTCTGGACAAGGGTATGTAGTGACAGGAGAAGGGGGAGCTGCTCTGAAAGGTCTAGGTTCACTGTCAGGAAGAAATTCTTCCCTGGCAGGGTGCTGAGGCATTGGAAGTGTTTGCTCTGGGAAGCTGTGACTGCACAATTCCTGGCAGTGTCTAAGGCCAGGCTGGATGGAGCTTGGAGCAACCTGGGATAGAGGAAAGTGTCCCTCTCCTCATCACACCGACCCTCTGTCAACAATACCCTTCCCATTCAAAAATAAAGCTCATTGTAAAGTACAATCATCCAGGAGGATGAAAGGAAGGAGGGAAGTTCCGGGAAGGGAAGTTCCGGGAAGTCAGGAGGCGAGGGGAGGGGGAGGGAG
>VWYI01040462.1:124264-270374 GCA_013399455.1 Anthoscopus minutus
GGAAGGAAGGAAGGAAGGAAGGAAGGAAGGAAGGAAGGAAGGGAAAATTGCAGCAGACAGCGTCAGTTAAAAATACAATCTTTGCACATGGTGCAGCACAGCCTTAACATGACACATTCAAAGGTCTGGGACACGTTTGATGCCAAATGACCCCAGTAAATCAGGAAGCAACCTTGCTCTTTGTGCCTACACGAGCCTCATGAAAGATGAATAAACAGCAGCTGCAGTGCTATTGTGTTTGTGTGCTCAAAGTAATCTTGAGGTATTATTGTGAATCCTTCCAGACTGTCTAAGCCCTTACGAAGGGAAGGGCATATTGTAAAAGGCATTCATCATCTGCTAAGAAGCTACATCTGGGACATTCCAGCTCCTAGGTAGTCACTAAAACCATTTAACAGGGAGAAATGGCAATCAGGAAGATAACCAACTTGTACCACCCAAGAGAGAAATCACCCATTCCCTCTTTTGAACATTCATGTATTCTTAAGGAGATTAAAATCTCCAGTTGATTTTTAAGTAAAGCTACAGACAAAAGAGGGATAAAAGTATTTTTTAATTCTTCTAGAATATTAAAATACAATCTGGAATGATGAATATCAATAAGAACCCAAAGCAGTTTTATTGCGTATGAAAAACTGGACTGTTAAATGCTGAATTGGAGAGGCTAAAAAACCCCAAATCAGTGCTTATTTATAGCATCATTGCCTTGGCAGCTGTAAATAGCATCGTTTTCACAGTTGTAAAATGCACTGACATGTGCTGTGCTTCATTCAGCACAGGTCACTAGTTAGATCCAGGACAGCAGATAAGCACATGCTTTAAAAAGGCTTTTGTCTAATTCCCAAAACCTGGCCACTATATACAGTAACACCAAAGTGTTTGGATAGCATCCTCTCCTTCAGAAGAGAATGTCTTCTGTCCTGGGATAACTATAAATATACAGTTCTTGACAACTGTTGGTGATTTCTTAATTACTTTTGCTGCTGTTAACATGCTGGATACATTCCAATGAATTCCATAGTCATTCTAATGGAAGAACTGTTTATCCTAAATTATAAATTTTTATTGCGAACAGAAATATCGATCTGCCAGCAATAGCAATATCATTTACTCAGTATCTGTAAGAACAGCCTTACAGAAGTACTTTTAATTATTAAGTCTATGTTCAGGAGTTATATGTTATGTACAAATTTTGCTTCTTTTGTTAATTTTAACAAAAAAGTCCACCCCACGCCTGCTGTGTTCTTTTTCTACAAAGGCATTTAAAAGATTAGTCTTAATTATGGGTTTCAATATACAACACAGAAATGAAAAACCAACAAACACACCAACAATGATGGATGAACTGCATGGCTTTCTGCTGATTTCTCAGCAGGCACTGCCCCGTGGCATTCAAAATACAGATGAAAAATCTCTTCTAAAGTTACTGAGGGAAAACTACAGAAAAGTCAACTCATGTGCCGTGTCACAGGCTGAATCTTCAAAACTTCCTAGAGTATTAGATGGGGAAGAGCATTTTGCTGGCGCAAAGATTCATCCCAGTGCCTTGCACAAGTGAATTCTGCACCTGATCAGATTAATTTCACGGGGTGTTACAGAGCCAACTGGCTTGAGCACTTAGCAAATCCCACCAGACATCTGCCTGCATCCTTGGGGAACTGAATCCCTCCAGACAGCTGGGTGAACACTGGATGTGTCCACACAGCAGAGTCACTCACACAGGGACAAGCACCTGTGCAGATGGTGGGGACAGTAGTGCCCGTGTCAAACGCAGTCCCCTTCTGGGTCTCACACATTTGAGCAGATCAGCAATTGCCATCAGGAGGTCTTTTCACATTTCTGCAATCTTATGACATTGCTTCATAATCTGAGGGAGGAACAGTTACAAACATTAACAAAAGAGATATGGTGAGGATGGAGCTACATAAACACTCTCTGCTTTTAAAGTTTTTGCTGCTGCTACGTCCTTACCACAGATGAACACCTGCAGCTCCAGAACGTGTGAACACCCCAGGTCCTGGTGACAGCTCAGGAAAGCAGCTCTCACTCTGCCATGCCTAGCCCAGCTCATTTATGGGGCCCAGATGGACTTTCCCTCCCTGAGAGATGCTGCATTATCCACTCCCCATGCCAAGTCCCTTGGAGCCCAGCAGCCACCCTGCCTGCTGGAACGGAAAAATTCACCAGCCCCTCTCTGTTTGGCCAGGATCAAAATGTGCTCATTCTTCTCTTCTCCTCTCTGCCCTTTTTCTCCAGTTCAGCTCAGTCTGAATTTCATTACAGCCTTTCTTCCCAGTGCCTCACTACATCCACATTCATCCTCATTAAATCTGAATGACAAAGTCTCAGTATCTGTTGGGAATGCTGACAACAGATTGTTTCATAATTAATTGAAAGGCAAAACCTGGACATTCTCAATCAATGCTGATGGGAATTACTTTGTCCAGCTTCAGTAAATCAGCAGTGCATGGTACAGGGAAACCAATGCTCCAGTTATATACTAGTTATTTCCCTGAGAGCTAAACATACCATTTTAAATTTGTGCTTATTTTAAGAAACCTTCTAAAAGCACTGCTTCAACGGTGAGTAGTGTAGACATTTCGGGGTAGATAATATCTGGTTAAATTAGATAACATTTGCCTTCAAGCCAAGATTACATAATATTATAGTTTCCACTTTCAGAGTCAATGTGGATGTGTAGAGGGGATAAGACACCCATGGTATACAACCATCCCAGCAGAAATCTGGAAAAGCAGCTGTGCTTTTTATAGCACCTGTAAGAATTTGAAGATCAATTCAGTGGATGTGCAATCACTTTTGTGTCCGTGGCTGTGACACATCTGTGACACCCAGGACAGTGCACAGTGTTTTGCACCCAACCTCCTGTTCCACTGAGCATGGATGAGACTCTGGTCTGGGCAAAGCTGCAGTAACTCTGCATGAAGCTATTCCACAGACACGTTCCAGCAGTTTGCATCTGAGTGCATCAAGTGAAGCAGAAATGGCCCTTTGAGATGAGGCCAATGGTCTAGAACCTCCTCCTCAGCTGTAGTCCATCCCACAGCCTCTCAGCAGTCAGGATGGACGGTGTTAGCAGCACAAGTATATTGCTCATTACCCCCCTAATTAGAGCTTGCTCCACAGAACAAAGGTTTATAGTCTGTACTAACCCGACCCTGGCCATCTTTCCTACCTAAGTAATCAGGGCTCTCACAAATCTTATCAAGCTTTATATCCTGTAAGACTTAACACATGGGATCAAAGGTCCTGCTATGAATTACATCTCATCTTTACCAACAGCCAGTATGAGATACTTGGGATGGATAATGCAAATTTACATAAATAAGCATACATCTATTTATAGATGCATCCATCTGAGTGTGCCAGTGCAACCTGTATGATGCACATACATAAACAAACTTTTAAAAAATGGACAATTTTAGCTCCTTCACCACACATGAGAAACTACCATCACGCACATCTTCGGGGAAAAATAACTAAAAGCAGAACCTGAGCTAATGAACCCCCGTAGTTCTGCAGGCTGGGAATTGCTCTGTGGCAGCGGGACCCCAGGCTGCTGTGTCAGCAGAGCCTCTGTCTGGGAATGGCCACGCTCCAGAGCAACTTGTGTCAAGGGGCAGGGAGCAAACACTTCCAGGGTTCGGGATGGACAGAAAGACCATGATGCCCTTTATTATTTCTTTTCTTTTAACAAGAAATTGCGAAGAAGGGGTATGCTACACAACGAAATTCAGCACAAAAAATGTATCATTCTGAGAAGCTGACAGAGTAGCTACATTTTCAAAAGGCATCAACTTTTGTAAGGAACAGAGGGCTGAAATGTTTAACCATTTGAAAGGCTCCCTACATCACAGTTTTGCTGCTTATACTCTTGACTGAGCCAGGAAACTAAAGAAGGTGTATTCTCTTAGCACTGCTTCAAACCAAACTAACACAGATTTCAACTAATACTTCTAAATGCTCCCTTTATTCTCTTCAAGACACTTTATTAAAATACAAGTTAATCTTGCACTATATATTAGAGCATTGTACCTAGTGGCAGTATAGCAAAGGATCTGTCAGGCTTTTCACTACAAAACCCTATTCTAAGCCACAAAAAAAAAAAAAAAAAGAAAAAAAGAAAAGGAAAAAAAAAAGAAAAAAAAGAAAGTAAAAAAAAGATAAAACCCCTCTGGGCTGAACCTTGGAATACAAGAAACTTGAAAGAAATACATTTTGTGGTTTTTGAATTCTAAGAGTGCAAAGAAAATTGATTTATAATGTTTAAGTGACTGTGCTGTGCTTATGCAACCCAAAAAAAGAAATTTCGTGTTGCCAAACAAAATCTCACTAGTTTATTAATCTCCACCAGAAATCAAACAGACTTGCTTTTAAAATTAATGTACTTCTCTCAAAATCAGAGATCTTCCACCCTTCCCAAATGTGTTGTTTACTAATGAGAATTTGTACAAATGCTATATATTTCCCACCAAACTCAGGAATCTCACAGGAAATATCCTGGATCCTTCAAGACTGTGCTCAAATGTGTACACATAAGTGATTTTAAAAGACAAAAAAGAAAACAATAAAAAAGGAAGAATAATGATAACTCAGAAAACCATATGAAAACCATCTGAATTCTGCTGTGGAAGGAAGAAGGGGTATTTACTCCAGGACTGGCTGCTTCCTCACTGCTCCCCTGTTTCGGAGAAGGCTGAGTGGGACTTTCCAAGTGTCTAAATTGTGCAGTAGAGGGGTGTGGAGTTGGCTGCACTGCTGTGGGGGTGTTGGTGGATGGCATCTCTGAGGCAGGACAGCCACAGCAGCTCACACACACCACTGACCCTGACTGCAGGGAGACCACCCAGACAGGAGCTTTGGGGTCAGCAATCACTCTAAAACTGCAATGCTTAGGTTAGAGAGACATGAAGTATTCTCAGCCCACCAGTTTCCAAATGTGGACCTGTTTTTGCAGTTGGTGGTGCAGTTCTGTGTGGTGAATGCTTCTCACCATGGTGAGGAACTTGCCTGAGCTTCCTGGTGCTTTTTCATCACCACCAACACAAGGCACAAGCCCCACATTCTCCTTCTTAATCCAACACTAGTCAACCACCATGCCTGTGGATCTAATTCACTGCTCCCCTCTGCTCATAAACACAGGATGCCCAAGGCCCATAAAAATCTCCTTTTCTCCTCTCAGGACCAAGTGTCCTCCCCTTCCCTCCCTCTGCTTGGACTCCTTTTAACTTTCAGTGGGCTGGAGCCATCATGACCCCTGCCCTATGCTCAACCTTATCACAGAAGTTGTGGCTGTTTCTTCCCTGAAGTTCTGAACTCCTGGATCGATGGGCAGGTTAAAGGAGGCAGATGTTGACTCCTGGCAGGCAGGGCAGCAAAGGCTGGATCTTGACTCAGCCCTTGCTCTGACACGCTCCTGCAGAACTCAGTGGGAGTTAATCTGTAAAGTGACTGGCTAGAAATTGAATCAGGATGTCAGAAGTCAGTTCTTTATCTTCACAATCCAAAACCTTTATTAAGTTCTCACTCAACCAAAACTTGGCAAAATCAATGGGACAAATCTCGAAGTGCTTACTCGGTTTTTACAGCGTTAGGACTAAAGCAAATTTCTATTGAGTTGTAGCTTATCTGAGGCAAGACTCAAGAAACAGAGTGAAACCCTGTGAGATGGCTCAAGACTAATTTGAAGTTTTATCCCCAATACCTTTTTATCTCCAAGATGATGAAAATGGGATATTTGCATCACAGAAAACCTTTAGAGATCCGTTCTTGCCAAGAAACTTTCACAAAAACCTTAGTTCTTCCTTCAGCACCGTTTCCACCAGTGCTGTTACTCACCCATATAATGCCTTCTTTTCACCCCTTCCTACAGCATGAACAAATACTCTTCACATTCCCCAAGTAATTTTTGGGGTAGGAACAGAAAGGCTGAAAAGTTCCTGGTAAGGCAGATTTATAGCTGCAACTGATGCTCTTGTTTCTGATTTCCACACCAGATTCACAAACCATGTTCTGCCTCATTTACCCTTTGTGCCTGTGAATTGTTTGGTGCATGATACTGTGAGGGTTCTGTTTAGTTGCATTCCTAGCAACCTTTCCTCTCCTTCCCCTCTGCAGGTTAGAATTACTGTCTGTTGGTGACTGAGATTTTGGAATTTTGAAAAATTTTATCATTTTTCAAGCTTGTCAGCAATAAGCACTAACACGGCCAAACTAAATCCACTGGCACTAAAACTACTTCTAAGCTTCCTGGCAGGGCCAGGATGGAGTAGGGACACAAATGCACCTGTGGTTCCTGCAAAGTTCCCACATTTTGGGTAGAGTCCCTAAATCCTCCAGCACAGTGTTTCTGCCTCATGATTTGTGAGAAGGCTTGTAACTGGCTGTATCAAATTCTGTACCTTTGATACTACACTGGTAAAGGTGCTGGTAGAAGTTCAATTACAGAATCCCTTGTTCAGTATGTTTGCTCAAAGAACAACAATGTCTTTCTTCACCTTACAGGTTTATTTTACTGCTCTGAACAAGGTAGCAAGGTTTGGATCTGCTGAAATGGAATCCATCCTAAATAATCACAAAGTGTGCCCTTTGTGATTTAATAATCTCACAGAATAGCAGTATTTGTGTACACCCACTGAAATAAAATGGGAGCACAATCATCCCTTGATATCATTACAGGGCTGATGGAAGTCACTCTTGAATTTAAAGGATATTTTATGCAGATAACTCTACTTAGTACATAAGGAATTTAGGCACATAATGTCAACATTTTGCTGAGACGAGAGTTCATTCTGAAGTGAAGCAGCTCATTTATCTCTCTCAGTAGTGCTCTTTGCACTATCCACTTTAATTTTCCAACAGAAAGGTGAATAATAGAATTATTCAGATAATCCTCCACAACCCCTCCCCTAGTCCCAAAATTAATACAAACTTTGATTTGCCGTGGAATTTTCTCCCTAATGTACAATGAAGATGCAATTCAAATACTCCCAGGTACGCACACTTCATACAATATGCAGCATTAGTGCCTCACATGCCTTTGATTTGGCATTCTTTGAGTAACCTAGGAGCTACCTGGATGCTCTTTCCAATGCAGACTAGGCAGCAGGAGCTCTTATGCTACCTCACCTGCATTTACAGCTGATATTAAGAAACACTGAAAAGTCAATCATTATTCTTTGTCTGGATTCTAATTTACTCTGCAGCTGAAAAATTCTTTCCAGCACAAAATTCTCCATCCAGCACAGATGCAAAGAACTACTTACAGGTTGAGCAAGAAGGAAATGTTTCAACCTATAGATTGCTTAGTGTTTCTGCATTTGTGGTCTGTCAGACAACTGCTGTCTTTGATTTAGAATAAACAAAGGAGAAAATGAGCTGTGCTATGGCACTGTTGAGTTTATTAAGAAGCAGGACCAGGTGAGGCAGTAAATTTCTCTGTGCCCCAAGTTCCAGGATGCTGTATCATGATACAACTATTCTCCTGGCTCACACTGTCAGCAAGACCAGATGGGTCTGATTAGTTCCAACCCAGAAATACAAATGGTTGACAGTCTGTACAAGACAACAGGGAACAGCGAATTCAGGGAAGTGAAATGCTAGAAACCTCCAATTGCACACAGATATTCGCTGCTCCTCAGGCTACAATAAAGGAAACGCCAGGAAACGAGGAAGTTTGGCCCGCGTTCAACAAGCGTGCTGAGCTAAAAGTAGATGGCAATCCACTTACTGCATGGCTTCCTTTGTCTAATACATCAGTGACTTAAATATAGTTTAAATGCTAAATCCTGATGCTATGCAGACTGGAGCAAGGGGAGGAGTTCCCTGATCAATGATACGGGCATAATTACATTCTCTGCTGTAGATGGAGCTAAAAGTCCTTGAGGAAAAAGGCAATTTTTTCATTTATTTATTTTAGCAACGAACAAGATCTGCAGAATGTGCACCTCGCATTCACAGACTCACTTAGGAATTACAGAAGCAAAAGATTAAGTCTGCTAAAAGTGGTATTAAGAACGTGGCATCCTTCAAATTGCTGCAGTTCTGCAGAGCTGCTGAAATCCTTTCCTGTGATGGGTGGAATTACAGAAAGTAAACGATGAACCCTTAATAACTGTAGAATACTTGTTTTGTTTCATAAGCTTAAATTACTTTTAGAGTGTTGCACAGGAGGGAAGGCCCATCTGCCTCTGAGTAGTCACATGAACATTAGGAGACAGCAATAACTGCAGTAGGATGGATACTTGCTTAGGATTCATTATATCAGAGCGGGTCTCAATTCCCCACTCTTCCAATCAGTCATTTCCTCCCTGTTCCATCTATATTCCTGGGGATGCACTGAAGATCAGTGCTTTGTATTTGAGATCACGTAAATACCTAAGAGAGAGAAATATAATAATCTATTTCAAAAAAGGAAAAAAAAGGGAAAAAAAAAGCTGCTTCAAGGACAGCCTGGGTAAGCTCTGTCTAGTTGATTTAGAAAACACTTTAAAGACTCTGATAAGCTCATTAGTACCAATGACTCAATATATGCATTCAAATCTCTGTAAATACAGGAGGGCAACATCATGGATAAGTATTTTCCTTTTTCATTTAATAAAGAGCTCCTAAGGACCACAGATTTCAGGATGTCTGGTTTCCTTCTGGGCTCCCTCCCCGACAGCAGTGCAAAAATGGAACGACTGTTGTTTCATTTATTCTTTCCTGCTAGAAATGGAAATTCAGTTAGAGAAACGCAAGGGTGACACTGTCAAAATCCCCATCTTTCTCTAGAATATCAGTGTTATTTTCTACAACAAGGTTCTCCTTCCTTCAGTATAGATGAGGAAAGCTGGCACAGAGCAGCTTGAGCTGCGAAGCAGTTCAGAGAGCTCAAGAGCTGCCACTCCAGCCGCCAGATGCCTTTTCACAGGGGCACAAACACTCCATCACAACGTGCTGCACATTTGTAAATGTAATTCCCATTCAATCAGCATGTTAATTCCAGCATAATTCATCCTTTGCACCCAGATAAGTTTACACTGACAGGTTTGACAGGTACAGAAATACAAAGAGTGACTGGATGCATGGTTCGTCCTCAGTACATCCAGATGGACCAACAGGTGAGCAGACAACAGCCTGGGGCCAGAGAAAGGCTTGCAAATACCCCTGCAGTAAGCAGAATGACAACAGCTTATTGCCTTCATTCTTCCATAAATTTTAATGTACACACATGGTTTCTAATGTACACACAGGACTCTTTTAGGAACTGATGGCAAATCATGAAAGCTGGTATTTCTGCCATGACCAGCCCCTGAAATGTTGCTCTACCCAGGAGACAGAGCTGTTACACAACACCCATCCAATTCAGTGACAGCATCTCTGCCAACTTCAGGGATGTGGAATCCAGCCTGTGACTTCAAGTCTTGTGAAACTCTCAGCTTTCTGAGGGGCTCTAGCCTCGAGAAAAACGTAACATCATTTCATCATTCATTAAAAGCAAAGTGGATTTTACTTCTTCCTTGTCAAGAAAACTTGAAAAAGTCATCCCAGAAAGTTCTGAAACTGATACACAAATAAAAACAACATTAAATGTGTCAGGTCCCTTCACATCTCTCTCGGGTCTGGAGGTCTGAAGCCTGTTTTCCACCAGCAATACTGTGACATGTTAACTTCCATGCAGAACTGCCTTAAAGTCATATCTCCACTGATTACCTACTTCACTATTTACCTACTCCACACAGGGGTTGTGAGAACATCTGCAAATGTTTCCACAGTATTTTGAATATGTAAAGTACTATATGTTTTAAATATTATTGTTATTTGCATATGAATACACTTAGCTGTATACGGATCTCAATCAAAAGAAAGCGAATGAAAACCCAAACCTGTAACTGAAGGAAGCCCCACTGACAACAGGAATAGTAATCCAAACACTGTGCTGCATCATGCTTCAAATGGTCAAGTAAGTTCTTCAGAAAGAGTAGACATGACTATCAGCAGATTCTCCCCAATTATTTAAATGAATCCTTAAGGTTTTTTTCTGAAAGTGCAGGGAATCTGACACTCCAGCAATCCCAAACACCACCCTTGAACACTTGTGCTCACACACAAATGTAGCAGAACTCTGCTATTTATCACTGAAGAGACAACAATGATTTGAAGATCAAGGGCTTGCATCTTGCATCACATCAGTCATGGGACAACATTGCAGAAAAATATTTTGAAATGCAGAAATGGTTCTTATGGGTGACATTCTTCCTTCCTGAAATCATCAGAAATGATTTCAAATGGGCTGCCCTTTATTGGCTGCCACTACTGCTATTCCATCGAGTGGTATCAGAAGCTGTTTAACCCTGTCACTCTGGAGTAGGATGAGTTCTGCTCTCAGAACAAATGAAAGACAAACAGCAGAGGTTAGAGGACATTCATACACAAACAAAAGGCACTACTGCTTTGGATGTGTGTTTTCTGAGAAACCACCTGTAGGTGCCTAAAGCTAAAAGGTTTTCAAAATCCTGGTATATGAATATACATGGACACTGAAGGAAGAGTCCTTGAGAGAAGTGGTTTATATTGAAATCAGAATTTTGTTTTACTTTTTTTTTTGTTTGTTTTTATCAGATATACAAAAAAAGACCAAAGATGAATTAGAACCATGGCTGCAAACTTTACACCCGAGTTGCCCTACATTAATGAGTGGCCTTTATCTGGAGCCCTGTTTGGGCCCTGTCTTGAATTATTCAAGACAGAAGCACTGTACAAATCCGAGTCTAATAAAGTCAGGAGGATGTCTCTGCCATAACATCATTGCTACCAGCACAAGAGACTGAGGGCCTGACTGCAACACAAAGATGAAGAAATGCCTGCAAGAAAAACAGTAATTATTATAAAAGGTCTTAAAATCAGCTGTAGGAGTGCTTGTGGCAAGTGGCTGCAGCTGCACAAGATGAAATGTGCTGCCATAACCTGCAGCCCCTCAGGGAAAAGGCAGGAGGATGCATGGAGATAGGGAACTGGGCTGGGGGCAGTCCCCAGTGCTACTGAGCTGCCTGGGCCAGCCTTCAAAACTTGGAAAGACAAATCACCTCCTCAAAGTTGTGATTTATCTGGTTATGTCACTGCATTCCTATTTGTGTTCCATCCCTCTTCTTCCTAAACTGAGGGACAGAAGCCACAGCTCCACGTGGAGCTCTCACTTCCGCTGGCTTCTTCTCATGGGAAAGGAGTGCCGGAAAATAAAAGCTGAAACATTTCACCCTGAAGTTGCAAAATCTTTCAGGCTACCAGAAAACCAGTTTGGTACCTCCCTTTGCAGTGGCCCCATAACACCCAAACTCATTCACCCAATCCCAGCTCCTCCTGGCTGCTGGGACTCCCAGGAACACACTCAGGATATGTTTCATGCAGATCTTCAAACACCCATTCCCACAGCTGACACCACACAGGCTGTGGGTGCTCCCTCCAGGCTGCACAGGGATTTCTGCACACAAAACCCAATTTCCTTGGTGCTGAGCAGGAAAAAAAACAGAAGGGAGAAAGGAAACACTTGTTCTAATATGCTCCTTACAAAATAATCATGGAACTATGTGCTGGGGAGAGCAAAGCATCACCTGCACCAAACTCCTGCAGCTTCATTCTGCAGGAAGAGGACAGGAACAGAAAAGAGCACAAATAGGATGTTCAGGAAGAAGCAAAACTGCAGGGCTACACCTCTGGTACCACCTGGGCTCTCTCCCAACAACAAGCAAAAAGTTCTCTTTGGAGAGAATGAATATAATCCAAATATTGCATCCACATGTCCAGAAAAATCCCATGTATAAAAGCAGTTTATCTTTAACCCAGGTACTTCCCATGAGCTGCCTTTGTTTGTGATAAAAATTCAAACCCAAACCTAGGGGAAAGCAGGTAAGACAGATTTTGTGTTTGACCTCAACACAATCACCCACAAGCTAATACTTCTACTTTACTAGCCTAAGTGCACTTCAACTGCAAAAGAGAAAGATGGAATAATTAAATTTAATTCAGGAATCCAAAACGAGGAACAGAGGGATAAATCTTAATAGGAACATGGGATTAATATCTTAGCATAAATAATAGTCTCAGGAATTGCGCTTTGATGATTCAACAGTTCTGCTATAAATAATTCACATCAATAAAAGAGAGATAACATCAAATTCAGTTGGAACATTGGTTAATATGAGCATAAAGTGAAGGACTTCACTCAAACTAAAGTACAGCTGTAAGTAACTGCTCTACTGTATGGGAATCAGCACTGAGTATTTTCTGCACACTCACACGTGTTACAAATTGCTTTCCAAAGTTACACAAGAGTATCTAAGGGGTGAAGGATAAAAAAGCTGTCAGTGGTCACATCTTTAATGCCTACACTGTGCAACAGAAAATGAGCGCAGGACAAACAAGTCTGCTGGGGGATCCTTTGTGTTCAACGTGAGAAATACTTTGTCATTTCTAACTTAGAAAAATATCTGCATTCATCTGCAAAGTGTAGTGACAAGAAGGATATCATAAAGTGAGTCCACACATCAGGACTTTCTGGTTGCTCACTTCAGCCTGAATTCATGGTTTCCACCTCGACAGCACAATCAGACAATGGGCCACTCACACCAATAAAAACCTCTTGTTCTGAAAAGCATAAAGATAGATATTAAATAAGCCATTGAGCAAGAAGACCAAGGTGGGATGGTGAGGCACAAAGGGGTAATGATTCTTCCAGGCTCACAGAGGAGTTTGGGGCAGGGGCTGCTGTCACAGCCAGGTTTCCCAGGTGCCAGGTGTAACACAAACTGCAGGAGTAACCTTCTCCCCGGCCCTGGGCTGGAATGTGATCAGCAATGGGATCGAGATTAATAATGCAGCTGAAAGGTTTCTTATTTTTCAATGGTGCTCTTCACCCCAGGGAGGTTTCCAGAGCACTTTAACAATTATTTATATGTGAGTCAGTTTTCCCAAAGAAATGCAGCCATCCCTGTGATCAGAAGTGGCAGCTGTGCCGCAGTGCAAAACTGGCTGGGGCCAGAAACTCAGGGAAGGGACTGCATTGTGTAGGGACTGTAGGAAGTATTTAGGTAACAGACTGCAAGATTTAATTACACAAGTTGGAAGCCGGCCAGCAGGCATGAACAAATGTTTTCAGTGTTGTGTTTAAATATTTTAATTTGCTTCTTTTATAGATGTTACAGTAAAAATAATAAAAAATGGAAAAGGGTATTTGTTGGAGCATTCTCAGCAAATGAAAAAAATTGGTATTTTTATCCCTAAAACCCTGTAAAATATATAAAAAGTTCAACTCCTATTGAGATTTCCTTGAAAAGAGGCATAGAGGCTTTGCTTAAAATACAAAACACTATCATTGGAAAAACAGGCACTGCCATCACTGCCTGCAGCGATTAGGAAGATTTAATTTTTCTTTCTTTAAGCATAATAAAACCCTCCTTAAGTCAAGGTTGCCTTGAATTCAGTAGATCACGGTTCAGACTCTGTGTCCTTACTTCATTCAGTAACTCACAAATCTGTTTCTTTTTTTTGGTGTGCAGCTCCTTCCAATGCCTCTTTTCTTAACGAGCTGACACTCAGTATGTCAGATCACACCTCTCTGTCCTGCCCCACCTGTGTCCCTTCACACACCTGGAAGCAGAGCCAAGGTCACCAAGACATTTGAGATCTTAATTAGCACTGCAGGGCCCTAGGAGCTGACCCGCTGAGGTTCTGCTGTTCATCACAGCCCTGAAATTACCTTTCACCTCCCAGCTTATGAAGATCTGAGGCCCTGGATGTGGGCAGCTCTGTGACAGACCATGCATCAAAGGCACTCTGCCATGAGAGACAGCAGCAGCACGACACCACCACCTATCACCTCAGAAATCCCTGCTCAAAGCTGGGTATTTCTCCTCCTGGACCAAAAGCTGCTGTCTCCCAACAGTGCTAGGATGGATTAGCTTGGAAAGAGAGGTTTAGTCTTCTGTGGATTAGTGTTAGGGCAATTAGAGATTATTGTGGAGATACCTCTAAGTCCTGTCTGCACAGAGAACAGAAATATGCAGTATTTGGTACACTGTCTCTCAATGACAGATGAGGCTGGGATCAAAAAATGCTAAGTATGTACAGAGCCCTTTTTAATGAGTATTGGGTCAATAACATATAATTATGCACAAATAACATGTGTCAGGGGTGATTGATAGCACTCCAACCCACCCACAAAAGACTTCAAGCTTGGCCCAAATCACATCTCATAAATGACTGAACTAATTTGTTTGCTTTCAGTTTTTCATCTCACACTCAGCATCACCTTGACATCTGTCTGTCACTTCAGATTCAAAGAACTTCTTAAGAAAAGCCTTTATGTGGCTTCATCAGACATCAATGAAGTCGTAGCTCTTTAGTGTTCTGAATGTTTTGAACACCTTGGGAACAGGCTTGCAAAAATGTGGATGTGCCAGGATGGCAGTCGGGATATACTTTTAACCATGGGATAATTCAGTTTCGCTTGATACTGCACAGTGCTGTGGTATTTTTTATTTTCTTAAGAAAATGTAAAGACAATTACAGGAACACGTCACCTACTGACAAACGTAGCTTTTGAAGGTGTCTGGGTACTTTTATACTTTTGCTTTATAAAAATAACTTTTCTCACAATTTATTTCATTATGGCCCATTTTGTCTCACTGTTCAGTGATCAGGCTGAGACTCTGATTACCATAAAAAAGTTATTTTAGAAATCAGAAATAACAACCTACTTGTGTGAGAAGCAACATGAAACACGCTGTGGCTGGTTCCTCAGCAACAGTACAAGCCACATTTTCCATGGATTTGGTGCCCATATAATATATATGCCCATAATATCCCAAAGTTAGTAGACCTTTCAAACAAATCTGCCATTTAAAGAATAAATGCAGAGAATTTCTTTCCAAGATCCAAATTTTCAGGATCTGTCACAGCTGAATATCTTTATGTAACATATCCCACCTCTCCTGACTGATGCATGAGACTCCTCTGCCAGAGGCACTTCCTTCATGGTTTCACAATTCCACGTTCAACCAGGCTTTAGGTCAGAAGGACAAGTGCAGATTTAGGTGACATCAGCAGCAGATGGAAGTTTTGCAAGACTTGCTGGGTCTCTTCCCCTCCCTCAGCCCCATCTCAGCTCTGGGCTGTTCCCAGCTCTGCTGCAGCCCTGGGACCACCTCCCATCTCCCTCGGAGTGGTTGTTTACTTCTCCTAACTCAGACTTGAACTATGAAATATTAAGATGATATTAGGGAGAATACAGAAAAGTCTCTGAAAATAGACCAGTCCTGTAGCCACAGCTTTCACTGTTCTTCATACATTAATCAATAGATCATATTTAATTAATTAGCACCAAGTTCACTTGGTGATGAAAGTAGAATTTCCCTGAATAGGAAAATAAATTAATGTGAAAATCCAGCTACCAGGCTGTTCTAAAGACTCTCTCCTACTGACTTACATGTGATAATAGATGTCTCTTCTTTATATTATTAGGCTTTTTGAGCTTTCTTTGATTTTGTTTTTTCAGAGGGAAAAAAAAGACAGCTCTTTTTTTTTGCCCACCAGCTGGACAATATCTTAAGCTCCCACTACAGCAAAGCCACCTGTCTGGTTTAGTTAGATGGTATCAGCAATCTGTGGATCAGCACTGACTTAGGAGCACACTTAGGATGCTTCATCACTACTCCAGACAGCACTTGAGTCTAGAAGTAGGGAACGTTTACCAATTAGAGAGCCAACCCAAAGCATTTATTTCCAACCAGAAATTTAATAAACTGCTCATATACTATGGAGTAAACACCTCTACTGCTGCTGAGCAAAGTATGTTTAATATTCAGAATCTATCTGCAACGTTATCATGTTCTCTTCATTAGAGCATCCGTTTTGTTAATTAGCATTTACTCATGTGAGTAGTCCCCTTGACTTTAATTGATCCGTTTTCATGAGTACACAGAACATAATTTTATAGCTAAAGAATTCAGTTCCTAGTGAATGCAACAGCCGCTGTTCTCAAAGTTTCATTTTTAGCATAATAAGGAAATAAAAATGAGTACAACACTTTTCATCAGATAGAAGAGAAATGTGTGTAAGGCAACAGTGGAAACAAGAATGAGTCCAAGACAAGATACCTGGCTATCAAATCCATTTTCCTTGCTCCCTCACCACAGGAAAAAAATGCTGGTAAGAAACACAAAAGACTTCGCTGGAGATAAAGCGTATCTATTATAATGGCAACTCCTTCTCTAGCAGTGCTTCTGTTTTCTGAAAGGCCAAGAAACCATCTGCCCTTCTAATGTTTGGAGTTAACAGACCACAGGATGATGTGCTGAGAACTGAGGTTTTAGAAGAAAGAGAAACAGCACAATCCCCATCTGTTTCCAGAGGATTTGTTCTCAAGCTCTCAATTCTCATGTCTTCTCTGTGCTTACAGCTGAACCTTCTTGTTTATATTCCTTTTTATTCTTCAAACTAAAAGCTTCAAAATGGATTAAGGATTTTATTTTAAAATATCCTGAACAGTAGGATGGTTCAGTAAGACTACTGTAGCTGAAATTTGGAAGTTTTCTTCAGGATGATAATTACAGATGGAAGCAGTGTTTTTGTTCCAGAACTCCTTATCACATTTCAAGAATATCAGATTGCAGATGTAAACAAAGATAAGAGTTTGGGTCACCGTGAACTCCTCCAGGCTGACAGAGTGGGTGTGGGCACTGGATTTCCTCCATTTGTACAAACTGTTCACAGCCCTGGCTGGAAGTTGTTCCCATTTAACCACAGGCTTTATGTGTTTAATTTTATCCTTAATCCAGGGTCTGAGGACACAGAGCATGAGATCACCAATAAATCTTTAAGTTTATAAACTGAAAAGGAGTCACTTCAAGTAATTCAGAGAGAATTAGTATGTTTCAGGAAGCAAGTCAATTTAGTGGACTAATTGCTGTGGTATTTTTTGAGAGGCCACCTATGAAAAGGTGCATGTAATCACCAGGATCCTTTAGAGCCTTCTCATGTGATTGATTAGAGCTATAAATCTAATGGGCTGCAAAACCAGGAATGAGAGATGCTGCTCTTTCAGATAAACTGTTTACTGTGACCTTGCCACTCTTCCATTTTCATATGTAAGTTAATACTCTCTTAACAATGTTCAGCAAATGTCTAAAGGCACAGAGCTGAAGTTATGTAAAACTAAAAAATAGAGGCCTCTTCAGCCAGCACCGGCATCTAATCTGGATAACCCAATAAAATATTACTCCTTTCTCCCAAAAAGGCATTTGTTCCCCAAGAGACTCACATCAGCTTTGGTGAGACAGCTGACCCAACAGCTGAAACAGCACAGAGATTATGGTCAGCATGTGAAACCCTTTTCCAACATACTGGGATTTTGATGCTTTAAAACTATTCCACATCCCTATGAAGAGAAGGAGAAAGCAATCTAACATGTCTTTGAAGATTCACTACAAAGTTATTTCCCTCAGTTTGGTAAAGAGGTAACTAGCAGATGAAACCAGAAAAACAGTTCCTTTCATGTGACACAGATGGATGACCTACCAATTCTGTCACAGACCACATTATGCTTTGATATATTAACTGTAACACAGTATTTACCAGGTAGTGCTACAAATTGCTTTGAAGATGAAAAGCCCCACAAACCAGGTTTGGGTGGTCTTGAACACAATTTAAAATGTTTTGAAAACATTCTTTTCTCAAATGAAATCCATTAACAAAAAGCCTGGCAGGGTGGCATTACAGGAGCTTTGGAGGTGGAGGTGTAGGGATGGAATTATATATTTATCTGTATTCATTAGCAGATATAATCTAATATACGTGCTCCACCACCTCTTGACCTGGCATAGTCCCACTGACCCTATAGAGAAAATTCCTGTGGATGGGCACTGCTCCATCACATGGGAGGCACAGCACCCCTGGGTACTTTGCAGGTTCTCAACCTGCAGCACAGGAAAATTGGAACACAGAGCCCTTAGGCTTGGTCATCCATCTCAGCAGCTACTTCACGTGCAAGACACCATTAGGATTTATTGTTTATTACTACATTTATCATAAGTCATGATTATAACATCCCATTCCTTGCCCTTCAGGACTCAAACACTTCAATTAACAAATTCTTTTACCACAGAAGGCTGGTAAGGCACAAAGTATCTCCTGAGACAGAGATAAAAATAGAAAAACACAGGAAATTATTTATAAAGCCAATAAGGGAAATCAATTAATTCAATGAGACAGAGATGGTAAATTATCAGGAGAGTTGATGTTGCCATTGGTTATTATCAATAGCCTTGAGTAACTGCCTTTGCTCCTGCTAGAGGAGGATGTCACAGGATGTTCTCTGTATAACTCAGAGACCTTGCATTCTGTATCATAAACATATTGATTACATCAGTTAGGGGTCAGGCAGACAGACAATAAATCATGTTTATCTGGCTTTATATTGCTTTTGAAAACTCCATGAAGGGTTTCCACATCTCAGATGCAGTATTTTTACCTGGATATGTACAGCATGTACTTCAGTTTATTGGACACCAATACTCATTCTTGCTGATTTATTTTTTTTTCTCTTCATTATCAATGGAGCCAGACTTGATCGTGTCACTGATGGGGAGGGAGAAGAAGAGGGGCATGCAGATGTTGCAATCAACTTTACACTGTGGAAGATTTCCTTACGAAGTCTGAGAAACTGCTTTGGCAGGTAGCAAAGTGGGTGACCAAAGTCAGTGTGAAATCTGGATTACAACTGAATACATAAAAGGAAGTGGCAGCTGCAGTAGGGAAAGCAGAACTGCAGTGAGTTGAAGAACAGGAGAGGGAAAAGTCAAGCTTGCGAAAGTGGCTCTGCAGCCTTAATACTAAAGACAGATCTGGCACCAATGTGAAAACCTCCAGGAATATTCAGCCCTTACAAACTGAGCTTTGCATTGCTATTTTCTTCCCAATCACAGGAGGAGTGTATTGTTTCAATGAAAAGATGACACATGTTGCCTGTCTGTAATGTCCAAGCACGGATGTCCAGTTCCTGTACTGAAATTCCCTTTCTTTTGCAGGTAGTTTTTGTATTTTCTCCTTCACATTTTCCTAATTTTTGGAGTATTTTCCTTTATCACTGCTGAAGAAAAACAATCTAGGGAAGCAGAAATGAAAAGAAATACCTGTGAGAGAGAGTATAGAAGAGGAGAGCTGGTTTTGGCTTCTCTTGTTTTGCTTTTTCTGGCATTCATGAAAGATAAAATGTTTTTTAAAGTAATCTTTCTCAAACCTACAAAGCATGAACAGCTAAAGGAGCTCACAGTACTAGGCTGTATCCACAGCTCTACCAGAGGGTACTGCTTGACCTTGCACACACCCTTCTGCCTCAGTTTCTCCAAGTGTAAAATAACTGCACCAATATTGACTTCCTAAAATGCCTCATTGCCTCAGTACCTACCCATGAAAAATATAATTACAAGAGCCGAGCATAATTATCAGTTTCTGAGCAGCTTCTGGAAGGTGGTGAGGTGAATCAGCTGACTCAGCAATGAGAAGCCAGTTTTCCTCCTCAAGGTGTTAGATTAAATTGTTACCTGAAACACTTAGGACCTGACCTTCAAGAGAATTCAGCTCCCCAGAGTTTCAATTTCTGGCCCATTTTTAGGCGTTCAGAAACAACTGCATTTTCAAGCCAGCTTCGTCCACAATGGATCCCAACATTTGCACAAAGGTTCTTCTAAAACTCCCCCAACTCTGCTTCACTGCTGGGAAGTGGGACTCGGCTTCTTGAGCATCCCTTCATCCCACAGAGCTGATTTCCTGCATCTGAACCTGAGTATTTCCACATGGAAAAAAGGCAGCACATGCCAAAAGGCTCCACTCTTGCTCCAGAAAAAAGCCTGACCACATGACAAATGAGCATGGAGATGTCTGTCCTCCTCCTGTACCTGTTTTAATCCTACAGGCCAACTCTGATTAGGGAATGATGTCTGTCCTCCTCCTGTACCTGTTTTAATCCTACAGGCCAACTCTGATTAGGGAAAGCTCTAACCACAAAAATTAATTCTCTCAAAAAGACACAACGAAGACCTCAGGGCAAAAAAAAAGGTGGTTTGTTTTCTGTTTGGTGGGGGGTTTTTTGTTTGTTTGTGGGTTTTCAGCAGGAAAGTGTTTTTACCCTGGAAGGGAAATGTGGTCTGGGGAAGGGAGCAGCAGCAGTCAGTGTCTGGGGTGCAGGACACATGCGTGCCCATGCCAGTGTGCAAACCTGATGCTGTCAGCAAAACTTGCTGTCTCCTGACAGACACCCCGTGCAGTCTTCAAACCTCCTACAGTCAATCCTCTCACCTGTCAGCCTGAAAGAGAACCTGGAGTGCTCTTCCCTTCTCTTCCTCCATGATAACACCAGCAGAGGTAGTCTGTCTCTTGGAAATATGAAGATTCTGGGATTCACCAGCACAGCTTCTCTCTGAGGGGTTATTTTAAACATTTTTATCTTCCAGCTCACTTAAAACTCTAACAACTAAAACTAAGTGATGGTGTTAATTTTATCTGGTGCTCCATGTACTACTGCAGTCTTCAGTCTTCCACTGCAGTCCAGCCTCCAGCAGCGCAGGCAGCAGAGTTGCAGCAGTGGCCCCTAGCTGGCTTTACAAGATGCCTCAGCCAATAATCTGTCAGTTTATCTTCCTCCACTGTTCTCTACTGCTTTCCATGGAGGGTAACAAAGAATGTTCCCAAAATTGTGGGTTTTGTTTTTTGGCTGCTTATGTATGTCTGTATAATTATCAAAGCATCACTTAATGTTTGCTCAGACAGATCACGTCATTGAACAATTCATTTTCAGCACTGCAGCCTGGTATGACTGGGCCTTTTGGCATAATTGAATGCAGACTACTGCTGTCAAAACAGGGAATTTATGAATAATAAATTGATTGTAGCCAGCAAAGCTAAGTCTGAAAGATAGTGGGTTATGTCAAGGAATAAGAAGAAATTTAAAAACACAATCAAGATTAATTTAGAATCAAACCTGCAATGCTTCAACAGTGGACAACAAAAGCAAATAAAACTGTTCTTCCATGATGTAACTTATAGTGCCACAAAGTGTGTGAGCTCACAGACAGAAGTAAGTGAAGAAAAAACACATGCACACCTAAAATGTGAGAGCAAATATAAGATGCAATGTAATAATTCAACACTGTGGATGTTGACATAGCCCTGATGGTTTCTAGGTTGGGTTATCATGGTTTATAGAAGAGGTAATGTGTTTTATTAGATCAACTGATATGCAGAACAGCAGTAGGCAAGTGTTCTGGCATGGCATGTGTTTGTGAGATCTCTGAACTTCAAACAAGCACGGTTCAAGGCTTCTGTACCAAGGCAAAAACAGAGATACAAAAGAATTCCACCCACCAAAGAAACAGCCAGAATTAATGGCCATGACTGAAGGCAGAAATAAGCTGTGGGGTGAGACTGTCTTTAGAGCAAAGGCACTTAGGAGATGGAACAAAGGGTCACAAGGAGGAACACGATCACTATCCCACCCCTTTGAAATCATGAGGAGCTGTCTGTCTGCAAAGAGCATTTTAACTGCACAGAAGTTACAGGAGCAATGGAGTCATGGGGTAAAATCCTGCAGCTTGTGATCTGTACAAGTCACTCCGTGACCTCTCAGCCCCTCAGGGCCTTGACTCTGTTAACCTCTGCCTGTCCTGTAACCACCCAGGGCCATGCAAGCCCTGGCTCCACATGAAGCTCCTCTGCTGAGAGGAGCTAATTAAGACAGCACTGCTGGTTCAAAGAGGGAACTCCAGCAATTTCTACTCATCTCCTGTTACTCCTGTTGTCTGGAAAATTGCTTTCTCTTTAACTTTCTCTAGCTCCTGGCTCTGATCATAGACTTCACAACCCCATTGAGCCTTCATAACTGTTTCTGGATTCCTCTTGAATTCAGAACTGGTCTGATCTGATGATCTTCAGCATTGCTTCAATCATTGTGGATGAGTCTACCAGGGCAAACACCTGCCCAAACCTCCAGCTTTCAACACTTGCTCTGCACGTGCTGGCCAAACTGCCTGCACATCTCCTGCAGGTCAGACCAGAGGAGTGCAGGCATGGACTAATAGGAGCAGATGGTCCTGCAGCTAAATGGATCCCAGGGAGCCAATGGACTCAATGAAGCAATCATTAGCAACACATCATGCTGGTTTCATGACAAATTGTCCTCCAGGAATGTAAAGTTAACACAGGATCAAGATCTCCCTTCAGAACTTTGCCAATAACAGCTGGTCATTATTCTACTTTTAAACAAAGTAAGTATTCATAACTGAATTCAGTTTACACAAAAGATACAGAAAATTCCGTAACTGTCTCAAATTCATCCTTCATATAAAACAAAAAGTTCAAATAAGCTAAACAAGAAAAAAAATTGTATGACCTGGAGCCACCTCTTTCACACAGTAAACTGAAAGTAACCACTTCCAACTCAGTGGATTTATGATGATGGGTGCTAAAATAAGGAGAAAGCTGTTGGGATGAGGTCCTCTCTAGTAATATTCTGAATAAACATTACTGACTTCTTAGCTGGGGCATGTCCTGATACCTAATAACATCCAGGTTTCCAGTCCCATATTCCCAGCCTGGATTCACTGCAGTCACATCTGCAAAGCTCTGAACAAACCCAGAACACCTACAAAGCTCTACATTTAAGCTGTGAATTTGGAAAAAGAACCCGAAAAACTATCTAAAAAACCAACTCTACCACCTGCTAGTGAATGAAAACATGGGTTTATTGGCAAGATTTTCAGTAAGAAAATGGTTCTCAGGACAAGATTACTTTGGATGACAAGATACAGCAATTGGGGCAAACAGACAAACGTTCAGTCATTGGCTACCAGTCTGAAAACATCGGTGGATCTGGATACTCAGGTCAATTCAAAGGGCAAAAGTCACAATTTCAGGATAGTGAAAATAGAAGAGGCTTTCTTCAAAACTCTGTTGACTTTGCTAAGAGCACAAACTCTCAAAAAAGGAGACTGAAAACCTATCTATATATTTATATGGATGTCTGTATTCAGAAAAGAATTGCTCTGTGCCCTGACCTCTTATCGTAGCTGGTCTGACTATATTCTTTTTCAATGGTATTGAGTGATTCTATCATTATTAATAAGACATGTTGCTATGACATTAATAAGACAAGCTAAGTTCTCCCCCACAGCCTGACAGAATACAAAGTAGCTGATAGGCTTACATTCTTCCAGAATTGATGGATTTTCTCATTCCCAAGTCTGTCCCCTGCCAACTGCTCTCCCTTCTCATCTAAGAGGCCTGGAGAGAAGCAGGACAGCATTGATGGGGGATGGAATCAAGTGCTGCACAAATTTATCTTTGCCCACCTGGTCCTCTCTTCCCTTCCACCCACTGTGAACATCAGGACAAGGCAGTGCTGAGGGACTCCAGAGCCCAGGGAAGAGCTCTGTAACACTCCCCCCTCAGCAGACTCTCTCTCTAACACATATGCTTGACTTCACTGAGGAAGTTGCCAGGGAACCCAGCCATGATGGAAGAGCAGATCTATTCAGGAGGAGGAATGACACCTTCTCAAGGAAGGACCAGAATAGTATTAATGCTGGGTATACTTCCACCATCTTCTAGAGGGGAATATTAAAAGTGCTCTGCAAATCAACAGCTTGCAACATCTCTCTTGGATGGTTAAGTACTCTTAATTTTCAAGGTCAGGTCTCACACAGTATCACAAAGATAAAAACTAAAAAATAGCCAAGAAACTCTCTCCCACGCAGAGGATTGCAATTTATTTTTTCCCTTGTTTTTAAGGTCCTGTTTTGGGGGGAACCTCAAATTGAGTCATCAATAACAAAGAGACACTTCCAAGGAATTATTTCAAGGAACATATATTATTCTCAGGACCAGTGAAAAAGTCCAGATGAAATCTTATTTTGGATATTCTGATGCTTATCACATCTCAGTCTTTAATGCTCTGCAGCTCTGGATGATGCTCGTTAAATTTTACCCTCTTTCACAGTACAGTAAATCTAGGCTAAATTCACTGATTTAGCTGGAATTACTTGCATTTCAAGCTCATCTCCTAGAGCATGAAAATGTTATTTGTGGTAAAATGAGTTATTGTATTTTTCTCTCCATTAACATCAATGTGTTTCATGTAGCAAATACTGGATGTAGTCACTGTGCACCACCAATGATGAGGGAAATCAGTAGAAGATCAGAACTTAATTGTTAAATGATCTTTCAGATTGTCAGAAATTTAATGGCACACTGCGGGCCATGTATTACATGCCTTGGAAATCTCAGTGCAAGTTCCCAGCTCATTTAAATAATTTCAGTTTATACATTTAATTTGCTTTTTACGCAGACATTTAATTTGCTTTTGTTTTGTTTTTTAAAGAAAAATACCGTGTATTAGGAATCTTTATGCACAGACATGTACATACACAATTTCCAAGAATGTACTATTTTCAAGCAAATTATATGAAATGTAAAATTAACAAAATGCAAATAATATACACAATCTAAATTAAATATTAAAACAATGCTATATTTGAATGACTGGATTGTATTTTTGTAAGAAGCTAAACTATAAAGCATTCCTACCAATGCAACACCCAGCTGTTTGGTGTTTAGCAGTGGAATAACATTATTCTAGTGCAGCTGCTGTTATTGTTTGCTGTATTTCTGCCAACTCGTGGAAGCCTGAGATGTTCGTCTTGCAGAGAGGGACAGCTCTGATGAAAGCTCCAGTTTGACAGATGCTCCCATCAACAACTTTGTTCCTCTGATTGACTACATGGTATTTTAGGCAAATTAACCTGTCCAAAAAAATCCTTTATTGCTATGCTTGTGGCACAGATGGAAATATGAAGTTGACAATTCTGGGTACTGGCTTAGCAATTAACTGAGATGTTTCAATAGACTAATGAACTTTCATTCAAAGCATGCTCCCTGTCAGGAGAAGAGACAGGCTGTTGTTTGAGAAAGTGTTACAGAATGTCAAATAGATCTTGACAATGATGCTACTGTGAAATCTGAAATATTAGAAAGGCACAGAAGGGAAGTCATTTAACACCTTTATAATCTCGGGTGATCTGAGACGAATCTTTGTTATCAAAGACTGAAACTCAATCACATTTTACAGTCCTTTTGCTGTAATTCACACCCTGGATAATAACAGTTCTCAGTCACTACAGCTGTTCCATTTTGAATGGTCACCCATTACAGAGGAGGAAAGAAAAAAATCAAGCCATCATTCATCTGTTTTATGAAGATGTTAACATCAAACTAAACAATTATCTAAGAAACTATTATAGGAAACCCAAATTATCTGAAATAGTATGATTAAAAGAAGAACTATGCATAATTAGTGTATATAGATAAACATTAAAAGGATTTATTTGCCTGGGGAGAAGTGAATCGAAGGTTCTAGTATAGGCTGAAGAAAACACAGAAATTACTTAAAATGCATTTGATAAACTGAATTGCCATTTCTGGGATCCAGCTTATACAGTGCATTTAGGACTCTTAATGCAGGAACACTGGACAAAGTCTAATTCCTGAACATTTCCAGTATAGGGGACAACAGGAAGAGGCCAGAGAGAAACATTTTGCTAGATCAGAAGTGAAAGTCTGACAGTTTTCCCAGCTATATTCTTTCAATCCAATTTATTCAACACAGGCAACCTATTCTTTAATTTTTTGACAGCCACATTTTATTTTTTTATTTGGAGAGGAGCTAAACTGGTCCCATTACAGCCAGATACCTAACTCAGGGTAAAAATGTGAACTGTGACAAAACATAATCCACTTTTCCCTACACACCTTGTAAACAGCTTGAATCTCATCATAAAATATTAAAGCTTAATATTGCAGTTGGTTCCTTCTGAGTATCAAGCCTTGGAGTAGCCCCAAGCATGTCAAACACGCATTGGAAACGCTACATTTTTAAAGTAAGGCAATGTGTTAACTGATATTCTGCAATATTTAGTCTAAAAACCTTCAAACAGTTTTTAAAATTCTCAAAACTTGATGACCTAATAGCACTAAAATGACCATTAAACTTTAGAGTGGGCTTTTTAAAAAGTCATCAATAAATAAAATAATATGAAAATACTGCTCTGCTGCTATATTTAATCCTACAAAGTGGAAAATTGCTTTTCCTACTTAATCTAACTGCAATATTCCCACTGGTTTCAAAGTAATTTCACATATTAGCTTGTAACTTGGACAAGAGCCATAGCAGACTGATTCCTTGAGGTGGCAAAGACAAATTAATAAACCAGGTAAGACAGGCAAAGAGCCCTGACCTGTGTCTCCCTTCGCCTTCCAGGCATACCAGGGGCAAGGTTGGATCTCTGGATGCCACTCACTCACTGCTCCAGAGCAAAGCCAACCCCTGCTCCATACAAACCACTGGATACATCATCCATCCTGACTCCTTTCTCAAACTGTTATATGCTGCTTACATCTATTCCTCTTGAAATGACACTCACAGCTATAAGTATCATAATTAATTATACAGACTATTATTGTACATGACATACCTGCTTCTTACATTTAACCATCAGAGCAAGCTGTTTAGCTATGACAAATGGGAATACCATGTTTCCAGTGCTCTACTATTTTTTTAAAGAAGAGACTCACAGAAAGAGGCTATTTTTGTTCACCAGAATCAAACAGGAATATTTACTATCCACCACCTCACAGGTTGCTCCCAAAATTTCCTGTTTCACACAATTTCCCAATATCAATTTATGAACATTTCTTTATCTCTGGAGATGTAATACAAAACCTGAAGCAGTCAGAAGGCAAACATCCATCTGAGCATCTTTCAGCTATACATGATATTCAGCAAGACATTCCTCACCTAAACTGCTCATCCTGATGCTGCTGGACCACATAATGAAACACCAGAGCTCAGAGCTAAAGGGGAAAATCCAAAGCAAAAAGGGCTGGGAAAGTGTGTGAGGAATTGCTCCAGCCCAAACAGGGAAAAGAGGCTGAATTCTTTGAGAGGAACAGCACCGTGTTAGTAGCAAGTGGAAGGTCAACAGAAAGCCCTGTTCAGAGGCAAAAATAATGAGAATCTCTTTGTTTCAAGGTGGCAGAAGAGCAAAAAGCTCTGAGGACCTTTGGCATCCTGCTGAGATCAGTGCAGTATTTGTGTCCTGAGGCAGCTGGTTTATATTCTCCAGCACAGTGGCTGGGGAGCAGGATGTCAGGCTGGAGCTCTCCAGAAGCGCTCTGCCTGTGAGGGATCAGCCATTGATCAGGGAGAAGTGGGCAGACGACCTATCGACTACACAGATCAATTCCTTTTGTTATCCTGGCCCATGAAACTCTGCCAAATTGTAGTGCCACTAAAATCATCTGAAATTCCCTTTTAACCTGAGGATGAGGTTTCCAGCTCTTTAAAGCAGCCTGCTCTGATATCAGGCAATGCAAAGACACTGCTGAAAGAACACTGCAGTGAAAGGCCAAGAAAAGTTCTGTTCACCAGAAAGTGGAGTTGAAAGGCTTGCCTTGGGAACTGTAATCAAACAGCCAAAAATTAAAGCAGTGCTGGATCTCCTGAAGTCCACAGGAATCCTGAGGAAGGCCCCACTCATGCCCCAAGAAGACAATGAGTCAGCGGCTGCTCTGAAAAGCTCTTCTATTTCTCCCTCCATTTCATTCGTATTGGAGCAAAGATGAAAGACCTGGTGCCTGTCACATGCCGGGTACATCCTGAAGCACGGGGTGTGTCAGGGGGCAGAGAAATGGGCTCCACTACACAGGAGGAGAATAAAGCTGGGGGCTGGAGAAGGATTGCTGATGGAACAGCAACAGCAGAGAACCACAGCCCCACATCCAGCAAATGATGGCACTCACCTCGTGTGTGGACAGATTCCAGATGCACTCTGTGGTGCTTTGAAGTGATGGAAAGAGGAGAAGGCAGCACTGCTTGAATGAGGAACATATCTATTGCTGTATAAACACAAATGTATGTACATCAAAATATTTACAGCTGTACGTTTTCGTAAATCACTGCGCTGCCTTCAGTCTGCAAAACATTGCTGGTGATTTCAACAGCTAATTACTTGGTATTTTCCCCCCTCATTCTCCTAGTTCTTTATTCACTATAAAAATGACAGTTGTAACTCCTATAAAATGTTGATTCAATTTGAGATACTTGGTAAATTTACCATCACCCCTTCCAAAGCAAAATTAAGGAACGCCCTACCAACCTGTTCCTGCTTTATAAATAAATTGTACTTCCTGATGCAGAAATTAAATGTGTTGCTTGGGTACAGTGGTGAACTGCAGCCAGACTTACACTTTATGGAAATCTATGACAAACAGGCTAATAAGGATTCTTTATCTTTCACTTGCCAAATTCCATCTTTCTGTATGAGCAATATACCATGCAGAAGATGACTCTGAGCATTTCTCTGCAGGTAAATCTGAGGTACTCTCCCTTATTTAACTATTATTTATCTACTGGCTGATCAAAAAAGTCCATTCTTAAAGCTGGACCCTAAACAATACTTCTCTTTCATTTTTTCACAGCACAGCTTTTTACTTTCTTGAGTCACCAAAGCAAAACTACAGCCCCATTTCGGCTGAAATGGAAAAAAAGGTGTTTCAGTGCTTGCTGTTGCCCAGTTGTAATTATTGTGGGTGTAAACACATGCCCTTGTTTCAGAACTGGGAGTTGGAGGATGCATCCCTGCCCATTATATTTAATTATCACCATAAGCTGTCCTCCTCCTCCTCCTACCTATTCCATTGATGGATCATAGCTCATACTACATTAGTAAATTTTATGTGGGTACCATTTCCTTATTATGGTTTGCATTGTGCTTAGCACAGTAGGACTCTGTCCCTATGTGGCATCATAAAACAGTAAGCATAAAATAATAGTAGTAATTACCAGTAGAAAATAATTAGATAAAAAGACTGTGACCTCCCAGTGATGACAAATCACATAAAACCCCAGTACATAAAGCATTCGGGACTCTTAAAAGCATCAGCACCAGTAGAAGTCATGCTCACAATAAAGACAAGGCAAGAGACCGTGGATAGAAATATTGTAAAGCCCTCTGGGAGCATTTCCATCCACTGTGGACACATCTGTGCTCCTCTGTAATGGGGACAGACAGGGTTACCTGGAAGCTGGTGACTCACCCACAGAGCATCTCTGTCTGCACCAAGTACACACTGCATGGGGGGAGAATGGGGCTCTGACTGCATCACCTCACCTGGACACCAAGACTGAGACCAGCACTGAGGGACTGAAGCACTCCCCTCTGAAAAACAGGGCATGGACTGCAGGGAGCTTCCTAAGAAAGCTGCTTTTTGCCACAGAACCCACAGGGTTTTGCTCTGAACCTCTGTTAGACAATAACAGTGTTATGAGAGAGGTTGCTCTGCAATTCAGAAGATGACACATCAGGAAGCAGCATGCACCTTGCAGAGCACTTAAGGCTCAGTTCAGACATTCAGAAACAGCAGCTTCCCAGAGTGTCAATGATAAGCCACAGCAGCCACCCAGAGTCCTGCCTAACAGTGCCGCTGGTGTCACTCAACACAGCTCCCCTGATTACAATCAGTTTAACACCAGACTTGAGCTGAGGATCCATCTCATGGTTTCTTTTCTTCAGAGGTTTCTATGTACTTATTTTTCAGCCAGGCAACATGAAAACACTAATAGAAAAGAAGCATTCCCACGAAGGCGATAATGAGATGGTAAATCTAGCGATTCTCCTGGAGTTCCTGTAAGCAACAAAAAAGGAGCTGTTTGAAGTAGAGGTTTCTGTCGGAAACACGGAGAGTAATCTTTTAAATACTGCATTTATTCAATATAAAAATTTTAGTGAAGCTGCATAGGCTACATGCTTGCAAGAGAGTCTCTCCAATCCTCTGGGTAAAGAGTCCACAGCCAGTTCCAGCCAGGAGATTCAGGATCACGCAGCATCTGTTCTACAGACAGAAGGTGCAGGAGTTTGATTCCAGCAGTTCTCATCCCTGGAGCAGAGGGCATATGTGGCTTTGCCACTGCAGAACAGCTTCCTCCATCTCCACTGACCTGGCTCTGTATCAGCACTTTCTCTTTTCCCTATAATACCTAGAAATGACCTATTTATTTGATGTGCAGCTCAGTGCCTTAATGACTCTGCCATTAGTGATGGAATTTGCATCCTCACTAATGCTTGGACTGTGGAATTATCAAAAATACCATTAAAAATATTAATGATTCTGTCACTAAATGGAACATTTTAAATGGTTCTTGCTGTATTAAACCAAGTATTCTGTGAGTAAAAAGGATGTTTATTGAAAAGAATGTTTAGTTTGCAAAGCTTGGGTGCTGTCCAGCTTGACTGGCTGTATGCATTAAGCAAATCCTTGTCCAGAGATTATAACACAATTTCCTCTCATTAGTGTAAAGTGAGTGACATTTTGAACTTTTGTGGGAAGACATGTTTCAAGAAACCAGAGAAGCTCGTGTCTGGAAAGTAACCACAAGGTCATTGCTGCCACTGTGCTGGGTGAGAATTCAACAGCAGCTATAAAAACTGACCTATGAGAGCAGCCACGGAAATGATTCCTTCCCAGGACTTACAGCATAGCCTGAAAAAGGCACTTTATATCTTGGTACAGAGACTGTTAACCAGCTATGCTCCCTCATGGCCTTACCCTTCTATCCCCTTGAACACTGAGAAGGTGGTAATGAACTCTCCAAAGGTACAGAAAATACATCCCTTTACCAACACCCCTTCTGGCGACAGGAAAGAGATGGATTTGATGTCTGAGGGCTCTGCTTTGGGAAGCAGCAGCTGGCTTGCTCACTTCCACTGCCTCAGAGGCATAATTCCCTTCTTCAGATGGAAAGGGGAAAAACCTTTCCCTCCTTATTCCCTTCTTTGAAAAACCTCGTAGACAGAGTGGTATGAGGGGAGGACTGCTGCTACTCCACTGCTTCCCCAGAGCCCCGAGCTGCTGTAACTCAGCTGAGCAACATCTACTGAAACAATAGTTTGTTTATATTAAATCTTACTTCAAACGTGGTAATGGTATCATTTTATATTTATACACAGCTATTCATCCCAGAGGATCCCAAAATGTTTCAGCTACTTATGGGCAGCAGCTGTTTAATAACGGATGGTATGACTGCACAGCAATGCAGGGCAGGAGCAGGCAGGAGCTCCATGTCCAACAGAAACTGCAGGGGGAATTCAGGCAGGTGAAACTGAATTACCCAAATTGCAATTTAGCCAAGACGCCTGGGGCTAACATCTCTCTGCTCACAAAATGCTGCCCGTAACAATTCGGAGGGCATTCATGTGTTGACAAATAGAGAGAAATGTCTTCGGGTATTCACGCAGTTTGCTCAACCCAAAAGCAAATTGAAAATTATAATAAAGCCTGTTCCACATTCTTCATTCATTAAAGCTGTGTTTGTGCCACGTTATTTCTAGGCACATTAGCATCTGCTGGGAAGAGCTCATTAAATGACCATTAGCCTGGCCTTCTCTCCTTCCAAGACAGTGCAGGAGCTGAAAGTCTGTCCTCCCTCCATGGCACCACACATGGAAATGGCAACAGCATAGGATTTCATTTGGGCAAGACAGATAACAGAGAAAGTTTTTTGTTGGAAGCAGCTGTGAAATAGAAGGAAGAAAGTGGAGGAAAAAATGTTGAATAGCAAGCCTAGGAAAAATACTGGCATAGTAACCAAGGAACAACTGCAGTGACCCACAAAACAAAACGGGGACAACCCTGGCCACTGATCTATAGAGATTTGCCTCAGATTCACACATCCCTGGTCCATCAAGTCAAAAGGTAACTTAGGGTGTTGAAATGACCCTTACAGTAATGGTGCTAAAGAAACATTGCTTGGCCCCAGAGTTTTGCCAGACCCATCTGTAACAATACCACATCTGCAGCAAACAGAGGTGGCTGCAGAACTGACACAGTCTGAGCTCCATGGAGGAGGGGAAAAACTTGTGGGAACAGTCAAGTTGAGGAAAGAATGACAAAGAATCAGATTTGACATGGGAAGCACCAAAACCCAAAGCAATTCTCAAGGTCTCATGGTTGGCACAGTACAGATCAACTCTGAGACAAGCTAGAGGCAACACATTTACATTGCTTTGCTTTTCTTTTCAAAGAAAATTACTTCTCACTCCAACTAGCAGAGCACAAAACATGTGAGCTGGAGTTAACAGACACAAAAGTAATATTGCAGCTGCAGGAATGAAAAGATTGGAAGAATCTTGCACTCTAAAAGTAAATAAAAAAGGTTGAGGGCTAAAAATTGCATTAGGGGATTATTATTTTATGGAGGGCTTTCCTGGTGGAGAGAGTCCATCAGGGCACTGGTTTTATGGTCTGTACAAACATTATTGGCTCACGTCTTCTCCCTCTTTTTGATTTATAAGGAATATTTTATTCACAAAGATACTGATTTGCAAGGAATTACAAGGAATAATGAGGAGTAACAGAAATTGTCACACAGAAGCACGACTCTACAATCATCTCCCTTCTTATCACGTCTGTGGTACTTTTTCTAAACATCCAATCTGGAGAAAAGTTCAAAAGTCTGTTGTTGGCAGTCATGGAATAATCCAAGAACTTTCCTCATGACCACTTAACTAATCTGCAGATTTACCAGCTCAGGAGATGATGCCTTTCCCTGGATTTACGGCTATTTGGTGCTTTTGCCTCATTTCTCAAAGAACCAGTATTAAACAATCTCAGTGTCTCTGTGCTCCGTTCATGCACTCCCCTCCAGAAACTTTGAGCCCACTTCAGCTGACCTTGTCAGGCAGAGATCTCAAGAATTTTATCAACAAGTTCCAGAAAAAACTGTGTAAGTACCTTCACCAAGGAGAGCCGCAGTGCAAGCTCAGCTCCTGCCCAGCTCCCAGGCACCCCCCTGGGACAGTCCCCAGGAATGCCCAGCCATGGACAGCACTGCTGCCACAGGGGGCTCTGGAGCAGGCAGCTCCAAGGGATGTCCCAGCAGGAAACCAGGCTCCAGCAGCTCACCTGCCTGTATTTGCTAACCTTCCCTGTCCCAACTGCTCCGGCCAAACAGGTTTTGGAACCTTCCCAATGATACTGTGTGTTAGTGAGCTCCACAGACTAATTAGAAACTGCACAATGGCTTTTCCTTTGGGGTGCCTTGGGTTTCACTAACTATCCCCCCCTTCCCTGCAACCCAGAAGGAATTAGATAGTCTGCATCGCAGACAGTAATTACTATCACCTTCTTCTCTTAATTGATCTGGCTCCAGTCAGCAAATAGAAATTAAAATAACTAGCAGATATGCCTAGTGTTCCTGAAGTCCCACCTACACTTTGTATTCTATTTACTTTAGAATCAGCCGGGTCCATCTCTTTCCCTGCCTCACCACATCTGACTTGCCAAGCTTGGAGAAGTTTCCCAACTCATCCACAAAACCCAGCTGAAGCTGCTGTACTGGGCAAGTGCTCCATCACCAGCACGGGTGAAACAGCTCCTGAAGGCTCACTGGGATAGCAAGGGAGGCTCAGTGCTCTCCTGTCCCCTGGAGAGACAAAGCATTACAGCGAGGTCTTCATGCTGTCAACATTTATACATTTGCTCCACTTTTGCAGAGAAACACAAACATCCAGGTTGGGAAGAGAAGCTAAAGTCTTGGAATAAAAGCAGCATATTTAAGGGATTAATTTCAGTTTTGTTCCTAGTGATTTCCGTATTGCATTAATTAATGTTCCATCTTGACTGCTGAGCACGGACAGACTTATTTTATTTTAATAGGAGGAGAGAGCTTTGAGCACCATGTGGCTTTTCCCAAGCACTTGCTCCTCCAGTAGCTAAATGCGGAGATACATATCACTTAAAGTAAATTGTGCCCTCTCTCTGCCCTTTAGTAAATAGGCAGTGGTTTTGTTTTTTTAATTTTCCCTTCCATGCACAAATAATCTGCATCTATTGCCCTCCTTTCAAGAAACAAGAGAAAATCCAGACCCCAGCAAAGTTCAATCTTCCCCTCCCTGCACTCTGTAAATTTAGTCAACAATATTAATCCACATCGAACTATTCTTCAGAGTACAACAACAAGCTGGTTACACAGACAGGGATGCACTTGGAATTTAAATGAGTTCCTGTTATTTTCATTCTCTTCAAGCCTGCACAGTGCTGAGGAAGCCTGTCTAATATCTCTTTAACAGAGAAAAAAAAACCAATTTAAACTATTTTAAACTATTCTGCTAGTACTATTGTCTGTACTCCTGAAGGAGAAGTTTCTTGATTCACCCTCCCTTCCCAATTAAAGGCAGTCATCAAGTTACACACTGACCCAGTTGTCTTGACAATGTTTTATGATTAAAAGACTCAAACACCTTCAGCTTATCATGCATTAAAAAATATAATGAAAATAGAGTAATATAACATTCTGCAAGTTTGTTGTTTCTTTATTCCTTCCATTTGAAATTCTTCTATTATTTTTTTAATTCCTGTTGCAATGCTACTAATGAGGGCAACTCCAACACTCATTGTGCTAGGAGCTGGAGAAACAAATATAATGAGAGAATATGCTCTTATTTAACCTGCATTCATGCTATACATTCTCCCACCCTCAGCTCAACATATTGTGTAATGGTTGGACTAATGCCTATCAGGGAAATGGCAAACATTTCTGTGTATTTAAGTCAAATCATGTCATAGTCTGTTCTTCCTGCACAACACTCACTCAATTAAAACACAGTATATTCCCATCTCCTTTTCTCCAACATGTCAAAAGACTACTCAAAAACAAGAAGAGAAGATCTTGGCTACCTTTCTAAGTAAGTTCATCTGTCTGTTTGTGTCCTCTTGAACAGCACCAGGTGCATAAATTAATGCAGGCTGTGCTCCACCCCTGCTTCAAAGCACCCCTTCCACCAACATGCTCATCTGAGAACTCTTTGACCCTTCACCAATAACCTCCATTCCTTGCTCTCTTCTAGCACTGAATACAAGCAGCCTCCTGCCTTTAACATCCAGGGATGCCTTCCTATATGGACATATGGACACAGGAAAAGGATGGCACTGACAGGCACAAGCACCCAGGGCCTGCAGTTTCCCCTTCTCTGGGACAGTAACAGAAGTGAAGACAAACATTGAGAGAAATGTTGGAAAACTGATTGTGTGAAATAAAACCAGCTCTAGGGCTGAAGAGCCACCCCTTAGACATAAGTCCAGTTACACTCTGGCCCTGCAGCACTGTACCTGAAAACAAAAACCCTAATGTAACCCAGAGAAGCCATTTTTACAGTCAAAGCTGACTGCTATTGGTATGCTGAACTGACTGTGACAAAGGAAGGGTTAGCTTTTCAAGCCTAAATATTAAATAGTATTTTCTTTGTAAACTTTTCCTGAGAAAGAAAAACCCTTGCTCTCATTAGAGCTAAAAATTTTTCTTGGTGTTTTCTCCTGAGCTCTTAAAGCTCCTTTACACATTTTGTTGTAAAGAAGGAAGAATTATGGTAATTTAATGTTTATTCTTCTTTGAGAACCACTCTTGGCTCTTCTGTATAAATAACTAAATGCTCTTATTAGTCCTAACATACTGAAAAATACATTCTATTTGAGACTGCTGAGTGTGAAACCTATGGCATACCAACTTCTGACTGTTGCCCTGTTTTTTCAAAACAGGAGTCTGATACTTCCCTCTAGCTTTTTCTCACCTGCTGTTCCAGCAGCATCCCTGAAGGTACTAAGAACGGGGAAAGACCATGCTCCTATTGGGATAGAAATGCTCTTTTCTGTGATCAGTCCAGCCCTTGCACTCATTTCTGTCTATCAGCATAGAGAACCTGCTCTGCAGGCTCCACTGGGCTGGGCGTACACCTTGGGAACAAGTAGCAGTGCCTGGAGCTGATGCCACTATTCCCAGGAATACTGCTAGGTGTGTTCCCAGGATCAATCCTCAGGAATTGCAAAGCCCTGGGATGCTCACATCGTGCAGCCATACCTGAGCCAGTGGGGCAGCCATGAGGAAAACTGCACTAACACCGCACATTGCTCTTGTTTTAATTGAAATGAAAGGCTCAGGAAAAAACCTCAGATCTCCAGATATCTGTGATAGTAAGTCAAACCACTTCCTTCCCCCCCTCCCCTCCCAAGTCTGAAATTTCTATGCACTTTAGGCTAAAACACTTTCAAAAGAGCAGAAGGACACAGAGGTTGCTTGTGAAGTCAGGGAAGAGAAAAATGACAGCTCGAATTTTCAATGGATTGAACTGCCCGGTGGAAATATCTCTCACTTCTCACTAACAAGGTAGAAAGCCGAGAAGGAACTGTGCTCCTCACTCGAGTGAAAGACTACATGAAAATTAAGTACAGCATCTGCTTCAGCATCAGCTTCAGAGACCTCAGCAAAGAGGAGCAGAGATCAAGCCAACGTGAATTTCAGCATCAGCTCCAAATGTACCTTTCTGTCTTGGGGAAACTACAGTTCCTCTACTGCCATTTTTTTGTCCATCCATAAAATGATGATAATAATATTAATTACTCAAGGCAGTTAAGCTGAAGTATGGATTTTTCTTCCCACATATTTATTCCACATTACTATGGCACATTTCTATATAACTATTATAGCAGAAATGTTTGAGCTTTTCTAATCTTTACCACACTACAGCTGCATTTGTAAGCACCCAGAGCTCAAATTGGCAAGTATTTGTTCTCTATTCTCATATTGATTTCAATAGGACTTCTGAGCACTGAGTGTTTTCAAGAGCAGTTTACATACACAGGTCTCAGAGTGGCACATTGTCAGTGAACGGAAATGAATACACAGTAAAAAATAACAGCTGCAAAACACAGGGGGATGTTCTACGTCAGATGCAAAAATCCTCAAAAGAAAACTGCTTAGAAAAACTTGGGTTTTTTTTCCTATGAAGTATGGAGATTAGCAGTCATTAAGCACAAATACATAATATTACACATGTATCTCTATAAACACATGATTTTCTGTCTTTCTAAAACTATTCAGAATGGAAAGGAAAACTACACAAATGACTTGTTGATTGCACTGTGAATCTAAGAATTCTCTAATTATTGCTGACATCTCCTCATAATTTCAGAAGCTAAGTTGTTTAAAAAAAGGAAATCAAATCCTGATACTAATAACTGTAACTCTCAAGTTATTTTCTCCCTCTCAGAACAGTAACTGCTTGTGTGTACTAATAGTCCTTTTTTAATTTTTAAAGATACTTTTACAAACAAATGCAAATATTGATGATGCAAACTCTTAAGTACAGTAATAATTTTTCAGCAAGTACATAAACCTCTAGAAAAGAAAAGAGAAATCTGGGCTTGGGTGGCACATGCTGGAGCCTCTCTGCATCTTAAGAAACTCCCCATGCATTTGAGGTGGAAAGTTGGGAGTTGAGGACAGCAAGCTCCACACACCTGCTTGCTGCATCTAAGCCTGGGACAGATGAATTTGGGAACTGAAGAGGTCTAAGCTGTCTTGTCAGCACATCTATTTATGAAATCCCTCCTGGCTCAACAGTCAGGGCCAGCCAAAGACACAACATCAACGAGAGCCCAGTCCTTGTGAGGGATGCAGCAGGATGCACAGACACATCTCCCATCTTTGAAGAATACAATTTTGGAGATCAAGGCACTCTGCAGCATTAGTGAGAATGCAAGGACAATAAATGCTGTCTGCCTGGCAAAGAGTTATTTAGTACATGGCAGAATACAGCAGTAAGGAACAGACACCTTTCTCCCTCTGACAGACATTCCTCTCCTTTCCTGCAAATCCCTTCTTAATAAGAAACTTGCACAAAGAAAGGTGGCAACATTCTTCCTTCCCACATTAAGGAGACTAAGCTCTGGATTCTCATTTTCTGGAGAATGTTCCTTGAGAGACATGATGGCTATAAATTGTTTTAAAGAGATATCATTTCTGCATAGCATGGAGAGGTGAATTTGGATCGATGTTTACAGGATGGTAAGGCACTGCTGCCCAAAGGAATTAAATGCTCCATTTTTTTAAAGAAGGCAGCTCCTCAAGAACATCACTGAGGCTGATCACAGGAAGGGGGAATGCCATGAACTTCCAGTCTTAAGGCTGATCAAAATGCAACTTGTGCAGAAGAGGTTGGATGAACCTCAAGTGCACAGCTGCTTGCTTTACAGTTTCATTTTTTACATTCTGAAAGTTTATGTGATCTAATTAGCCATTTTATTTCACAAAAATACACTTTGGCACTGTTGGACTTGGAACAACTCAAATGCAAGGGGTTTCCTTATGGGGGAGGCAGACAGGCACGTGGAAAAAAAAGCATTATGCTCCCATTTCAGAGACATTCAGATGGGGAAACAGAGCTGAGCTACACTTGCATGGAGATTACTTCACCAATTTGAACGTTTTAGGTGCTACAAATATGTTTAAATCTAGCTAAGAAAAAACTGACAATGCCAAGAAGGAGCACCTAAAGCATTATTCCAGTATAGTGAAAAGGCTGAGAAAGCAAGAGGCAGGGGAAGCAGCGTGTGCTCAGCCCTGGGTTATCTGCACCGCTGACCCCCAGCCCACCGCGAATCGCAGCAGCACCTGGGACATTATCTCAGAGCCATGTCCCTCCCCAGAGCCCTCTGGTTCCTCCTCACACTCTGCCTGCCCTTTCCTGCAGCAGCTTCTCTGCCTCTGATTTTATCTGCTTCTCCGACAATGACACTTCTCATTTCCAAACACTGTCCAAGGCACAGGTTTTGCCAAGGAAAACACAGCAATTACATCCCTGGGTCTGTAGCAGTTCGGTAGCACCAACACCCCAGGGAAGACATCCTGGCCATGAATATATCCAAGACATCTGTATAAACAAAAACATCTCATCTCTGGGGCAAAATGTCAACCAGGCACTTTTAAAAAGCACTGAGATAAAATACCCACCAGTGCTTAAAGAGCTGATGCAGACCTGCTCACTACTTGACCCAAAGCAGCTCTTAAGCAGGAGCTAAGATGCATCCTGCTCCCACATTACTCTCTTCTGAGAAAAACTTTTTCACAGCCAGAGGACAAAAATATGCCCTTCCTCCTCTGCCTTATCTTTGTAAGGTGAAGGAAAATCACCTAAATTAAAATGCCTGAACTGAGACGTTACCAGGTGATTTTGAAAACAGCCTCTTGTTAACGTCTTTCTCATTGCTCTCATGCCACCACTCGTGATAAAAGCAAAGTATTAAGGCCTAAATTAGTCACAGAACAGCTTCATAATACATTCAGTCTTTTTAACTCCCAGGGTCTGCGAGGATAATCTGCAGTCCTACATTCTTCATGATGGGATACAAAGTACCAGGGAAGGGCCGACTCTCCCCAGTTGCATTCCTCCAAAAGCAAACGCGGCCGCAAGAATCAGGGTGTGTATTCTGTGCCTGTGAACACCTCACCAGAGATACAGAATAACCAGTGCTTGCTTCCATCACTTCTTGCATTCAAAGTGCAATTTGAGTAACCTGAGGCAAATCGTGACACTGCAGAACATCTTGAAAATGTCTGAACAATAAGCACTTTGTTAAAAGGGATCTGTGAAGGCAAACATGTCTAATCTACTGAAAACCTCCATCTCTTTCTGCTTGTCCTTGCTTTAAACCAACTCACAGGAAATGGCATTTAGCCCCAACTGACAGGGACCGATAATAAAGATAAAAACCTTTGTACTTCAAATGCCCATCTTTCACTATTGAAAATATGAATGTCTCTTGATGATGCAAGAAGGTGCATTTGTTTCTCTTATAATGTTGATGGATTCATTTCTTCTCATTAGAAGAATAAATCTTACTGCGTATCTTACTGCCAGCAGCAACGTGACTGGCTCCCAACCTGGATCAGGCCTCCCTGATCTGACAGTGTACATGGATTTGATGTAAGACAGCCCTTACAGAACAATTGGCTGATCATGGGGAAACAGGACTATTTCACATGAAAAAAATATGGCACAGATAATAAATGACAGGACTGCCAGAAAATAATAACCTATGCACTTGAACATACAGATGAGAAAGGGATAAGAACTCCTATAATTTGACTTGCTTTTACAAGATGCTTGTCCAAAGTCCACATCAGTGTGCTGGCCTGTAAATCTCAGCTTTCTTGGAAAACACATTAAATGCACATTCACTAAGCACCTTCTATGACCATACACTAAATACACTCATTAATTTATCTATTAATCATTTGTGCAGGAGTAACCCAAGCATATTGTCACAGAAATGCTGGTGTGTCATGGTGCACATGCAATATCCATGGACTCTGGACATTTATTAGATGTGTTGATGTGCTGAAATGGTTTCTACACTATTATTAGCTCCGCTCTAAAATTTCCCTGGACCAAGGAGGTTCTAATTTTCCTGTTCCATTTCCATACATTACAAACTTAAGACTCAATTTGCATTTCCTTGCTCTCTTTCCTAGCTTGTTTTTTTTTTTTTTTTGGTAAAATTTTCAGAGAGACAATGCAAACAAGCTTTTTAAAGAGATTAAGGATATTTCAAGTATCAAACAAACAAAATCATTTTGAGTGAAGAACAGAAGGGTTACTCAGAACAGTGAAACTTCTGCAGGAGTCATGATGACCTTCAGCCATGTGAAGGTTAGTGGAGATGGGTTATCTCTTACAGCTGGCATGACTGATTGCTGGAAAATAGCTGCAGAGTGAGGCCAACTTCCCAGCAGACAGGGCATTAGGCACAGAATTAATTGAATGGGATGGTGTGCCAGAAGCTCAACAGTCCTGGCCCACACCAATTCCAGCCCCATGCTTGGTGAGGGGATTTTCAGCACCAAGTCCCACACACACTCCACAGGCAGCTGGATGTATCTCAGCTGAAGGATGCAGCAGTGAGTACTCGATGCCATAAACATGTTACCAGTGACACAGCATGGACACATGCTCTGCTGTAACTTAGGAGAGATGCTTAATCAATTGCCTTGATTTACTAAGCTTTACTGCTTTCTAAATGAGCAGCAATATACAACACAGTTTTCAGCCTGGTTTTAGGAACCTTGATCATTTACCCCATTAAATCAGAAGTAAGAACACAGGCTGCTAGTGGGAGCATGTGCTGACTCTTCTATGCAATTCTCTGACAGGAAAGCACACTGCCAACATGCACTTGCTGTTTCAGTGACATATAACACAATACTCCAAAAGAAAAGATTAGCTTTGCCACTGCTACAGCTACTGATATGTGCCCCCCAAATTTAGTACATGCAATAGGATGGAGGCTAAAAACATCACAAAGATACCAGAAGAATTTAAAAGTCAATGATCTGCTTATGAGGAATGGAGACTGCTGATGGAAGCCGCAGTCTTACTGATAAAAAAAATGGATTTCCCATAGCATTGTCGATAGCACTGGGAGCTGCTTGGCCTGAGTCTGCTCCTGCTGACTGTCCTGTGCCCATCTGGGCTTGCTCTGGAGAACCCAATCAATCACAAGCCCAAGCTGCAGCTGACCCGTAGGCAGCCACAATTAAAACTCAGTTCCTACTTACTTAAAGGCAGAAATTGAATTTAACCTGATCTAAGGAAGAGAGTGCTTGAAACCACTTGCAGTCCCTGAGATGTTCTATCACTTCAGACAACCCTTTACCTTTTTCAGCAGAGCTTTTCATTGCCTGCAGCCTTTAGGAGAGCTCACACACCATTTCTGCAGCTGGTTCCTCCTCCAGATGCAGGGTGGATACATGAGGATGCCTCAACAGCCCATGATGCTGGGTATCAGTTACATGGCTCTTAAGGAACTCACAGAGTCACTTTAATGAATGCTCTACCTAAAACTAATTATGTGCTTGTGCTCACAGCACTTTTCTGGGCATTTGACAATTTATTTGCCTATGTGTTACAGAAAAGCAATTCACAAGAAAAAACACTCTTGGCATAAGCCATGAGTTGCAATACACTTAGAGGCAGGCTGAGCATATCCTTGGAAATGCAGACACTTGGATTGTGAACCTGGATTAAATCTGGCTCAGTGGTTTCTAAACGTACAGTACACACACAAGACAGACACTGCACCAATTTAGTAAGTCAACAACAGTTACACAAAATCTCCACAATTAACAAATAAAAACATCTCATAATGGCCTTTATTTACTAGCTGTATATTTTCAGAGGCCTTGTTCAAAAAATAAAAACAAAGAATTATTTTCAATGGAAGCTGAATTTCAAAACCTTTCCTACTATATAGTCAGCCACGTACACACAAAATATCTTCTAATGTATTTTTCAGGCTGTGCAGTTTTATCATTCAGAAAGTAGCACTTCTTTTCTCACAAGGAATGAGTTAAGGGCGAGGCAAGTCATATTTCAAGCCGCTCACATTTTTGGTCAACTTCAGATCTCTTCGTACATTCCTGTCTGAACACTCTTCCCCCCATACAGCAAGAAGCACACAGCTGGTCAGGTTAGAGCAAAACTGAGCAGTCAAGTAAATGAAAAAGTTCCTCTCTGGAACAGCAGGAATTTTCTTGGGATGAGTATCCATAAAAGATTTCTTCGACTTAAATACTGCTTGCACACAGTGTTAGTATTTAGTTAGCAGTCTTAGTGTTAGGGAAACAAGAATTGGTATTTCACAGTCAAACTAAAAAGATGCTAAAGTGCTGGTTACACTGGCCTGCTCTCTAGCTAATCATATGCATTTCTTCAGCCAATAACATGCATACTCTCAGTGCTGAAATGCCTTCTACTCTGTAATTGTCTAGAAAAATATGGTTTCCTGTAAGGTTTACTATAGCACCTGGCGTAAGTTCACTTTTTAGCTCCACTTCAGAAACACAGAGCGTTTCCAACCACAAACTTACAGGAAGAAAGTAATTACCATTTAGATACAGCAGGACAGGATGACAGAAATTCAATTGTTGCCCAAATCATAAGATTTTCAATTCAATCAAGCATTAATTCTCTGGTTTTGGTGACAGCTATAGTTGAGCAGAAAGCTCAAAAAAGGTTAACGGGGCAACAACTCCAAACCAAACACTTACTATAAAGAGAATTCTTTTAGAGTCAGGTTTCTTGGTTTTGTTACTTCCTCTGCAGAGTGAATATCTACACAGTGCAAACACTGGAAAAAAATGCGAAGGACCAAACACTGAAAAAGACAAATCACTTCAATTTTTAAACACTGGATTTCAATCATGACCTGGACTGCAGGGAATAAACATCACTTGGACTCTAATTCCTTTGGAAGAAAAGGGAGAGCAAATAGTAGCTACCTGGGAGGAGAGACCAACTCCCTTGTTTTTTGCTATGTTGTACTTCAGCAGACATCTGGAAAGTTGAAGTCCCCTGTGATAAAAAGGGGTAGGGGTTGTGAGACTCCTCCCAGCTCTTTACATAATATTTCATCCACTTCTTCTTCCTAGCTGGGTGATCTACAGCAGACTCCCACAAGGATAACTGCCTTGTTGGCCTTCCCCGATTCTCACCCATAAACTCTTGAAGTTATTGTCACCACCATTAATCTCTGCTCAGCAGCTCACTAAAGAGTAAGAAAAATCAGAAAAAAAGTATGGGGAAATAAAGGTCATCCTCAGGACCTTTGTTTTACAGGATTCCAGCACAGCAGTAGTGAGAACATGAGAGCTGAATTCCTGAGGACAAGCCTCCTGCCTTTGGACCAGCACCTGGTGCTGCAGTGGCAGCACAGGCACTGTTCCACCTTCTGCTCCAGTGCAGGAATCTCCTCCTTATCTCCTGCTGCTTCTCCCTGCTCGGTGCAGCCAGCTCTGGCTTTGTCACTGCTCTTCCCTTCAGGACAGAGTCACCACTGCTGTCAGGAGATGCAGGTGATTCAGAGCACCCCACACAGCTTATGGAAAGCATTCCTTTCTTCCAGCATGGTTAATCTCTCCATTAATGGGATACTGTTTATTCCACTGTTCTTTGTGCTTAAATCCCTTGGGCTCCCCAGGCACTGACTGCTAAATTATGAAAGGTTTTGAGAGCTTTTGGTTAGATGTGCCCTCGTGTTACACCGTAGCTTTTTTATAGGTATAAGGGAAACTCCAGCCCCTGAGGATGCTGTTCTCCTGCTCCCTATCTATGGCTCCTTCAGTCTATCAGATTTTAAACAGTACTACCTCAGGAAAAAAAAAAGGTCTGTTTTCTTCCTCCTCCTTGTTTAAAGTTTATTAATACTGTCACATCAAATCGCAATGCAAAGTGATGCAAAATGTCATACACTAAAAATAATGTGCTGGAAATGGGTCAGTACTGAAATATTTGCACTGTCTACAAACTGGTTTATTATCTCCTACAAGCTCTTTTAACCCAGTTCTCAAGTCTACCAACACGACAGGGAGTTAAATTCTGATGAATTTTAGGAGAAATATAGACACAACTGAGTATTTAGGTCACTGTTAGTGAAGTTATTTTGAGGCAATTTCATCATTTTTGTGTAAAATAATGAAAATGCTTTCTTCTGACATCCCCCCTCCAGTGCTGACAGCTCCATAAAGCTGACAAGGTGCCCACGAGGTGCTCCTTGAAGTGAGAGAAGCGTCAAGAAGAGCAGGAGAGGAAGAGCTCTGCAGAATCCTTGATGCTGGAAGGGACCTTGGGAGGCCATGAGGCCCACTCAAACCAGGGGGAAAAAAGGAAGAAGAAAAAAAATAGGAGAAAGATGGCTTGTAAGTTTTAACAAACTGAGAAGGCATAGAGGGAAAGTGAAATTGCAAAGACACTTCGGGAGGCAGAGAGAAACATCCCAGAGCTTTTCCAGGTCACTCATCAGCCGGCAGAAAGGACACGCAGACAAGGAGGGATGTAGCTCTCCCTAACTCCACATGAAGAACACAGACATAAAAACACTGGCTGTGGGGGATTATCAAACCAGCAGATATGTGCTGGTATGTTCACACTGTTAATACAACCATGTACTTCTGCCACATGCTAATGCGTAGTGGTGGGAAAGCACCTCTGCTGCAAGAGACATCAGCATTGCACTGCAATACCCACAACACAGTCAGCAATGTCCAAATAGCTGTCATCTTCTCACCAAATAATTAGCAGGAAGCTGGAGAATTACTCTGGGAAGTGGCTGGCTGTGCTGGGTACTGAACTATGACACCCTCATAGCAAGGACAAATGCCCATCCCAAGGTATTTACTCCTTTACACCACACATGCACATCCTTTGAGGAATGGCTGCAATCCACCTGGCACCCAGGAACGTAGGAAGTAGTGTCATAACATTTTGGAGTTTAAAGTGCAGGCACAATGTGCCAAGCTGAGGTAACAGATGGGGATCCAAACACTGCCAAGTGCTACCTAGCAATGCAGCATATGCAATGCCTGGAAATCATGACATCATCTCATGAATGAAAATGTCTTGCACTAATATTCAAACTGGATACTTAATCAAGTGAAAAAAAAAGGAGATGAGCAAGGAGGAAGTGTACCAAAGGTAAGAAATATAACAGTGACAGGAACAAAAAGGACAACCCCAGTGAGTGACAGAAGTGTGGATACTTTGCAGTCCTCATCTTCCCCCCTTTCTGCTTCAGCAGCTTTTGGCACTTGGATAGACAACCTGTGAGATGGTTTTGTGTTGAGAGTTTTGGAAGGGTAGGCTGGTATCCAAGAATTTAAGATAAAAACCTAAGCAGACTTGCAGAATACATCCACCTCCTGGAAGCTAAACATGCACTGTACAATTGGAGGGTCATCAGTTGGATTACTCTTCTTAATTGTTAAGTATGTATCAATTCTACATGATCTTTTATTTATATTATTTATGGTGATAATGGTGAAGAGAAAAATTGGTACAGAATCCTGACTATCCAGCTTGAAAATTCTGGCCTTCAGTAAGACGATGAAAACACTTTTTACTGATTCAACTTCCATTCTAAACTCATGTAATTTAATCAGATATGTTCACAGCTAGAATTGCTGCATGCTGGAAATCCTTCCTGGCAATATAGAAGCCACCACTTTACCACTCCACAGATAATTTTCTCATTACATTATATACTGCAGTTACGAAAAGCTCAGTTATATTTACAAGCATACAGTTCAACCACTGATTGTAAAAATATGCATAAAGCATAGCTAGTTTGCCCAAGTAATTAACGTGATTATGTATTCAAAGCAGGTAAGTGCAAAAATTGGGTTGCTGTGCAAGCTGTGCAAGTGCATGCACAATTCTGCACACCTAATGTTTTGGGAGGTTTGCTCACTTGGGGAGATTCTGAAGTTCTGCTTTGCAATCACAGCCTAGAAAATAAAAATAAGATTATTTCCTGTGCCATAAACTGACCTAAGCACCAACATTACTTTCCCAATATAATTAAATGTTAAAAGCCTTTAATTAAAGAATATAAATCAGAGTGAATGATGTCAGAATAGAGCAGGCTTACCATACAGGCTGCATCCAGTGCTGAGAGTGCACAAGAACAAGGCCATAAAAATGCCATTCACACCTTTTAATTGGGACATTTGAGCATTTCTTTTATTGCTCTGCCAAACCAGAAATGGTACCACTTCCCTTCTGAAAACATTTTCACTTTCCAAACTTCAGTATGACTGTTGATGATGACAAATGGTGGCCCCTGCCTCCCTCAAGCCCCATCCACAACAAAGCAATTCTTTGCCCTGGAGTGCCTGAAGCATACCTGGGCTTGGAATTTAGTTCTCTTTCATATTGTATTTCTTTCCATCTCAAGTTCTTAGATAGGGATTTTTATTTGTTTATGTATTTATTCTGGGGACAGCAAATATTAGCGGTTCCCCTGACATGGCTGTATCATTGCATGCTGAGATAACATGGGGAGGAAGCTGCTGTGGATATAAAGAGAGGAAAACAAGCTTCATTTTTCCCTGCTGAGGGGCAGGATTATCCCTCTCTCACCTTCTCCTTCCCCCTCTGTGCTCTCTGCTCCCCAGTAGCAAAGTGATGGGTATCTATATATTGCTGGCATAATAATATATTTATGGATTGTGAACATGGAAAACTACAGAAGGGTAAATGCAATCAGATTTACAGATAAACTTGAGGCCTCTATAAATATGGACTACAAAAGAAATTAGAGTGAGAGAGAGTGGGGGGAAAAAGGTTTTTTGAATCAAAATTCTGAGATTCAGCTTGAGCTTAACAGCATTTAAAAAGCTTTTGTTCCCACTTTCTACAAATAGGCAAGCATTCAGGGTTTGCAGCTAACATCGAGGAATACAGCAACAGATTTTGTAAATAACTTCCAACTGTGTATTCAATTCTAAATTTCAGTTTATACTGTGCTAGGTTATTGTATGAGTCAAATACAGAAAAAGAAACTTAAACACAGGATAATACAAAATCTGAGTACTACAAAATTCAGCAGTAATTGTGATGCAGAAAGGAAACAAACCCCAGAAAGATGCATCAAAGACTTTTACAAATCATTTCAAATATGGAACCACTCTAAGGATGTTGTGGTCAAATCTTTAATAAAGAATTTCTCAAAGAAAAATATTTGAATTATTTACTCAGCCACAAGGAAGTGAATAGAGAATAAAGCAGATGAAAACAAGTAATCAGAAACACTTCTTTTAAAGTTGTGACCTAACAGAAAATGTTGCTAAATAATGAGAATGAATACCCTCATAGATGTTGAGTATGCAGGAACAAGCAGGCCAGCTCTCCCTGCAGCCCAGCAAGCACAATATGGGTTTGCATCTGCTCTCAAGAAGCACCAGGCAGACCTCAGACAGTCTGGCTGTTGGTTCACATGAGCACCCAGCAGCTCGGGTTCTTATCCAAGGCTTACTCAACCTACCTGAACCTTCTGGGCCAGCAACACAGAGCTGGCACTCCCATCAGCACAGGCATCTGCCTAACATTCCTGGCACTGCCTGCTTCCAGTGGGGTTGGAGATACTGCAGGGATGATCCTTCTCTTTTGACATTCCCTATTGTCAGAGCAGCAAGAGGCTGGAAAGATGGAGATGCACAAGATGCAATATGAAAGAGGAAAGCATTTAAACCACCTGAAGCAGAGTTTGCAGGGAAAGTCTGGTAGCCAGGAGTCACATTCCGCTCTTTGTCATCCTCCCATGGTGTTAAAAAGCACTTAAACAATTTTTTTTTAAAGTGTTTTTAACCCTGAGGAGATTATCACATAAACAAGTTGCTTTGGAGTCTAAGGGCCAAATGGTGCCTCTCTCCAGCATCTGAGGGGTGCATCCTAGTGTGTTCAAACACACTTCTTGAGGCATCCAGCACAGGTGTGTGGGGCAGGGCCTGATCTAGCTGAGCTATGGCACCTGGCAGAAAAAAGAGCTGGAGCAGCTTCACAAGCAGCACCTTGACTTTCCTCCTCAGCTGGCACAGGAGTCCTGGCTCCCAGGGGGAGGATGGTGGCTGTGGGGAGCCACCAGGATGCCCACAGAAAGCTGAGGATGGAGAGGCTCTGCTGCACTCCAGGTGCTCACTGTGCAGTCATGGGCTGGGAAAGCACCACAGCAGCTGATGGAACCTGCCCTGAACGGCACAAGAGGAACTCATCTCCACAGTGAGCTGGGTATTTAACTGGGGAAAAATGAAAGTGCCTGCAACAGGAGGAGGTGGTGTCTGCAGCACAAAGTATCTCTGAAAAGTAATAGCTTCTTGTGTAAGGCCAGATGTGAACAATGAGAGCTATTCCACACCTACAGACTTTCCTGGTAGTGCATAAATGATTAAGTATCCTTTATGATCAGCTAGGTCATCCTGGGAGGATTGAGGGAACCACTTGGAAAGCTGAAGTAACAGTTAAAACTAAACCCATAAATGAAAAAAAATAACCCAAAACATTCAATGATCTGATTGTGCTGAGAGGACAAGAGCTTTTCCCCTGGAAAATTTTCCAGCTGGGAGAGCTCTGCTCTGCTGCAGCAGCAGGCATGGGCACTCTGCTGGGCTGGGCAGCCCTGTCCCCAGCCTGCGGGAGCCTCTGCAAGCCAAGAACTCGCAACTCTAATCCGAGATCTGTCACCACTCACTGCACAGCCGTGGGCAAGTTACTTAACCTCCTTGTGTCTCAGTTTCACCATCTGCAGCACTGGGCTAACACTGACTTGGCCAGTAGATAGGGGCATTCAGAGGCTTAATCAAGGGTAGCTGGAGTGATTAAATTCCAGCTGCTCGGTCTGTGGCTGCAAACTCGCTGCCCAGTGTCGGGTCCCGGCACCGTGGCACGGAGCCCGCACGGCGTCCTCGGAGGAGGGCAGGGAAGGACGGCGCTGCCGCAGCCCGGGACACAGGTCAGCATCTCCCGGCCGCAGCTGCCAACGCGCTGACTCGGCACCAGCCTCCTCCGGCCCCGGCCGGGGCACACCGGGGAAATGCCGGCACTCCCAGCCCGCTGGAGGTGGGAACAGAGCCAGGCCGTGCCTCCAGACGGAGCCCCGGGGAGAAATGAGCGCATTGCACCTCCACACAAGGGAGCTGGAGCCAAGCACACGGTGCCCTGGCTGTGAAGGAAACACAAAGGCACAGGAGCTGTGCTCCATCTGCCCTGCGGAAGCGCTCCCGACTGGCATCCGAGTACCCCTGGCCACCAGCCCGGGCAGGACTGACACGGGCTCAGCTTAGGTAGGCCTGACACGGGCTCAGCTTAGGCAGGACTGAGCACGGGCTCAGCCTAGACTGCCTGAGACTCGCTCAGGGCACAGGCTGGGTCAGTCCTACCCCGGAGCTGAATCATGGACCAAGGGCCACCAGACAGCAGCAGAGCTGGAAAACAGAGGAACCCTGCATGAAAACCCTTCCCAGCTCAAATTTAGTTCTTGCTTATTCCACCACATACCCCCTCTTTCATCTTGAGCTCAGTGCCTGAATCCCCTCAGACACCTCCTCACTTCAGCTCACTGCATCTCTCCTCACCATTTTGTTCTATCAGATGCACCTCCCTTCTCCATGCATTCTCTCACTGGCCATCAAACAGTCACAAAAACACAATCCATTCTTCAGCTCCTTCTCCCATTTCAATGAGGTTTGCAGCATATACAGGACTATTCTGGTTAAGAGGATCCATATATATACATACATATATATATATATAGGCATTAAGTACATCTTGGAATAAACATCATGGTACAAGTGATTGCACAAGTTGCAAGGAGACTTTTAACAGGAAAGAGAAACTATTTCACCTGCAATCAGTAATTATTGCATCAAACAGGACCAGTCAAATGACATGGTTATAAGACCAACCCTATAAATCCAGGAAGAAACTTAATTTCCAAGATCCATGCCTAGAATTAGATGACAGAAAAGTAAATTTTACATACATAAAGGAATTTCTTAAACTTTCTTTCCCGGGATGGCAGAGGGAAGGTGAGGGATGTCAGTTCCATAGATACCAAAACCCTTGTCTGTGTTGGCTGGTACCACTGTGCCAGTGCACTAGGGGTGTTCACAGGCCACCACCAACCCTCGCCACATGAGATCAAACACTCTGTTGCTGACTCTGAACCCCAGCAGGAGCCAGGCAGAGCAAACACCAAGAGAGGATTGTGGTGTTTGGCTCTGAGTTTTCACAAACAACTTTATTTCTCCTCATGTCCTGTGACCTAAAGTAATAAGATAACATTTACAACTCAATTGAGGCATATCAAATACGGATCTGCGATTTAACATGCAGACTTGTGGTACTGCAGATTTAATATGGTAATGACTGAACAGATGTTTAGGAAATTGTGTACACTGGCAGATGCTGACTGACAAAGGATCCCTGTTTCAGGTGTTTGGCTTCCATGGGTTTACATATGACTGCCAAAAAATCTGTTCCCTGCTCCAAGAAGAGCAACTACAGAAGGCTGTGCTTTGCATACATGGCAAATTAAAGTAAAATCAAATTCTCTCCCCCATGTACAATGGAAGTGACTCAGCTTCCTCTCCCTGTGCTGCACAGGTGCAACTACCACCACTCCTTGCACTCTAAAGAAGTAAATCTAAACATGCAGAATAACCCAGACAGAGCTCTGTCTCCAAGTCAGGCAAGAAAACAGAAACTGATTTTAAAACACCACATCCTGTACCTACACTTCCTTACTGAGTGATGCATACCACTGAATTACAGGAGACTGTTCCCATTAGGAAACATAATTCAATACAACAAAAGGTGGCAAAATTGAGCCTGGATTGATCAAGAAGATTTAACTTCAAATTGACAATATTGCTGAGCAGTGAGGCAGGGAGCACAGGCATAATTTGGTTTCCTGCAGCACCACTCCAAATGATGGCTATCAGTATTCCAATCAGTGGCGGATGGTTTTATTTCCCCCATGAGCTTCTCCAGGTCATCCCTGACAGTTAGGAAAGTGCTTACTCGCTTGGGCTGCACTGAGCAGATGGTTCCTGATCAGAGATTAGTGCTGGAGCCAGGGGTCAGTGGGCTGCCAAAAAAACCTCATCCAGGGGCTGCCTACTGTAGTCACCCTGGGGACAGCAGTTTGCTGACCACTACAGACAGGTGACACGCTCAGCAATGCTACTGGACATGTCCAGGCCTCTCTGCAGAACAGCCAGTGCTCACCTGGTATTTAATTTATATCCCTGTGACTTCCCTGCCTGGTGTTACAATATCACTTTTGCCTTCGGGTCACTCGGAATAGATTCCGCAGGAAATGGAGGGCACACAGAAGTGGTGTGAGAGAATGATTAAAACCCAGATCATCCTGCCTCTGCCCAATCCCCACAGCTCACATTTTTCAAAACTCAGATCAGCATGACAACAGCCACCTCTTTCCATAGGTTTATTTTTACTCCTGCCTCCCCAAAAAAAGGGAAAAGAGAATGGAAAGATTAAAAATATCCAAAAGCTTGTGGGGTTGTAGAACACAAACTGATATTTCAGGGCCAGGCTTCTGGGACTACTGCTATGCATAGCATCTATTTTCTTCCTCCTGATGTGGTTCAAAGGTAAGTTTTGGCATCGACTTGATTATCATGGAAATCACACACATCTAAACCAGAAATGAGCCCCAGCTTTACAGTTGTGGACTCTCTAAATGGTGCTTAGTTTTACTAAAACATAAGGACCAATTCTTGCCAAGCACTGTGTTTATATTGTTTTTTACCTGGTGTTTTCCCAATTTCAAGTAGGGTTTTGATGCCACAGGAGGAAGACACAGATAATGTTATGCTGTAAGATCCTAGGGCAAAATCACTTTTCCCTGGAAAAGGTGATGCAGGAACTGAGCTGAGCTTTGCTCTGGCACTAGAGGAATTTTAAACATAATTTCTGATACTACTGCAATACAGGAAGAACAATTCTGAGGACAAGAGCCAAGCATAGTGTACATACCATACAAACCAACCACAGGGAGCCATGCCCTCCAAACCCATGTCTATATAGAGCAGAGGAGAAGAGGAGGGGGGAATAGACGGAATAAGTTGCTGAAGGTAACCTGGAAAGTCACTAACAGAGTGAGAAGCACAGTCTCCTGACCCCTGTTTTAGTGTCTTCAAAACCATCTGCACCATAACAGCAAGTGACTATCAGCAGTCACCTTGTTTCAGCGACTTGAAAAATAAAGGAAAATATTTCAACCATTTTACAATTCTGAAGATGACAATCTTATTTTCCCTGATCATAGCATCCTATAAAGAATGTTGCTTAGATACACATACACATACAAAAATAGGTTCCAAACTGTTCTCAAATACACAACAATATTAGTTTGGGGACACTTTTAAGTCTTGCTTACTTGATTAAATTTTAATCTGTTTTCTCATATGTGATTTAATTTGTATATGCATTTAATTATGCACTTCTATGATTGAATTAAGTCAGATCTCAACCCTACAAACACTTACATGCATGGTTAACTCAACATACACACAGCCTCAATATGAATTTATGGATGTTGAATTGGAATGACCATGGTTTCAATGTTTCCCATTTATAGTGATGTTTGCCTAATTCATTCCTATTATTCTTTTCTTTCATTGATTTGTTTTGACATTCACGCATTTATTTCCAATCCAATATATCATTTGAATGTAAAAGATAAGACTCTTGAGGAATTTCATGCAATGGTCGGCTGAAAGAGGGAAATTGGAAAGTTATATCAGAAAAGCACATTAAAAACCTAAAAATAACAGAAGTTCCATCTAACCTGCCTTGAGATGTTTTTTTATGGTCACAGCTGGAAATCTGTTTGGAATTCCCATGACGGCAACATAGCTCCTGTCTTTGGGATAATGAATCTTTGAGGTTTGGGTTCTAAACCCCATCCTCTTACCACCGAAGCATGGATACCCTTCAGCACCTCTATTAGGTAAAAATATTTAGGTATGTTCCCAAAACCAGGGGAAAAAGGATGTTATATATCATAGGGAAGCTGCATTTTAATATTACAATCTAATCTACAACCACAGCAGCGGTTGGTTTGAATTCTGAGTCTATGCTAACACTTGCTGCCTCCAAGTCCTGAATTAGCCAAACAGCGTCTCCTGATAAAAATCTTCCCTGATGTTTGCTGCAAAATCCTTGCCCACTGCAAACAAACACCTCTAAGTACATTAAGGACTTCAAACGTTTTCAAGTACTGAACACTGTGGCTTCAAGCAATTGCACAGCACAATCTACAGAGAGTGGTCAGCAGGATTTCTTTGGAAAAATACCAATGAACTTTACTAGACAACAGGCTGCACACTAGCAGGAGCAGCATGCACGTGGTTTGAAGACTTGAGAACAAGCTCAATTCCCAAGTACATTCTCAATTTAGGCTTTGTACAAATGTCTTGTTCCCTGCAATCTTGGCAGTACTGGAAACCTTCCACATTTACTCGAGGCTCTCACTTCTCCCTGTGTCAGTTATTAAATAACCCTCATCCTCCTCAACACATGGGCAATGCCTCCTGCACACCAGCTCTGTTCCCACCCACTCACTGTTGGTACAGGTGACCCAGACAAGCTGCCACATTACGTGGCAATAGCCTAAGTCATGTTTTACCCAGAAACTTACACTACTTCAGCAGCAACAACAAATAACACAAACCCCTGCTCCAGCCAGGGGACTGCCGTGCAGTAAAGCTGCCCTCTTTCAGTGCAGGTTTGCCCCAAAGTATGTATGTACAGAAGCACCTCAGAGAAAGCAACAGCCCTACTATGCATGTTCAAATGAACTGTTTAACACACTAACTCCCAAGGAAGAATTTCCCTGTAACAAACTGATTGGAGAAGGCTGGATGGATTTTGGATGAGAGGTCTGCTCACTGCTACTGCACAGGGAACTCCCACCAAGTGACAGACATGGACAATTTGAAATAGATTGGGAAGAAAAAGAAAAAGGAGACATCAAAAACTTTCTTGGACAAAACAACCACCAAGGCACTAGAAGAAGGTGTGTGCACTCAAAGGGTGAGAAATGAAAGCACCGTTGCTGTGTGCTAATTAAAGCAGGGCTGGGCTGCTCACTCAGAGTCATTGGGATATTAAAGGAATTATTTCTCTTTGCTTCATCAGGTGGTCCTAAGCGGTGACTTTAGGCTGTGGGAGAAGCCCCAAACAGCGTCTTTCTACTAGCACACTAACTACAGACTGAGTGGAGCAAAGCTGCACTCCAAATTCTGCAGCTTCCTGTAACATCCCTGTGCTGCCTGTCCTTGCTGTGGTTACCCTACACTGGCACTCTACCCAAGCAGCACTCATGGTTCAGCTCGTCCTGAACAAGAACCCCCAAACCTGCAAGACACAAAGTTTCCCCTTCGCAGAGCTTTCACCTCTAGCTGGCTGCAGAAATGAAAAATCAATCATTACACATTTCTCTTTCCCATTCTGAAGGTGAGTTTTTCAAGCCAAACCACATCATTATTTGTGTGTCAGGGGAAGGATTTTTGTGCAGTTAATAAAAATAGTAAATCACAAGTTACAGCAAATAGAAAAAAGTCTGTGTCCATGCACTACCATATACCAGCCAAAGGCCCCATGATGTTCTACTTGTCACAATTACTATTTAGCATATCTATCAATTACACCTTGAGCTGTAGCCTTTTAAAACAGGATTTGCTTCTGTTCCCTAATTGCCAAAAGAGATTTCAAAGCAATCAAATTATACTGACACAAATTCTTGAACATACAGAGTATTTTGCTTGAGTATTTACAAATATTTTTCTTATTTATGAGGTACCTTGTAAGTAAGAACTTGTTTGAAGAAATATTCCTGGAAAATGAAAAATAAGTTACAAATATGATTGTTCATTAATGCCGCACGCAAAATATTCAAAGAGTTCTTCTTTCAAAAGTGTTTTGAGAATGAATTCATTCTTTTGTGTAGCGCTATAAAGGTGTAAAATGCTAAGTGTAAAGGATTATTATACTACCAGTATCTAAGCTTGTGGCCCCTCTTGGAAACACTCATTTTTGTACATCTGAGAGGAGAAAGCAAAAGCAGCTAGAAGCTAGAGAAAAGAAAGTTGAAAATCTGCCCAGCATATTTTTTTACCCAAATACTGCTTTTAATGTATAATCAATCTTTATGGACTGTTGCTGCAGGGAAGGTGTAATAGAATCAAGTTTTTCATAAAATTTCAAATTGCATGAATCTTTCAGAAACATGATTATAGCATTCTTCATTCCCAATCAATATTGATTATTCCTTAAGTTACATATAAATTGCTTTTAGTCGCAGACATTTCATGTCATACAAATGCAGTTAATAACGGGAAATATCCCTTTCACCATACTAACAGTGCCATCCTGCTAGCTGGGCTCATCTAGTGAGAAAGATTATTCCCTTTCTTTCCTCCTATGCTATTTTAAATATACTTTAGCCAACCTGTGTATCCTATTTTACTCTTGTTACAGCTGATGTGTGCAGAACGTTCCAAGAATAATGTGTTTTGTGACACACACGTTGCAGTCTTGACCAAAAGGCCATTTCTTTCAGCTGGTATTTCCCCACTGAAGAACTGAGCTCGTTCTGAAGGCACACGACCCAAATTCTCCAGGCAAGAAGCAGAATTCAAATTATTCACACCAAGGAATGAGTCACAAATCATGCAGGAAACAAGTCAGAGGAGGAGGCCCAACACTGGAAGTGCTGCATGGGCAGATTTCTACCAACACCCCTGGAAATGCACACATAGGGTAAAAACATCAAAGTGAAATCCCTGCTCTGTTCCATCTTTCTACTTCTGCTTCCTCTCTATTTGCAAAATAAACTTAAAACAGAAATAAAATTGATTCAAAACCAGCAATATTTACATTCTCAACAACCTGAGGATAAGACATAGGGGAAAGAGCTGAAAACGTGCAAAGTCACTTGGATAAAAATTAGGGATTCAGCGTATTCCTCCTTGGCTGGCTGCTCAGCCCAAATGGTGCCATCCACTGCATCTCTGCTGGTGTTCTGCCACTGCAGTTTTATGTGGGGCCAACACAAGAGTTTGACCATCATTTTTCAGGGTTTATTTCCACATAAGGAAATACAAAGTTCTCTCTGCCGTAAAATGTTTTGCATTATCTTTCATGGCTTTAAACCACAAAATACTCCTTATATTTTATCTCAGTGTTTAATGCTTTTAAAGTTTACATTTGAGCTCTGATGATTAACTCTAAGAAACAAAGTAAAACTGTGTCTGCTTTTTTAGCCCCTAAGGACAGTTATTCCTTCAGAATGCAACTGCAAAGACATTTTTACATTGTAGGAAACCAACCATAATGTACATTAGAGATCATTTTCCAACACTGGATTGCATCATAAATATATTTTAAGCCGCAGTGTTAAAATTATAGTGGAAAATTAAAACAAGCATAACCCATATTACTTAAGATGAATTTTACAGCCAAGTAAGAACCAAAAGGAAATAAAAACACAGTATTTGCATCCAAGAATATTTGGTAGAAATAACATAAAAAACTGTTATGGCTAAAACCTACTTAGCAAAAAAAAGCAGATGAAAACATTTGCCATCTGTTGAGAGCATGGAACTGTCTCTCCCATTAGGATCCAGAATCTCAAAGCCCAGGATTAATATCCATAGCAAGGTCACCTCCCAAGGGCCCGACAGATGAAAATAACCAAACCTGGGAGTTTGTTCTGGTTTGCCTGTTTGGTTTTTGTCCATTAAATATGGAACATTAATTCACCTGAAGCCCAAATTAATTCTTGCAGCTGACAATCCTAACAGGCAACGTGGTGAACTATAATGCCTGAGAAACATTTTCTTTAAAACTGATGCACACTTGGTAAATATTATATTCTCCTTTTCACATATCCACAGATATACTCAACAGATCTATCAAAGCCTAACAGTAATTACTGCCTGCAATTAGAGACCCTGCTCAGGGTTAACAGTGCATGAGCACATCACACAATCTGATTTTCATGCTTTGTGCCACGTTTGACCAGAGGAGAACAGAGAACATTATCATGATGAGGAATACATAATTAAAATATATTTGCCTTGTCTTATATTTTGATGGTGGTACCAAACACTTGAGACTTTGAGTCTCAAGACTCAGAGTTTAACACTGAGAACTAACTTTGTACAGGACCTTGATTTTTAAGTTGATAAATCTGTTTGCTGCTGCAGCAAAACCATGAAGAAAAGCCATGGCTAGCTCCAGTCTTTTGGCAGAAAGATGGATTTCTGTCCTGACATCAAACTCAGTATTTGTTACTTAATAAAACATTATTAAGTATAAGGGTGAATATTTTTTGCATTTTTCATCTCTGTATCTTTAATAGTCAAATAAAAATTTTACTCTTTTCAGTTCACTACTTCCAAAAAATCTTTGAAAAACTACCAGAACTGGCAATGTCAGGTAAAAAAGTCATCAGATACTGGGATTTTACAACAGCATTACAAAAGTAATCATCATCAATACAAAGAATTGTATTCATAATAGTAATTTCTTGCCTCCTTCAACAGTCTATCTTAACAATTCAGATAAACCATGGAAACCTGGTGGTGTCACTGCCTTTAAAAATTCCATTCCTACAGGCAGGCACCTTCCCTTTCCTAAAGGACAAAGTAAACCCAATTCCAGCAGATCCTTAACCAACAGTTGTTACAATCACTGTAAAAGTAAAAAAAAAATGAAACAAGAAAGTAAAGCTAAAGTGGTAGGACTAGAACTTCAACTTCCTGCCAGAGATGCAAATGATCCCAGCACAGACACTAAAGTAGGCACCAAGGCATTAATAATTAACTCAGAATTCACCATAACAATACTAATTATAGTGTTTCATGTGCCATCATTGAGAACATAACATGCACTTCTACAGGAAATTAATTGTAATTCACCAATTAATGTGTTAGAAAATGTGTTTTTACCAGTCCTGCTGAAGTTTAAAAGCTGGATTTAAATCTCTACCTCGGTGACATGTTTTCAGAAAGCAGAGAGAGTTCAGAAGGATTTGACAGCAATTTTATCTACACAAGATGCAGGGCTGAGTTTCTCAGCTAAGTAGCCTACAGGGAGAGGGCTGGGAGTTTTGTTGGGTATTTCAGAGACTGTGTGTGATTCTTCTGTAAGGCTTATCTCTCATCTCCTAGCTAGGCCAAGGGATCTAAGAAATCCCTCTCATTCAAATCAAATATCAGTCCAACTCCTATTGTTCCTGCCCTTGTGGGAGATGCAATCCCTCTGATAAGGAACGATGTGCGAGGCTTCTTTAAGCACTTATCAATACTGCCCCCGCAGCAGAGAGCAGGCTCACCCAGCCTATCCATCTGAGCAGCACGCACTGACACAGCCTGGGAAGCCTGAATTTATGAAAAACAAAATATTACTGCAAGGCTGTGGGTGGTTTTTAGCTACACTTTCAGTCCACAAAGTCAAATTCAGAGGCTTATCTGAGCAGGGAGTTTCATATCCCTGACACACGATGTGCAGGAGCAGCAAATATCCTGTAGCAGGGCAGGAGATTTGATCAGCATTACCATACTCATTTGCAACCCCCAATACTGCTGATGTTCACCAAGGTGTTTTGAGGCCCTGATTCTCTGGTGTCCCATCTGGACAGCATCTTCAGGACAGCCCAGCTCTGTACCTGTGAGGGTGAGGCAGAAAAGAGTCCTGTTTTCCACAAAACTGCCCAGGAATGATCCCACCTTAAAAAGGTGCAGATGCACAGGTTCATTATTCAGTCATTCAGGAGAACATTAATGCAAAATCATTTATGCCTGGGGGCCTTTGCAGATACCAGGCAAAAAGAAAAGTCTGCAAGAAGGGGAGTGGTGACATCTCCCACAGTGTCCTCTCCTTCTGGCAGAAGGGGTGAAGGATTCAAGGACATACATGGAAGAGAGCCCAACCTGTGTCATGGTACAGCAGAAGCACCTAATTCACACATATCATCTTTAAAAAATGCTAGGTAGGAGACTGTAATAAATTTGTGGCTTTATTAAGCCTGACCACTCCTTCTAAAGCCCATCCCCAATTATCTTGTTGACTGCTTGTATGTCTGGATCAAAGAAAAGATGGATTTTAGAGTATTTTAAAAACTGCTGAGCTTGGAAACGATTAAAAATTACTAATTGTATCTAGCTAAAAAAACCAAGTCACTTTTCTTGAAGTCTGGGAACAAGTCTCCTTCCCACTCATAGAAATAGCAGCAAGGAGGAAACATCCCTAACTCCAGACTTCAACCAAAGCAAATCCTGCATGGCAAACAGAGGCTGTTTTTGTCAATTACTTCATCACGTGAACAGACAGATTCATCAGGATAAAATGCCAGCACTGCTGACCTCTGCCTGGCTCCTGTTCCCTCCCTTCAGCAGCTGCTCCATCACCAAGAGATACTTGGTCCTTGTGGCCAGGGCAGTTCCATCTGCTTCGTCTCCATCTCATGGAAAGCCATATGGAGATGAGAAAACTGCTTCCTAAAATAGCCTGTAGGTATCATAATCTGCCCTCAAGCCAGCCAAACTCAACACTAGTTTTTATTACCAGATTTTCTCAATGCTGTCTGCTAACAAAAAAGTTGCATCATTACATTTTTTAAAGAACTTTCCTTTTCAGTTCCATCTTTCAGACAGGCACACTAATCATATTCAAGGCTAGACCTGCAAGCAGGATGTAAATCACTTTACCAGCTCAGCTGCCATGTATTTAATAACTTATTCACAGTTGCAGGATGGAAAAAAACTGAGATTATATGGGGGTAGACAAAGAGGGAATATAATTTCCAGGAGTTATACAGGATTTCCCATAAATTTTACAGTATTATGGTGGAGAGATGCCTCTTCATCATATTGCAGGGGCTAAACCTGGAGCCAGAGCTAAAATCATATTGGTGTTTGATGTCCCTCGGGCACGGGAGGGAATCGCTGCTTGCAAGCAACAGTGAATGGATGGAGAGTCAGTTTGCAGGGAAGAAAAAAGAAAAATAGACAAAAAAAATAAAGGTTTTGTTTGTCAGACAGAGATGTACAATTGTCTGCAAATGCCAAGGAGGGCAAAACTCTCTGAAGATATGTCAAGGCCCTGATCCAGCTGTCAGTCGTTCTGGTAGGCAGAAAATGAAGGCTGACATGTGAGGAGGATCCTCACGGTGCCTGTGTGGTGCAGCCCCTCCCACCCTGCACCAGCCTCCCCAGCCTGGGCCCAGAGCACAGGGAATGTGTTATGCAGATTTCCCTATTAGCATGATTGACCTAATATTGGATGACTCTGTACCCAAGTGCTTATGTGAAATAATAAGCCTGGCTACTGAGCAATTATTAAATACAAGGAATTGTTAAATCCTTGCATTGTACATATTCTAAAGGAAATTAATCATTTTGAACTCTGGAGAATACAGTTTTATAAGAAGAGAAGAAATAGCAAATACACAATAGGGTATTTAAATGCTAATACAGTCAAACAGTTTAAAGCATAGCATACATTTTAATATTGGTTTACTGAATACTAATTGTGCTTTCCTAAGTAGCAGTAAGTAGCACTTACTATGACTTGTTGAAAGTATTGATCCAGATGGTGACAAGTGCAATTTACCCTTCTCGCAAATACCCTTAAAAATACATATTATCAGATTACCAAGTCTTCTTAAAACATGTTTTTTCTAGGAATATCCTGCTCCAACTATCAGCGGTAGCTTGAAATGTTATAGCCCAGAATTATTTCAGTCCAATTGCATGAGGTAAAAAAATAACATTTGTTATCCATGAGTCAAAATTGACTGTCCTTTACTCAAGGCTGACAACTTTGCATGATTTTTGCATCTGGTCACACAGTAGCCTACAAAGGATGGAGAGGAGTCTTAAACAGCCATTCCCTGTGTTCTGTCAGCACAACTAACACTGTTAAAAGAGACCATGCTTTGGGATGCTCCTAAGTAGTGCTGAGCTCATCTCCATGGGTGGTCAGGCAGGAGGGCCTCGGCCTGAGCTGGGACCAGCTCAGGGCACCAAAATCTCTTGTGCAAGGACTTCAGAGGACACAGCCATACAAATAAAATACTGAAGCCCCCTGATGGCCACACCCGCTTTGAGAAGTACCAGCCTGCGGGCCATCCACTGATTTTAACTGAAAGAAACTGCTAAACTATGGGAATAAGCAAATTCAACCACACTGTTACTAAATCAAACATGCCTGGGATAGTACCAGCACAGGATTTGTCCCCCAGCCTGTACAGTAAAGCTCCTCTAAACACACTGAGCAACAACTGCCACAAACACACAGCAGCTAATTCTTAAATGCATATTTTAATAGTAATCTGCAGTTTGGTTAACATACAATACCTGCTGCATTAAATGCAAATTAAATATGCACTTAGTAAAGCCAATTTAAAGCTTTTCTGTTTTCTTTTATCTACTACATCAAAGACAGCAAAAAAGTAATGGCTTTACTTTTTTCATGTGCTTCAGCAATATAATGTGAATAGAGCTGACTTAATGGGAACATGAATGCAAAAGTAGATTCAACTCTATTAACTTTTACAAATTTGCTGCAGAAATTGTTTCTCTTGATATTTTAATTTCAACTTTGCTGATCGTGGAAAGAAGCAAGGTCAGGACCTCTGCTGCTGTTCCTCAGACTGCACAGGACCACTTAGCATAATTCAAACAGCTGTAAAAAATTAGTCCTGCATGCTACAATAAATGTGCTTCTGTTTGTGTCTCTAATGGAGCAGGATTAAGGTTAAAGAAAATACCATTTCCGCAGTTCAACTGAAATAAACGTTACAAAAGGCCAATTTACACTTCCAAGATTATGTGTAATGACACAATGTTTAAGAAATTATTTCAGTCTAGTATTGTTCTGCCAACAGAGCTGTAAGTAGGCCATTCACTACAATATCCCAGCTGTCTTTCTGAGCAGCAAAAAATCACAAATGTTTTACAATTTATTTTTATCACTAAAATTAAACAGACTAGTGCTGTGTTTACACTGTCACAAGGGTAATGTATCATGGCTGAGAAAGTAACAAAAGAACCGCAAACTGATGAAATTAGCATCATCTTCCCTATTAAAACTCACCACCAGAAACTTTACAACCCAAAACATCCACTTTTATATCTGTCAACTTGATACTAAAATACCCACAAATCAAACATTATAAATAGTACTCTTGTAATTTGCTGCTTCTGATGAGCAGGTGAAAATTCACACACACACTCCCCCTTTTTATACCCTCCTTGACAGGCTTTCAGTTTGAAAACACTTTTCCAAGTGTAAAGGTATTCAGGTACACACAATTAACAAGTTATTTTGTACACGCAGAATGGCCAAATCCCCTTCCTACACTCCCACTCCCAGTACCTCCTTTTGAAAGAGAAGTTATTTGTGGCAGGTGATGCACAGAGACAAAATGGTTTTGAAGAGATTGGCAAAAAGCTTTGAACTGAATATCCTGTTTGATTACGACTTCATGCAACTGCAGGTTGGTGTGATAATGCCAGAGCCATTCAATCCCAGCGCTGCTGGAATGCTGCCAAAGCAATTAAGGTTGCTGACTTGGCCATGGAGCTGAGAATATATACAACAATTTTACACCCCATCATACTGTGGTAACGGTACTTGCACCCACAGAGGAGGAGACACAACTGTAAAGTGTGGTCTAAGTCAAGGCAGAGAGTATTTACCAAGAGCAAGCAGCTCTCAGATGGGAGATAAAACCCCTGCCACCAGTGCAGCCCCGAAACTGGAAAAAGTCTTGAGGGGCCCAGGGCAGAATTTTTCTTTCATTGCCACGGGATACCCCCAGAAGGAGCAAGCACTAGGATACAACACTGAGGCACAGCCTTACAAATCTGGGATGTAGGAATGTACACTCAGTTCACACATCTGCCAGCCCAGCTCCACCTGTCTTAGATTCCTGTTTAAGCTTCATGTTCTCCTCCAGCTCTGATTCCCAGTGAGGTTGTGAAGGATTCACCAGCCCAGCAGATGGAAAGGCAGCAAGCAGGAGTATGGAGGGCACAGCTCCAAGAACACCTCCAAACGCAAGTCTTGGTCCTGGAGTGAGCACAGAAGAGAAACAAGCAGCTGCCAGGGCAGCCTCTGGGAAGGGCTGCATGAGCACAACCCCAGACACAATTACTGTACAGCCATGAGGGCTCTGCATCAGCCCATCCTGCTGAGGGGACAGCACAGAGCCACAAACACATGAAAGGGTGGATTTCCAAATGGAAAAGTGCAGAATTTACAGCAGCAGAGCTCTGCACCAGCCAGCAGCCTTTATATACTGCTTAATATAATTATCAATGTATGGACGAAAAAAAAAAAAGGGAAGTAAATGAGGAGTTGCCATAGCAACTGTTACCTCCAAGGAATATGAACGATACGGGACCACACTCACTGAGGGTATATTTTATTTATTGTTTCCTATTTTGAATATTCAGCAAAGTTCTGCTGCTGGACACTGCTGTGCAGGCTGATGACCTTTGCTGGGCAGCACCTGCATTTTGTTGGTGGGTTCTGCCTCGAGAGAGGCCCCTCATTTCCTCATTTCAGCGCTGACAGGCAGGACCAAAGCAAACTCTCCCATCAGCACAGTAACATCTGCTCCTAATTCAAGAGCTTGCTGATGGTCAGCACCTCCCCTGCTAAATTACAACATGCTCCCAGTTTATAAACCAGCTAAATAACTGTTACAGGGCAAAAGACAGAGAAATTCACTCCAATCTTGGTGATGATAAGCCTGTAAGGACTCATGGGTTTTCCTATTTGTTTGTGATTTTTTAACCAGGCACTGGTTTTGCCCTGAATCAGTATTTCACTGACAGCTGAATGTTCATGCAAAACACACTGAAGTGCATGCCTAAACCCCGCTGGCATTAATGGGACAAAAACACGTGTCAAAACACTGAGCTGCGCAGATATGGTGCCAAAAATATGATTAAGTGAAGTTTAAGCCTTGAGGAATTCCAGCCTTTACACCATCAAAATTAGGCACATGTATATGGAACATTGCTACTGCTGACAAAGCTGAAAAATTGGCATTTGGAGCAAGGGGGGAGAACATCCCTATTTCAGGATCCTGCTCAGTGTACAGGACACAAAGGCACCGCAGAAAGAAATGAACACGTGGCTTACACAGAACTTCATTAATATAATACAGTATTGGAGATCATCTTCAAAGAACACAGCGTTTTGTAGATACCCTGTTTTTATGAATGGATCCCACAAGAGAAGGAAGTAAAGGGTAAAACGCCAAATATACAGTAGTGGGAGTTGTAGAAGCAGGATCAATGAAATAAAATTAAATAACCCAACCTAAAACTCTACGTAGATGCCTCAACAAAACTGGATTGTGTTCATAAACTCAGAAAATGTATTAAATTCCCATTTTTGTTGAGGCTAAGCTTCATCCTTGTGACATCAACAGACTGTCCATCTCTATGTCTGACTATTGTATTTCCTGTTCAGCTTATGCATTTCCCTTTCTTTTCCTGCTGTAGTGTTCTTTAAAGATGCATTGCTAATTCTGCCAGCAGAGACAACAGGACCTTCATTCCCACTACCTTCAATTTCCTTGAATAACAATCTATATAATATTTCTAATCCACAGGTAATCCATTAATATTATATTAGTGGAATGTCAATGCACTTGCACGTAACATGAAACATAAACTTCTAAAAAAATCAGTATTATCAGCTGGAAGTAAAAACAGGATGACAATGCTGAAACACAAAATAAACAAAAATTAAAAAACAACAACAAAAAAAGCTGCCTTCTTTCTCCTGTGCATCTCATTAAATGAAGCAGATTGGATTGTAATTAAAATCTGTGCTAGCTTTAAAAGGTAAAAAAAGTGCAAAAATTTAAGCTTACTCTTGGAAGCAGAGACACAGAATTCAAATCACTCTTCTAAAAAATTCTCATTTTAGAAGCGTCACGTATTGAGCAGCCATATCTGAACAGCAGCTGACAGTGGCAGTGCAATATTCAGTTGGTTGGGTTATGCCACATAAAAGAAAGAAATTCACCCTAATTTCTCTACCGTGAAAAACGGAGATTTCTTTCTTCCCTGCCCCACAAGATGTGCCCTGAGCAACGGCCCAGAATGACACAGAATGAATTCTCCATGCGTGGAAGGGCGCCAGCAGCACAGCCCAGACAGCAGCAGCTCTGCCACCAACTCTGCTCTTCTTCAAGGCAGAGGGAGAGACAGGCAGCACAAGTGTGAGGTGAGGAGGATGAGCACTGCAGGACACTGCACTCCACACTCTTCCTTCCAGGCACAAGATGGCCAGCAAGGAGCAGTCACAGCTTTCCCTGAGACAGCAGCTGCTCCAGTAGGAGCTGCAGCCTTAAAAAAAGACACATATCTCTGTTTTCTCTTTTCCTAGTATTTCCTGTCCTAACTTTCTAGATTGCTTTGCTGCCAAGGCTGAAATAACATCACTCTGTGCATCACATCATTGCAGGGAGAGCTGTGAACTCCTGTGCTTGCCCGCCAGACGGCTCCAGGTCAATCACAAAAAAGGGCTGACAAATAGGAAATTTGCTCCTTAAACATGCCTGAAATCATCTCAGTATCCACAGCAGAGTGGAACAGCTCACAGGAGAGGTGCTCAACCCACTGAGATGTGTCCCAATATAACACATCTGGACCCCAGAGCGAGTGTATTTGATTATTTTATCTCAGCAGAGCAGTGGTAGCAGGAGAAGCCACCAGCATCCTCTGATCCTCAGGGATGTGGAAATCAGGATGATCTCCTAGGACATGAGAAAGCTGAGCTCCAGACTTACACAAGGAGAAGGGAAGGGAAGGCAAGTCAGCAACTTTCAGATTTTGAACTCTGTGCTTGGAGGTGACACAGAGGACAAAGAGATCCTTCAAGCACAACACCCTTCCACAGCTCTGCTCTTCCCGTTTAGCATCTCACCACTTCTCCCACAGGTGTCTGAAATTACTGTCCTGGATGAGCTCTGATGGAAGGGCTTGTCTGACACAACTCTTCTTTGTCCCACCCTGGCTATTTTTTTTTTTTTGCAAGTTTTGTTGGTTTTGGCCTCTCCCCCTACCCCATTTCACATAAGGAAAAACAGAAATGAGAAAAAACTTTAAAAGTGTGTCAATCCAAACAAAATCTGGTTTGTTTGCCAACCTGGAAAATCAATTATTCATGTTATTCATGCGGCCAAACTTGTAGGCTGAAAGGGATTGTCAGCTGAATTTCCTGATGGGACACCACAAATGCCACATTGTCCCACAAACCTTTCAGCAAAGGTGTTGACCTCAACTCCATTAGCAATGACTTCCAGCAGCGCCCAACTCTATCTCCAGGGATGGGCAGGAGAAGCTCTGCCCCAACAGACTCACAGCTGCATGTGACATAAGCAGCCACAAAATCACTCAGAAGGGAAGGAGGGCACCTGCACTTCTCCCCACCTTTACTGCAGCATGGGGCAGAGCTCCAAGGGACTGCAAGGCAAAGCAGCACCAGCAGAAGCAGAGAGACTTCCCCATACTCACACAGCCATGAGGCCTTTTTGATGTCACACACACTCAGTGACTGATGATGGCAAAAGTGGGTGTGGAGAGAAGTTGTCAGGATTTGATGGTTTAAGTGAAAGACACTTCAAGGGAGAAGAAAATGTTCTAATTATAAAAAGGCCCTTTTCACTCATGCACTTTAAAATGGCAATAATCCATCTGATGCCAAAAAGAAGAAGGAAGGAAAGAATCAAAGAACAATAAGAATGATGCTCTGGCTTATAATTGTACTTTCTTCTCTAAAAAGTCTGTAGCCCTTTTTCTTCCTGCTCTATCCTGAATCTTCCACAGCTGCAAAGCCCTCAAGCTACAGACAGTTTTCAGTCCAGTAAGACTGTCTGTGGCTTATTACAGCTGAAGATCCATGATCAAGGGCTGAAATATCCTCAAGTTTGCACACTTGAACAACACTAGTGATAAGAATGAACTTTAAAATCCTGGATAATCCTCACTTTACTAATAAGCAATTTTATCTAAATCCTCCATTAAAAAATCATGCTTCCCTGAGTGATGCTGGGGGAAGGAAGTCACCACGTCCAATTTCCAAGCTCTATTCAACCAGTATTAACCTGAGCTCCTGCCAAGTCATTGGGGCTCTTTGGTCCTCCTCATCTCAGCTGCCAGGAGCTTCATCCTCATCCTTTCTCCTGACAATCTGAGGTTTAGCTCTCTCCAGGCTGCCTCCCTATGGTGCCAGGTATCCCCCTCCCACTGGCTGCCCTAATGCAGGCTCCCATCTGCTGTATCACGAAATACTTATCCTCTCAGCACCCTTGAGAGACAAAGAAGTGCAATTATGCTTTTATGGCTCTGAAACTGCAGCAAAGGAAGTTGAAGGAGAGATTTGCAAAGACACGTATATTTTAAGGCCCTCAGCTTTGACTAAACAAGTCCCTTTTTTGAGTACCCAGAGCAGACCCCACAGCATTCAGCGATGTCCTGAGTCTCCCGCGGCTCCATTCACTGAGAGGCCGTTTTCTCACCTGGCATTTTCAGGCTAACACACTTGCACCTGGTGAGAACAGATCAGGATTCTCGGAGGAAGCAAAGCTTCATCCAAATTATGACAGGTAAATAATCAACATGTTACAAACCTTTCACTGAATGCAAAACACTTGCCAAAGGATCCTCCAGCAAGGACTACCTCACAGGACAGACAATTTTTTATTCATTTCCACGCAATGAAGTCTTTTGAGAGGCTTATTCCATGATTAAGATCCCTGGAAACTACAACAACACCCATACAAAACTTGTCACAGCCCACAATCAAACTTTGAGTCCAAGTAATGCACTCCTAAGAGGAGGAGCCAGAGTGGATCTTGGGGCCTAAGCGCAGCGTACTCATTCAAATAACATAGCACACAAGTTATTATCCAGAAATGAGCCCAGGAAGCAGCTGATGAGCTGTGTCTGACTGCTCCAAGTTTGTCCAGGCGTTGAAGTGACAGGGCAGCACTCACACATCCGACTCAGTAAATCCTAACAGCAGCACGGGGACCCACCCTTTGGAAGGAGGGGAAATGGGCACCACAGAGCTCACCCCCCCTGGGAGGCCAACAGGGGCCTGAGCTGGGACAGGAGAGCAGCAATGGCTGCACCAACAGGGGCCTGAGCTGGGGCAGGAGAGCAGCAATGGCTGCCCCAACAGGGGCCTGTGCTGGGACAGGAGAGCAGCAATGGCTCCACCAACAGGGGCCTGTGCTGGTGCAGGAGAGCAGCAATGGCTGCACCAACAGGGGCCTGTGCTGGGACAGGAGAGCAGCAATGGCTGCACCAACAGGGGCCTGAGCTGGGACAGGAGAGCAGCAATGGCTGCACCAACAGGGGCCTGTGCTGGGACAGGAGAGCAGCAATGGCTCCATGGTGCTGTGAGGTGTGGGCTGACCTGCAGAGCCCTCAGCCTCACCCCAGCGGCAGCGCAGGTCTTCAAATGAGAGCTGGAGCACAACTATAGCTCGAAAACATTTTCATTGTGGATGCTCTGCCTGGCTTCAGTTTTAATTCTGTGCCCTTTTTAGAAGATTAACTGTGCAGCACAGGACTGTATTCCAGCTGGCTCTGCTCTGGCAGAGGCGATCCAGCAGCAGTGCAGGACTTTGGAGCACATCAGGATCTCCTGATGGTGCGGCACGTTGTGTCCTCACACGGCTCCTGGAGCTGTGTCCCTAATTAATGCAGCCACATCAAAAGAAGCGCACGCATAGGTGTGCAATGTGTGGTTGGAGGGATTGCAGCATAAAAAACAGCACCACAGCACCTCACACATGAAAACCTTTGCCTGCCTCTCTCTGCCCCAACCCAGTAAGCTCTAATTGTAATACAGGGGATGAAAATAATTAGTTCTGAAAATAAATTGAGTACAGTTAAACAATCTTCTTGCTGCAATCTTCAATTTAAAAAAATGAAAGGAAATGAATGAATAATTCTTTTCCTCCTCAGGGAATAAGGGAACCAGATCTTCAGAAATAGGGAGTATAAACAAGGCAAGATCTATTCCCAAACAAATTCATCTACAAGGCAAATATATTAGAACTTTTTTTTCCATTAAAACATATTTGTTTCTCAGCTTATGAACCAAACAGAGCAAACTGCACATACATTTGAAATTCTACATTAAAAATGTGTGCAAACATTTCCAATAATCAAGATGACTGTGAAATGTTTGTGCCAAATATTTCAATAGCTCTTCTTCATTTGAAGATGGTTCATATCCATCACATGGTATTGGTTCCAGGCCCAGTGTTTCAGCCTGAAGTACTCAAACATCATGAGTCAGCTCTCCTCAAAATCATTTCAGTGACTTAAAATGAGACACAACATACATAATTCTTGGGTTCCTCTGAAACTGCCTTTTATCATACAGGAATCTACATCACTCATTTTCAGGCTGCTTTTGTCTAACACTAAAAGGTTACAGAATTTATTACAAAAATTAATACATTAAATGTGAAAAGAGCTATGTTCTCACATTTATTTTATTCCATTAACTGGAAGGTTAAAACACCATTTATGATGAGGGAATCCTGAAGGTCAGTTTGCTGCTCCTTGGTTGTGAAGGTGATTTGAAACCTTCCAGACTGCCACTCAACTCATTTGGTTGCAGGGAGTGAAATCCAGCAGGCAGCAGACAGTGTCACCCCACGATGACACCGGCACTGCATGGGACCCTAAGTTATGGAGCTGCCAGGTAAATAATGCTCCTGGCAAGGGGAACAGAGCCCTGAATGTGGCATGTCAGAGTGCAAACACCCCCAGGGAAGTGCCTATTCCTGCTTAATCTGGGTTATGCCTTTGCACCGACTTCTCTTCTTCACATTCTAACTCGTTACTTTTGTTTATGGCATTTTCTCAGCAGCCATCACCACCACATCTCACAGCCAGCCCTGCCAGGCTGTGCCAGCTCCAGACTGCCAGAGACAGCCACGCTGCCTAAACATGTCAAACAGCAAAATTGTGACATTTCAGCCTGTAAGAAGCTTTCACAAGCTTAAAACCTCACAAGATGAAAGCTCCACGCTCAAAACCCAACGCAACACCACACCAAGTCTCCAAACAAAATAAAAAATAAAGTGCCAAGAGCTCATCATGCATAGGAAGTACGTGAATCAGAGTTCTGCAGGGATTTTATTTCGTTTTAAAGTCAAATGCTCTCTGTCTCCTTGATAGGCAGAACGTATCCTTCCAAATATCAGCACAAACAACATGAAAAGCTGCCCAGATATTTTTCTTTAATCTCAGCCTTAAGACAGTTCAGCCTATTGTCAGTTTGGTTTGTTTAAAGCCAGAGAAGCTCAGGATCAAAATATTCCTGCAAAGTAACTATTCCACAGCCTGTTGGACAGCAGTATTAAAAAAAAAGGAAAGGAAAAAATCTCACCCTTACACTCGCCAGTGTTCGTAGGGGAGCGCTGCATAGAATTGTCACAATAAGTTAATATGACAGTATAAAAGCCAATACTCGCCCTGGGATTACACAATAAATAGACTCCATTAAACTACTCTGTAAACTCTCCTGTGAGAAATTTCTCTTTGATCCACAACTTAATAGGAATTATTTAATCATAATGAGATGGTAATAAAACAGCATCACCTGAATAAGCTATTTTATTACCTGTTTCATAATTAGCTCTCCTTCATTATAATTCTTTCAGATACTGGAAACTGTGCTAAGGCACATGGAAAATACAGAGGTGATTGATTACAGCCAGTGGGGCTTCATGAAAGGAAAACTGTGCCTGAAAAATCTGGGGGCCTTCTACAAGGGGGTTACTGCGATGATGGGTGAGGGAGGAGTGACTGACATTGTTACCTGGCTTGTGAAAAGCATCTGTTCAACATCCTTGTCCCTAAACTGAGCAGAGATGGGTTTGAGAGGCAGGTTTGGGGATTTTTGCTGGGTTATTTTTCCTTATCATGGTTACACAAGGCCCTGCAGTGGCACCAAGGAAGTGACAGCAAAATCCAAGGGAAAAAAACCCAAGATCTGTCCTGAGTTTGTGTTCACAACAGAATCCATGGTTTAACCCATCTCTACTGATGATTTTAACACACTTTTTTTTTTTTTTTTCCCAAAGACTAAGACTATTTGGTTGTAACTTTTGTGAGAAATAGTTGATCTGCCTTCTCCAACCCTGGACAAAATGTCAAGTTTCTGCACCAAAGCAGGGTTACACAAGACCTTAAAAACTGCACTTTTAAGACACAAGCTTGGAAGAACAGGATGTTTTTTCAGCAAAGTACATTGTTGAGTGTGACAGGAAACTGTTACTGAAGCTTTCCAAAAACTACCTGGCACACGCCACACAAAATACTCACATGAATGATCTAGTTGAATTTGCCGAAGTTACCAATGGGCTGCATCAAGAATCCTTAAAATAGCCTTGAACCCTTAAAAAGCCCTGAAAATAAGGGCAAAGCACATGCATGCACCAAGCTATTTAAAAAATAATGTGACATAATAAGATTCTACATTGCTGAAGTGGATTTTTGACCACACAGATTTATAACCAGACACCCTCACAGAGCATCCCACAATTTTTAGCGACCATACACCCTGGACAGCTGCACATCTCTCAAACAAGACTGAAAAATCAGTGTTTCAGCCTTTATTTTTCCTTTACTCAAAAACTTTATTTAAAGATATGAAATCTTGCCAAGACAATGACATTTTTTCTTCCTGTCCACACCTCCCTCAGGTGTATTTTCACATAGATACCTGAAAAGTTAAGGATATTAGAATAATTTTGCAACACTTTTGTATTGGTAAGTTCCTTTAGTGTAATATTAAATCCATCAGAGTATTTTTTTTCCCTTAGACCTCATTCCCTCATTCTGAGACTTCAAAAAAGCATGAACAGATAACTTGATAAGCCTTTAAATGCTGTTGAGCACCTAACACAGAATTCATGCCAGAATCCAAAGCCCTGGCTGTGTACATGGGAAGTGTTAGGCAAGTTTCACTCCAGTAAAAATGTAATTGGATTAAAACACATCATTTGATAATTTTGCAGTTAGTCACTGAAATAAGCATGTAAGTAATTTCAGTTTTGCAGAAAATTAGTCCTCTTAGTGGAGTCATGCAATTGAGTAGAGAATTATTTTTAGGAAATTTTGAAAGACAGCACTATTTAAAATCATATTAGAGATGTAACTGAAATTAAGAAAAAAAAACTTATACAAAATTCTGTCAATATCTCAATTTGTGAATTAACCAGCTCTTGATATTCAACTCTACTAGAGTGACTATGGGCTACAGCCAAGAAGGGACATGTGTGATAAATATTTCTTTATGCCTCCATAAAATGCTCTCCTATCATTAATAAAAAAAGTAGATAAACAATCTGTGATGACAAATTAGCATTTAAAATTTCTAGGCTATCTAACCTCCTCTACACGTACTCAGAACAAACACTAATAAAGTGCTCAGCTCTACAATGAAGCTGTTTGGGTAGCTAAATAGTAATGGAGCAGATGCTTAATATCAGCCTTTAAGCCTCAAAATGTTCAAATACAATTAATTGCCAGCCCAATTGTGGAGGCTGAGTTGGTAGAAAAAGAAGTGTCTTTGAAATTCTGACTGTAGGCAGAGTTTTTCTTTTGGAGGGGGGAGACTGGTGTGTTATTTTAGCATAATTAAAACCTTTTTAGTGGAAGTATCACCTTCACTGGTGTTCTTCCCACCTCATCCACTGGTACAGAATTCTTTTTGTTACACAGAGAAAGTCAGAATCTGAGCAACACAGATTGTCTTTTTTTAAAAGGACAATTGCACCATTCAGCTCTTCCCAGTGTAAGCAATTTGAGGTTATCAGTCTGTTTGCATGTGTTTTCACTGCGCTCAGCACAATGAAACCCTGACCTTAATTACCGGCTATCATGATAAAACTACCACAGTTACTAGCACCAGCACTGAGTCAGAAGCTTTGTTTTGTACGTGATTACTAGCTAGTGAACCTTCCCTGATCAAACTGAGTGGAGCAGCGCTGAAAATAAAATAACCATTTAAAATAAAATCAGTTTTCATAGTCTAAAGTGCTGCTGGAAACAGGACAATATAAGCGATTCATTCCCGACACCGCTGCTGCGAGTACAATCTATGGTTTATAATTAACAGACATACAATACTTTTCCCCTGCTACTCCTTTTTTAAGCTCTCCTACATTTATGGCTGTGCTAATTCCCAGTGGAAGTGCCTACACTGCAATGCTGCTGAAGCTGCCCTTGCAGCACAGTCCTGCTAACACACGGCATTGATCCCGCAGCAGTTGCCGGCTAGGCGGGAGAACGGCCGCCCGCTTCCGTCTCGGGGGATGTGGGATGTGGGATGTGTGCAGACCCCGCTGCCAGCAGGGATGTGCTCCCGGCACCACGGGCCGGCAGCAGGAGGGGCTGCGGCTCTGCCCCAGCTCTGCCCCGTTTCCCTCCCTGTGACCCACTGGGGTAAAAAGGCCACACAGCACCAAATCCAAGGCAGGACAGCATTTCACATAGGTCAGTGGACTCTGATGGACTTGCATCCTTCCCAGTTTTTCCCCCTTGTAAAGCCCACTGGAGGGGTGATGCCACCCAAGCTCCTGGCAGGTGAAGGAGGGATGGAAAAGGATTATTCCATCCACATCCCTTCAGGCTGCACATTCTAGATACAGAATCAACTTGGTACTACTTGGCATTTGGCCCACAAGAAAAAAAAAAATCAGCAGGTTTTAGGGAGACCTCTTCCAATCCCTGCCTCTCAATAGAGGGGAAAAAAAGAAACCCAGGAAAGGGTTGAATTATACTGCCACATCCATCACTCTGAACTCCATCAATTTCTTTATTTCTTCTGTACAATGAAGAGCAAAGTACACACCTTAATTTTGCTGACACTAACCCTGCTCAGTAAATAAGCATTCTGTATCAATATTTACTTCCCTCTGCACAATAAAGCACTGCTGGAATTCAAATCTTCCTCACTCCCTTTCAGAAGTCTCAGCTGCCCTGAAAAAAATCAATCAGCTGTGGCAGTCACTCCTGAAGGGTTCATAATAGCTCAGCTAAGGTATTGGACAAACCCTAAGATTATCATCCAAAAGCCAGTTCCCTCTAAGTGACATTTCTTCTTCAATTTATCACCAGCTCTGGGACAGGCATCAGGCCCTGTGCAGTGTATTTAGCAAGGCTCAAGGAAACACTCAGACACAACAAACAGGCTCAAGCCACCTCCATCCACAGAGAACTCTGATGGACTGTGGGGGATGGCCAGAGCATCCTTCAGCTGGTGGAAGCACAAAGGCCAGCACATGGCAGGCTGGGGGTTACCTGTTTGCTTCCTGGAGAGACATGAGCAGTAGCAGCAGTCACCCAGAGAGCCCATGAAGCTGCTACAGGCAGCAGCAAGGACAAGGGTAGAAAACACAGAAAGCTCCTGGCTTTCAGTCCTATCAGTGGTTTGGGTTTTCGTTTGTTTGATTTTTGTTTCCCTCCTTAAATACAATTTCCTAGGGAAGCTTTGCCCCTGCCAGGAGAAGAGAGTGATTCAATTGATAAAAACAGATTACCTCTTACCAAGTTAAATAAAAGACAATAAAAATGAAATACCAATGCACAGGGCAGATATATGCTAACCACTTCATTGCAAGGCAGATACACCTGGGTATGATATTAAAAAAGATCAAATTAAATTTTTGTGACTGCAACAGCAGGTGACAGAGTAGCAGTTTCCCTTACAACATCTTGAGACTATAAAGTATATCCTTGCCTTCTGCCTGAACTCACTTTTCAGCCTTCCTGAGAGAAGTAAATGCTATTTCCTGTGCTTCTGCACAACCTTGCACAGACCTGTGGGGAAGGGAAAGAGGGCTGACACTAAAAGCAGTTCCCAAACCCAGGAGTATTGCTGGCCAGATTCCAGAGCTACAACTTCTACATAATGGCAAAACTTTGGGTTGTAAAATACCATCCTGTTGCAGCTGTAGCTGTGCATGAAAACACAAAGCCATGTAAGGGGCCTTCTGTTTAGATATTATAAACAATTTGACGTCTTTCATCATAGCCAGCACCATGTCAGAACTCTTTGATTAGCAGAAGTCACAAAGATGTAGAAAACAGTCAGTTTCCATGTTATGGCAACACTAACCAAAGACAAACATTTCAGTGTCTAACAACAGCAGGCACTTTAAATGTGGCAGCTTGGGGTGAAGGGTGTTTAACTTATTCCCAGAAAGTCATTATTACTTCAGCCTTATTGACATACAGAACTTACACAGCTGAGTACATCACATTCTTGTTTGTGCTATGCAGGAAACAGTTCTCCCCACTCCCTGGAAATGAGAGTTTTCACTCTGGAGCACGACACAAATGCAGTGTTCAAGGCTAGGACAGAGACAACCAAGCAGAGGCTGCAGATCTGTGACTCAGGGCATGCACAGAACCGACATTCCTGAGAATGGGAGCTGCTGGATTTTTAGCAGCCCACCACCAAATGTGCTGTGACAGCAGCTCCCACAGTGAGTGCCTGCACAGGCGCCCACTGACTTCCCGGGTGTTTACTACGAGAGCACCAAGGAATGAACCACTTCCCGCCCCCGCCTTGATTTTGTGAAACGTCTAAATTCAATTAGTTATGCTTTCTCTCTTCTTCCACAGCCTATGCAGTTGATTTCACACTGTGACAAATGCAGCCTGGCTTTGAATTTCAACAGTGAAAGCTGACTGCCCAAATGTGTGCAGAAAGGGAAAAACAAGTGATGCAATCGTGGCCAAGGTGAATTAATTTAAATTTTAAATCGACACTTGTAAAGCAGTTTTTTAACACCACTCACCTTGGCTTTCCTCCCTCCAGAAAGAAGCACCATTTTAAGCAATCAGAAAATCCTCAATTTCATGTTTCTGGTTATGTACACAACATTTTCTGGTTTATATCATCACGTCACAGAGAATTGTTGGAGATTAAGTGTTTACCTTTTAGCACATGTTGGATTCCAAGGCAGGATGTCCAAGCTGAGGATTAACAATCCTTTGGCCCACTGGGGACTTTAACAAGCAAAAGTTCAAATGACTTTATGAAAAGTACATGAAAAATTGTCCTGAGGAGGAGGAGGAGGATCATGCACAGGTAGGAGTTCTGAGAATCACCACCAACACATTTTTATCCTACAGGATTCTCCTCCTTCATGCTAAATTTGCACTTGCAATCAGCCCAGCACTGTTGGGACACCGAGCACACAAGCCCCAAGCAGTTGCAGAGATAAGGAGCTCTCCTGCTCACCTGGTATTAAGCAGGGCCAAGGAGAAGTCAGATTTTGGGGTCAAACTGAGAGCAAAGCCAAGAGCACAGATCCCAGCAGTCCCCTGACCTTTTGCACTTGTCCTCCTGTTCAACTGAGCAACTACAGACAAGAACTTTTAGGCCACCCTTACAAGCTTTGCAGAATATTTCTCCACCTGCCCTTTTATCTGAGACTTTCTATTAAAAAGACTCTTTGTCTATTTAATTAATGTTTTGCCCATATAAAAATCTTAAAATGATTATGAACACATTTAATTTTACTTTCATTGATTAATCTCCATCTGATGACCTATTTTATCTTTTATAAGGCTCACAATAGCAGAACTGGATCATAATGTAAGTAATACAGCAGAGTAGTGTACATTTGGTAAACCCTGGTATTAAACCTCTCATTCCTCTCTGCTCTGTCCCAAATGAAGCCCATTACAGCAATTGGCGCTGGACTGCTTGGACTGAGCTCTGCCAGTCGCACTGACTCAAGCGAATCTTTACAGCCCTAATCCTGATATCCAGGGCACCAAAACCAATCCCGACCAGGGAGTCCCACAGTGCTCCTCAACAAATACAGACACGACCAAAGTGGCCACAGCAGCATGGTGGGAGGTTTTGGGAATGACATGTAGAAAATGAGAGGAAAAAGAGGTCACTTGAAGCACAGTGGGGAATGGTCAGAATAATTTCAAAGCAGAACCTGCAGTGAGGCAGGAGCACTAAAGCTGGACTTTGTTTTTAGCTGGAAGGCCAAGGAACTAATTCAACTACAGAAAAGCTTCTACTATCAGTAACGAGTGTCCTTGCAAGACTCTGAGCACAGAAACAGCCTGGGATCATCCAGCTTTGGACTGAGGATGAAGTCCAGGAAAGTCAGTGCTTGTGAAGGGCATTATTTAGTTTGCTGCTAAGTTCCCAAGTCCCAGAAGTCAAGTGCTACAGTCTGAAATCAAGATAAAACGAGCTGTATCTACTTTGCTGCAGGCTGCTTATCAGCAGTGTGGAGACATCCCAGAGACTCATTATATACAATATACATGAGAGATGTGGAAATAGCTCCTTCCAATTTATTGTAGTATCAATGTCCTTAGGTGATAGATTCTGTCTTTGTGAATACTATTAAGAACACTGGCAGGGGGAGCCTTCTGAAGACTTGTTTTTCCAGGTGAGATCCACCTCAATTAACCCAGTGAGTGCAGGGGAGATGAAGTATATAGGCTGCTATTCAGAAGTTGCTTGAACTTCATTTCAAACAGAAATTCATCACCATGGATGAATTCACCCACTTCAGAGGGCTAATAAAAAACATTAACACCACCCTGCCATCCTTGCACAATCAGACCTTTAAATGAAGTTTAAGTTTTGCATCCAACTTGAAGCTTCACTGGGAGACTGCCATTCTCCAGCACATTTCACTGGGTATTTCTTGTATTTTTATAATATTTATGAAAACATTCATCTGCTAATAATAATTTAAAGGGCAATATTTGAAAGTTAACCCTAGATTTAATACACTCTCTCAGCTTAAAATAATTGAATGCTTAGCTGCTGCTGCCATACCAGTGCATTTGGTATTTAACTTTATGCAATGATGATGATGCACCATCAAGCATTGAAAATGGAATTCTTTTCTTCTTCAGACCTTCTAGTTACAGCTCACTTTATGAGGAGGAAATACAATATTTTTACAGTAACCACCAGTCTGTCTCCTCTTGATTTACAGACCAGAAACCCAACAGTGTCTTGCTGAACGCAAATACTGAGAAATACAGGTTTTCTTAGCACGCAGCCCCCACAGACTCCAGCATGACTCACCTGGCTGGTCAGGCAGCACATAACAGAGATTTCGGCTTCTGAACCTATGAGGTTCTCTTCTTCTCCCCCTTCCTGAAAACCACCAGAACAGGTTTTCATCCACCCTTTTCTGTTCCCACACCTTCCTGCTCTCAGTCCCAAAGCTGCACCTCCAGAGCACTCCCACCTCCCCAAGCATGTGCAGGGACCAGCAAAGCCAGAAATGCCTTTCTGCCACTTCTCAGGTCTGCTGGTATCACAGACAGGAAGGGAAAAGTTTACTTATCCCTACTTGATTAAAATTACTGTTACCTCTGAACACCACATAGAGAAAAATCTCATCAGCTTTATTTTGTCAATCTTTGCAAAAGTCTGTAAAATACCTTCTGCCCATCGTACTTGTGGAAACTGTTAAAACTGGAACAGGTCCCCAGGTAGCATGGAATAGCCACAGTCACAGAAGATATTCCGAGAACATGGAAATACTGCATGTCCTCATTTTATCTCTCATTTATGAAACAGCGTCAAGAGCCCCTCTCTAGAACTCAGAGAAGAGGGGGAAATCCCTTACATTCACTACTCAGAGAGATGAGTCCTGAGATGTAAAACACTACAGATACTCAGTGAAATGGCCTTCTGGTTTGTTTTTTTTTCTTATTTAAAATGCCATTTTTTATATATACATTACCATATATACATTTATATTAGTATACCACAAGTATTTAAATCTATTTAGTAAGTAGTCAAAAAGAATTCCAGCTCTAAACTTCAAGAATCCATTCTGTTTCAACTCATTTTCTGGATGAAAACGTACAGCTCTTCTGTGGCAAAACAAAGAGAACTGTTCTCATTGCAGCAATCACCAATTAACAAAATTACCTTTTCACAATGGCTGCTGCCTCGTTTACCTTTCACATCCTTCATAGTGTTGCATTGTCAGACACAAAAGAAAAATGATGTTACAGGTGTTCTTTAAAAAGTAATAATGCATCTCAGAGAAATGTGGCAATTCATGAAATAATGATGCCACAAGGGTTCACAGTAGAGCAGGAATTGTGTATGATCAATTCTAATCTACTACAGGTGTGACTGTCTCTCTAACTTAATAAAAGCAAGACATGATTGAGAAAACAGGAATGTTTTCCATTAGGAAGGGAAATGGAAACTGGCATTTTATGCCAGGCTGTATTTCAAGTCTTCATCAGCCAGAATCCTTGAGAAACCCAACCAATATTGTCATTCTGACAGCAAACATCACAGCCTCTTTCACAAACACAAGGAAGAAAAGGCAATGATCATATTTAATTTTCCTACAAGCTAAATGTGTATTATCTGCTGTCACCCTTAACATCAGGTTATCAGAGTACTGGTTTTTGTGCAATATAAATCATTAGAAACAAGTTCTTATCATGCAAATCTTCATATCTCATGCTTGTGGTACCTTACAAATGCGTTTCAGCTTGACCAGAATTAAATGTTTATTTTGTAAAATCCATTTTCTCAGCTGTTTTTAACCAAAGCAGTATCTGGCTGGCCAAGATGTGTCTTTCTGAGTGCCTGCCCCAGGTTGAAAGCTTTAGCTGAAGGAGGTCAGCTGGGTTCAGTATCAGGGTAAAACATTTGTATGCATTCAAACAATCTGACAACCTTTTATTTGAAGAGATGTGGCATCTGCACAGTTTTGGGCAACAGCTGGGAATTTAACAGAGGGGGCTTTGAACACAAGAGATGCCCTTGCTCCAGTCCTCTGAAAACTGGGATGTTGGATCCCACTACATCAGCAGATGCTGACCTGTATGTCACTGTCCAGTCTCCACAGAGAACAGGTCAGAGCTCCAGGGGAAACCACAGAGCACCAACATGCAAGGAGGAATGGGTCAGGGCAAAGCAAGAGATCAGGTAAAGAACGGCTGAAGGGGGTTAGAGGTGAGGAGGACAAGACTGCTGAGAAGGGCAGAGGCTGGAGAAGGGAAGGCATATTCACAGAGGTGAAAAGGATGAAACAGGTGGGCAGTAGGTGGTTGAAGATCACAGAGTCCAATCAAATGGTCTCCAGGACACATCCAATTAAGAATGGAGTCATTACTCACCTTCAAAAGTACCAGCCTGGACAGAGGAAAGCAATCTTTCCACTCCTGTCTGTGATTTCATTATCTTAAGTGCAGGGGTGAAATATTCACAGCTCCAAATGGACTCATTGGGAGCTGCAATCTGGTTGTGTAAAGTGCTGAACATTGCTAAGTAAGCTGGAAAACACAGGCCCTAGTCATCTCAGATCGGACACCTGAAATTAATGGGTAGTTTTGACTTTAATCTCTTGTTGGTCAATTCAGTCCTACAAGGTGGGGGAAAACTGGAACTCCCTTACCACACAAGGAGTTTTAATTCAAAAAAAGAAATTCCCAGGTTCTTATGATCCAGCCAAGTACTAAAATGATGAGCACTACAGAGGAGCCCAAAAGGAAATTAATAATTCCATCATCAAAACATGGTTTGAATTGCAAGCAAAAATAAGGCATAGAGGACACATTGATTAATGAAAGGAAAGCAAATATTGAATAGCCTCTCATTAACTAAGCATCCTCCTTTCTGTGCACTGAGCACTGGTCCTGTGCAGAAATAGTATGAGACTATATAAAAGCTTCATTGTAATGCAGATGCACATAAGATGCAAATAAAGGTTGTACAGACAATCTCAGTTTAAGGATTTCTTAAGGTTCGTGTGACCTGTTTAGCTGCCTTTCTAACATCCTTTAATGCAGGTATTTTTGTGTGTAACGACTTGCTGAGAAACATACTCTGGGAATGCTGAAAGGACTCAGTATTTCCACCAGATAAATCAATTTCTAACCTCACCCACAGCAGTGACACTGGAAAGTGTATTTGACACATGATTTAGACAGATGCAACGCTTTAAACATCCAGGCATGCTGCTGGTGCTTTCTGATCAGCTAATTCAAAATATCACCTATAGAAGAGCCCCTCTGAATTGACCTAAGTGTAAGGGCAATACTTTTACATGACACGAAAAACAACAGTGTCTATTCAGTTGGGGAGAGGCGCATGTTTAAAGCACATTTTGCAAACTGTGGCAGCATAGTTCTGTATGTGCCATTAAAGATACTCAGAAGCAATGACTTCTGAACTTGGTAATTTTCCTCTTGGTATGGTCATAGTAATATACTTGTAAAATGGAAATAGATTTCAAAGAAATAGCCCAGAGGTTATATATATATGGAATATATCACTGAGCTAATCACAGTAAAGTAATATCATAGGCAATATTTAACCCCCAGTGATAACTGCCCCAGGTATTTAAAGTAGCAGTGCAGAAAATGCTGCTCTAACCCAGGCAGTGCTTTATCTGAAACTGAGATTGCATTTCCCCTCTCTGATTTAAGGGCTTTGTAATGAAACATGCTGACTTCTTCTCACCTATTTGAGATTATAACTGAATGCATACGTACTCTTTACTGTTCAACTGCTTTTGCTTCCTTAGTGGAAATTCCTACAGCTGGTGCTTTAAAAGAGCAAAACCAGGGCAAATGCAGGGTCAAGACCACACTAAGGTGTTGCCTGCAGCGTCTCTGAGGACAAAAGAATGTGTATAATTAAGCACAGCAGCCTGTCCACCCCAACCCCTCTGTCCACACCAATACAAATCAACATGCACTGGGCCCACCCAGACATGGTTTTTTCTTCTCTCGAGGTGAGGGACCAGATGAATTTCACCACACTTCCTGCCTCCTCTGAGGTTCAGCCAGCACTGAAGAGCTTAGTTTTGGCTGATTTATGCTGCTCTTAAACCACAAATGTAGTTACAAGAGCTGTGCTACACCAGCTGCCACCTGCCCTCGTGCTCCCTGTGTGACTTCAACAGGGAATCTCAGGAGCTACAAGAATGGGCCACTTCAGTCTGAACAGACTCAGCACCTTTCTAGGGGCTGGGACATTCTGGGTGTGGGTTTGTCTGGTGAGAAACCCACAGCATTCCCAAGGAGGGATGACAGGATGGATGCAGCCGGACCACAGCAAGGCAAGCCCTGGCAGCGCCTCCGGCCATGGGCACCATTGCCAGGAGGGACCCACACAACCACAAACAGGCACTGCCCATGGATGGGTGACATTCCCAAATGTCCCAAAGGGGCAATCACTGCTTTGAACTGCGCTGCATGTACTCTCAGAAATCCTGAAGCGCTGCTCAACCCCTTACAGAACAGCCAGGACGGTAAGAGCAGGATCTGTGCCCTGGATGAGCAGCAGTGAAAGGCTTCAGAGATTGCCCGTGCCCAGATAGAACAAGGTGCTGCTCTGGAATAATGCACAGGAACAGAAAAAACCCAATAAACTCTAGCACAATGTACCAGCCAGCTTGCTAAAACCTGTCCCTACAGGCTCCCCATCTTCCTAGGCTCTTGTTTCCCTAACCCTGTCCCTTACCAACACCCTCTGCCCCAAACCTACCTGACACTTTCTGAACAGCAAAGACTGGGTAGAATTTTTTTGCTGTGGTCAAAAGCATTAACCACCTTTATTTGTCTTCTGCCAGGAATTGAAAAAACACAAATCTAATTACAAAACCAGTGTAAAGTGCAGATGTACTGCTGCATTATCTGAAAGACTATTACCATAATTAAGACAGCTCTGCTTTATTCTGCTATCTCCTAATGAGGGACACTACAAAATATTATTCCAGATTTTGTTAGGAAGAAAAAAACTCTTTCATTATTTTTTACTTTTTCATGTATAAACTGGATTACACACACACACACGCACCTGACACAAACACCAGCTTTACTGGCTCTGCTTCCTGTGTGTCAACGGGCACCTCTTGCAAAGGGAAGACGCTAAAAATGTTTTAATATGATGCCAGCACAAGTATTTTTCTTGTTCAGACTGAAAATTCCCTTGACTTTCTGCATCAAGAGTGATGAACAAAACTGTTCTGTGTTTAAGCAGTCAGAAGCATTTGTCTCCTTAAACAAGACATTATAATCATTCCTTTTGTAGCCTACTAAAATAACATTCCAGAAAAACTTCTCTCTAAATAAGGATAAACAACATGGTGGCTCGATCACAGCAGACTGCCAGAATAATCACACTTATAATCTTTGCACTGACAGCACACTGAGCAATCTCAGTTACAATTACTTGGTCTCATTTCACAATATCCTCAGGATGATGATTCTTAGAATGCTAGGAGAGAACTCGGGAACTGTTTCCAGAGATACAAGCACAACTTGGCAATATGGAACAAGGAAAGCCAAAAGAAGCCACTTGAAAAGAACAGTAGTTTTGAATGAAATCTCAATTTTTTAAATGCTTGTCTGTGATAATTTTTTTTCTTGGTATCTACTTGAAAGAATGGAAGGCAGAAGCTGGAGGGGTTCTCTGCACAATCTGTGATATGAAGCCTCCAGGATACATTAGAAGTAGTAACACCAACCCCATTTTCCTAATGTTTAGTCCTTATTTGTGTGATATCTGTATTTGCCACTAGTAAAAAATGCAGCATCCGAGGTTCTGTGTCTCACTTCTGTCCTTCTGTCAAATAAGAGCTCTCTCCAGTCTGGTAACCTGATGGGAAGTTTGGAGCACAATTTGTGAAATCAGATCACAGCAATAGCTCTTACTTCAGTAATAGTCATTTCTGAGATCAATGAAGGCAGATATGTATAATGTAGGCAGATGCACAGTTTAAGAGAATTTAAAAAGTGAAAATAGCCTGGCATCATATTTTTCTTAAGAAAAACATTCAAATATAAGCAATGAAGTCTGAGGAACGTAATCAAAAAAACCACCTTCTTCTACATTAGAAATGCTCTGAACTGCTGTCTGTGTTGTTTCATCATTTTTTCCATTATATCAGACACTTCTTCTAAATCAAGCCCTTGGGGAGCAGGAGACAAAAGTGATGAGAATGCAGTGTGTGAATACAAAAGTGGAGCATGTGTTTTATAACTAACTCTGTTCAGAGATCAAGGGAAATGTCACTGTTTATAGCCGTCAGGAAAGAATCAATGTAATTATATTTGTAGTATCAATTCAGGTCAATATTCTAATACACACACCGTAAGGCCACAATTACAATTTACATCTGCATTGAACGGTGCATTTACCTCTTAACCTCACATAAAAAACCAGAACAAAAACCTTTTTCCTTCTCCCACACACACACACACATCCTCATCACTTCAGCCTTGAAACAAGATGCAGTTGAGCCCCTCAGATTAAGTTGGAAAACAACACAGTGCAACTGGATTTGCTCTGAAACCTGCAAGATCTGGGTTCAGGAGTGAAACCAGAGCACCAGCTCCTTAAGGCTTTGAGACCTGGATGCAGTAAAAACCTTCACTGAACTACCAGATTTGGAGCAATTTCCACTTAAAAAAAAAAAAAGATAGAATCTAATAGCATTGCACCAGGATACTTTCCTCCACTTGCTAACCCAAGCACTGTTGGCTGGCTGCTTTTTGGGAGGGTTGAATTCCAGGTGAGCCAATTTCTCCCACTACCAAAACCAAAATAAAGTTCTTTCCAAAGCAAATTGTGCCCAAGAAAAATCGTGTCATAGCCCTTAATTCTCCCTCCATGGTTTTTGCTATGAAGGCTAAAATCATAGATACTTACACAGTTAGATTTCTGCAGCACCAACAAGATGGGTTGAGATGAAGAAGCACCAGACTGTTTCAGCCTGTCTGCACACTCAGAGGCAATTTAAATTAATAGGACTTTAGCCAACAACACAGAAAAAAACCCCATTTAAAAGGTGATATTCTTGATTTTACTTCATTCAGTCTTTACCCTTATTCAGCCTCAAACTTGAATCTAAATGAAAAATGCTTTGCACACAAGCCTGCCTTCTGTTCAAGAACCTGAAACCCCCATTAAACATCACAAAATTCAGAGGTAAAAATGTCCTTAAAAATTCAGAAAGGACTGAAAATGTGTGACAGACTTTACCAAAAACTGAAGTATAGGAACTTTACTTGCTCAGCAGGCATCCAACTTCCCCAAATTCAGAGAACTTTCCTGCAGTTTCAGAATGGAGACACTTACCTAGAGAAAAAGTATTAAAGGACACATTAGGCAGAGTCTAAAACTTCTAGAAGAGTTTTTCTTTTTAAATTACGAGATGGCACTGGACAAACTTTCATTATCAATTAAAATTACATCTCATAAATACTTTTTTATAGCAAGGTTTCTGTTGATAAACAGATATCAAGTATTAATATACTATTAATGCATATTTTTCAGAATTGCTAACCAATTTTAAAAAGTTCAACAAAACTGGAAATTGCTGATGCTTATCACAACTTTCAGCAGGGATTTGTTAATACTCTCAATTTAGGTTTAATCAACCCCTTGCTCACCAGCTGGTGAAACAAGCCCCAAGGCCAGACTTGTACAAATCCATATACATTAGGCAAACAGATATCAAAGTAAAACTTAAATATTTAAGGTTCAAATTCAGGGTGCAACCCAATCCAGTAATTTTCAAACACCAGCTCCACCTCCGGAAGCCTTGTCTCAGCAACAAAGATCAGCACCCTCAGAAACAACACATGGAGCACTGAGTGCAACGTGGCAGAGCATAAAACACAACAAAATTCACTGGGAAGAAGAGGAGGGGAAGAAACTTGTAGGCAGGAAATACATAAACCAGGTTTAATTATCTGTCAAACCTGTTCATTTCCATTCTGGCTCTTAAAGAGCTGCCCTGTAACTGCAGTTAGAGATTTCACACCCCTGAAGTGCCTTATGATGGGAGCTGGCAGAAATCTGGGAGAGCAGCTCAGCGTGTGTGGGGCTTTCAGTCCTTAATCCTCCTGTTCCAGACTGGATTTTAGTGCAGACTTAAGTCCCAGTGACTCAGCTGGACTTATGTAGGTACATAAAGCTGAGCACCAGCTTAATGGTACCTGGAAGAAGAGTCTAATGGTTTACATCGCTCTCACCCATTCCTCCTCCAAACAAGGTAATAGTTACAAGTTTTAGGGAAAAAAAGGGGGGGGGAAAGGGAAAAGTAGAAAGTCTGCAATGCTGTTTTGATCCTTCTAAGCCTTTGGGACAAATGCTTTACAGACCTTCTAGTCTTACAGAGTACAATTTATAAAGATTAAAGATTAACATTTATAGAAAAATGCCTTTCCTTAATACTGTAGGGATGCCATAAAAAGTAATACTTTTCATCATAATACCACTTTATGGTACATGAGAGCTTTAGTACCCCACAGGTCTTTTCCTTCTCAGTATCTGGAGGGGAAAGAACAGAAATTGCAAAAAGCAGATGCTTCTTTCTTTCTTTTTCCAGCTCAGCAAATATATATCATTACTTCAGTCCCTTCAAGGTGAGCTTTGTTGTGAAGAGAGAGAAGGCCCAAAGCAGAGGCAAGGTTGGAACAAAAATAGTCATTGTATATGCATTTTTATATGTATTTTTATCCATTTTGACAATGTAGAATTTTAATGAAGGAATGCTACAAGGATTCTGCTCTGAAACAAGCAGTTTAATTCTCTCTGTAATTCAGAAAGCAAGTTTAAGTAATGACTTTATAATTCTTAATTATCATGGAAGAATCCTTTTTACATTCTCTTTTTCTTCATTACTCCAGTATATCCTACCAGAAATTTAATTTTCATTTTCAGCTCCTGCAATAATATTTTTCATTATTTGGCAAATAAAACACACTACAATGAACAAATTAGAGAGGGGCACATGCGTGAAATAGCATCCTCTAGATTGTGTTTTTCTCTGTGTCACATCCAAGCAACTTTTACCATTTTGCAGTGGCTGTAACAAGTGTTGTTATTCCAGCCTTTTTTCCTCTGGGCACGCCAGCTCTGCCCTCAGGCAGTGAGAGCAGCCTGGACAGAGCCCAGTGACTGCTTCTCTGCTCCTCCTGCCACGCCAGGGACCCCTCGGTCCCTCCCCAGGAGCAGAACAAGAGCCAAAGTGACAAGGTGAGCAAGTTTACAGCTGGGATGAGTTTACAGCTGGGATGAGTATTGGCAAAAGTCTGTTCCCATTCCAGCTGGGATGAGTATTGGCAAAAGTCTGTTCCCATTCCAGCTGCAAGGGATGAGACATAGCCCACCCTGCTGTGCCCAGGACAACCCAGCCTGAGACTGAAGGCAGCTGCAGCTGGGAGATTTGCTGTCAAAATCTGGCTCAAATTTTCTCTGTTCTATGTCTACCATCCTTCTAAACCCTGTGAACTTTAACACTCAGCTTGTACCCATTTGGCTGAAACTCCAGTAGACAATGTACAGCAAGCAGCTCTTCATCTCTGCTGATGTAGAAGTTAAGAGTTTGGTACAATAAAATAAAATAAACCCCAAACCCTCAGAACTAATTATTTGCAATATGTATTCTTATTTTTATATGATTTTTGCACTTGCCATCAAAATATCACCCTCACAAAAAAATAGATTTGCCTCCTATACAGATGATCTATTACCACCACAGCTCGTGTTATTTCCTCAGAAAAAAACAAAAAGCTCCATTTGAAACTCACTTAGCAGCTGGTTATTCTGCATTTCATAGAGAAAGCAGCACCCGTAAAGGTGAAAATGAGTAACGATCCATTTGCAAAGAAGTCACAAATATTCAAATGCAAGACTTATCCAGAGCTTTGATACTCCAATCCTCTTAGAGAATTTATAAAATAATGCTCTGTGCCCTGGAAAAAAAAAATTGATTCCACCCACTGTATAAAACCAAAGGAAATTCACTTTGTAAAATAAAAATAAATTAAACTAATTTGGAGGCCTGGCAGGCCTCTAATTCATCAGGAGCAGCCCTGGTGTCCCTTGGGAACAGCCCCACACAGTGTGCAGAGCGGGGAAACATGTACTTAGAGAGCAGCATCAGCTGAAAACTCGCAAATCCAGAGAATGGTTCTCAGTTTAATTCATTTTAATGTTTTGCTTTGGCTGCTCTCCCGTGCCTGCACCCAGAGGTTTGTCCTGCTCCTGTCTCCTCAGCAGAGCAAGCCCCCTCTCACTGTGGAGCCTGGCTTGATCTTGTCCAGCCTTGTCCACCTCCTCAGCACCCTGCACTGCAAGGCAAGCTCTGGCCTTCCAGGTTGGGTGGGGCTTGGAGCAACCAGGTCCAGTTTTTATGGAGCCCATTGCTCCTGGCACTTCTGCAAAGCATCAGCTCCAAAATCCGTGCCTCCCTCCCAGGGAGAGCCACAACAAACCACTCTGCAGTACAATCACAACAAGAGGTGGAGTGGGCTTGATCTCCCTGAATGGCAGGGGGTGGGTTGGAACTAGATGTTTCTTAAGGTCCCTTCAGACCCAAACCGTTCCAGGATTCTGAGATTCTATAAATTAAACCACTCCCTGAAGGATGGCAAACCCGGCCTGCACAGACTCAGCTCCCTGCTAACGTAACCCAGGCTGTCAGAAGTGAGACACACCACAGTAACAGCAAAAGTGCAGCAGAACCAAAAACAAGTGCCAAAAGCTGTTGCATTTTGTAGAAAAATTCTCAGTAAACATTCTTCTGTGTTTTTATAGTTTCACAAAAAAGGACTCAAGCCCCTAGTCAAACTTTTTCTTCTCCAACAGAGCTTGACCACAGGCACAGAGGCGAAGAAACAAACACATCCTCGGACAGCAGGGAAGCTGCTGGGCGTGAAGTTTTATTGAGAAAAACCCCATCAGGAGAAGAAGCTGTGTGGAACACAGCGGACTCGGGCTGGAGACGCCAGCGATAAACATCTGAGCTGAGTTTCCAGTCCAGTGCCAGTACAAATGGTGCTGAACACCTCTCACAGATATGCCTGGTCTAGCTCGAGCCTGTCAGACTGAAAACTCGCACAAGGATTTGTATGCAGCATCCCAGATTACCCTGGAGATGCTGGAGCTATCACAGTCTGGGGTGGATTTCTAAAGCAGCTCAACCAAGTTTAACAGGCAGAGACAGGAAAGCATTTGGAGTCGATACACACACACACGTATCAAAGACACAATCCCCAAGCAAAAGCTCCTATTACACCTTCATGTGCCTACAATATGGAAAACACTAGTTGCATTTTAAATTTTTAATGCACCCCAATGTTCACAGAATTTTTTATTTTTGCTAAGAGGGAGCTTCTAGGCAATGTTGCTGCTGGTACATCTTGAAACACACCACCTCTGTGTTTTAACAACTGCAAGGAATTGGGTGATGCACGTCAAGAAAGTTAGACTGCTTCTGGCTGCTGGGGTAAAATAGGTCAGGAGAGCTGAACACAAGGAGAATAACCCTACTGACTGAGGAAAAATCTAAAATTTTGGGTTGTATCCCACATTTTTCAAGCCTGTCCTTCCATTAAAGCACCAGCACAGGCAGGAAGGACGGAACAGTGTGACATGGCTATAAAGGTGTTCTGGCATCTGAAATAGGTCATAAAAGCACTGGGGGAAAGCAAAGCTTCCAGGCACCTCATTCTCAGCCAAAAGGGAATCATCCACTGGAACGAAATGAATTGTTGGGGATAAATGTGGTCAGGGTCAAGAGGAACAATCCATATTAACTGCTCTCATGTCTGAAACATTGCAGAGCACAATTCAAACAATGAGGACATGCAGAAAGGGCTGATTTTATTGAAAACGTGTTCCTGCCAGGAAACAAAGCACAAACCAACCCATTCCCTGAACCTGCAGTAACCTGAGGGAAAACAAATAGATTTTAAAACCAATCTTGTTCTAACTCCTTAAATTCCTCTTCGGTAATGGTAAAGGCTCAGCAATCATTAAAAAAAAAACCACTTGGGATTTTTGTCTGTCCTGAAAGATCTTCAGTCCCCAGAGGATAACCTGTACCAAAACTTGGGCAAGTCTATAAAGGAGCCCCATTCCAGCAGCAAAGCACTTCTGTCTTCTGTGTAAGATTAAATATGAGCTCAGGGGAATTTCATTACTGTGCTAAGAACTGACAGTTTTTATGTAACGCCTGATTAATTTGTCCCTGAATCAGAAAAAGACGTCTGGTCAGAAATGGGTCAGGTTGACCAGAATTAGTTGTTAGGAAGAGAAATGTTGACAGGAGGGCTGAGTGAAAAACTGCAGCATCACAGGAAATCAGTGCCACGCACTGTTTACTCCTCCAGAGAACAAACTACTCCACAGTTACAAGACACAATGTTCTACCTAACCTACAAAAAATTCCCTTTTTGCTTAAAGATCAATCAATTTTTCAATGTCCCAATAAAATAAAAAAATATTTTAAAAAAAAGTGGGAAAAAAACCCCTGTCAGTCACAAACCCCACAGCAATTTTCACCACCACACCTTGGCAGGCAACCTCCCAAGGAACATGTACACAGAACAGACCCCTCTGACACCACAGTGACACTCTACAAGAGCTGCTCCAGCTGATTCTCCAGAGAGAGATGCTACAAAAAAGAGCCAAATTACAATGAGACTCTATATAGCAGGGCAGCATAACACACAATTACTATAACTTTGCCCTGAGGCATTTCACAGGAAGATAAAAAAAAATAGCCTGCATTTAAATATTTAAGAATTTTTCTTAAGAGAAGTAAAAGAAAAGGCTCATCTTCTTGTTCCTTCCAAAGCAGGCAACACTGGGATGGATGAATCACACAGAGGGAAACTGAAGGAGGAATCCTCTTTGTGAAGGACAAATTTGTTGGGCAGATGTTTGACATTGAACAGTGGTTTCCCTCTCCTGTGGACAGGACAGTGCAGAATTGCAGCAGCTCGTTAATAAATGAGATAATGAGTGGAGAGAAAGCAGCCACTCCCTTAGTCCAGTTTGAAGAAACTATCAGGGTCTGCAGAAATTTGTTCCCTACAGACTACTGCAGGACCTGAATTATCCCTGACTGTCCCCCGTGGGGTCTGCCCCTCCATCACAGCCATGATTTGCAGCACATCCCAAAACACCTGTGCCTGAGGCAGGACAAAGTGGATGACACCCAGGTATTTATGGCAAGTACTGGGGACTCCACAGCCCACTCCCCAACATTAAGGGAACCACAAGGAGACTGGAAAGATCAGGCAAAGCCTCCAGAACTGGGTCTGCTGAGAAAATTTTACAGGACTGTCTGCTATGACAGAAAATTTTACAGGATGTAAATAGTGACATCAACTAATCTCCTAATAAAAATCTAATTTAGTTGTTTCTCCTGGAAGAGATGTGGAATCCTGCTCCCACCCAAACAGGAAATGCTTAGTTATTAAGCTGAATTAGCTAATTCTCCCTTGGTACTTACTTTGGTCTCATTCAATAATATCCCCAAACATCACCTTAACAGTTGAGCAACCAACCGAGAGAATGGCATTACTCTCATTACTCTTAGGTACTGCTTCAGCAAAATAAATCCTTTTTTTCCCCCCTAATTGGTAAAAAGGAACTTATCTTTATGGATAAGCATCATCCTGTCTAGACAACCATTATAAAGTCTGTGCTATACCACCAGTGCAGTTCATTACACACAGATGCACAAAAGGCTGGGTTTGACAGTATCCGAGATATTCCAGTACTTGGTTCACATCTCTGGGAGGTGAATGCCAAGTGAGCCTCAGGAGCAGTTTTGTGTTTGAAGCAGTGACTGTGAGCACAACTTCATCTCATCTCACCAGTGCCTCACAGGCACCTCAGATCCTGGAGCAAACAGCCCTTAAATACGGGCTCTGGATACACAGGAGCGTGCTCAGGGCTCCTCCCAGTCCCACCAGTATCACACTGCAGCAGGAACAGCAAGGGAAGCAATTAAATGCTTGTACTGATGACCAAGCCACAGGGATCCAAGGGGCTGGAGTTGGCAGGAGCTGACAAAATGCATATTATGTTATCTCAAATTTGGAGCCATCATCAGCTGACAAATAAAAATGCTTGTGAGGGATGTGCCAGGCCACTTGGAAAGCACAGCTCTGAACGATGCTTGGTGACCACAGCACACTCACCTGCAGCTGCTGATGCTGCAGTTCACAAGTGGACCCAAAACCACACACTGTGCATGTCAGCCACACCAAACAGCAGGAGGGGAAAAAGAAAAGCAAAAAAATAAAAATCCTTTGAATTACACTGATTCTCCCTATTTTGAGGGTAGAGGAAGAAGGGAATTTTGAAAATTAGTTACTGAGACATACATTCCCTGAGTTTATAGATTTTATTCCTGATGAGGAATAAAATTCTAGCCAAAATTATCACATTAAAAATTCATCTTGCCAGTTTTCCTTCTGTAACTCAGCTGCTCTTTGGGAGACAGCTATAACTGCAATAACCAGCCTGAGAAAAAACACTTACAAACATGGTACTATTAGCACAGATATCAGCTACTCTTTCTTAAAAACAGGAGTTTCTACTGCAAAGATTACCCCACAGAGAAGCTAAAAAAAATCTTTTCTCCTTCAAGACCTGAGGATGAAGAACCCAAAACTCTGTGACACCTCTTAATGCAGCCCCATCCTCCTCAAGAGCAATTTTATGTAGAAAAAGCCTTTGATGCAAGAGGAATTAAAAAGACAATATTAATGAGAAAAATTAGATACTATTTCATCTCATTGTCTCAAACAGTGCCATTAGCGGCGCTTAAAATAATGATAATTCAGGATTATTTTAATTATGTTTCACGCTTTTTCAGAGCACACTAATGAAGGACAGGGATAAAGGAGCAGCTCATTCTGGTGGGCACTGTCAGAACTGCCCAGCACCCCACGGGATGCTGAACCCAACCCTCACTATCAATTCCCTGTTGACACCTCTAACTCAAGGGCTGTCAACTTCTAGAACCCTGGCCAAATTCCAGCTGGATAATTAGATTGTGTCTAAAGTACTTATTTATTCCTGGAGTTTTAATTGGATAAACACATACATTTTCTTTTCTGGATAGCCATGAAAGTTGCTGAGCACTTTTCAGTACTTTCAGAGTTTATTCTACTGTTGGCTCATGTTGTTCCAGGTTAAACCTACTCAACCAACTTCTAATTCTGTGCTGGCAAACTGTCCACAGATTTATATCAACAGAAACAGTAAAACTAAAAAGAACAAAGGTCATCCTTCAAAATCAGTTCATAAAGCACTTAAAATTCACCTTTTCCCCCTCAAGGTTTATTAATAATTCTGAGTTCTGATGCTATCCCCAAACGTAACAGCAAATTAACTCTTAGTCTACCACTTGCAAATTTCTTGCAAAATCCCACTAAAATCTAACCCTCAGATTGATAAAAGACTGTCATATGCCAACTTTTTTTTCCCAAATTTCGCTTCCATGCTCTAGAACAATGTTTCTTTCCAGCCATCAGCCAAACACTGCTATTAACCATTGGTATTCCCATATGGACACAAGCTTGGAGAGGTGGCGTCAGGCACACCTCACATCTTGTGGGGTGTGAAGTTGAGAGGCACAGACAGGAGCCCAAGCTTCCACTTCACTGCTGCAGACTCTGAGCCATGAGTCAGAGTCCTCAGAAAACTTTCTGGACTATCTAAAGAACTTCAGTCCCCAACAGACTCCTGAATTAGATGCCTGTTTTGAGATGTGTCACTGTCTCATGTTTTCAACTGGATTAATTGGAAAAATATGTCTACAGCTGCTAGATCTCCTAAGGGGGCAAAACCTCATTCTCTGCCATTAATTTCTACAGGTCCACAATTTTTTCTGTAATCAGACAACTAAAACACTGGTTTCTACATAAATATTTTCATAACTTTGACAATTACTTTAAAACAGGAATAAAATGCTCAGTTTGACTGTGGCTTCTTTTCCTATTCATAACACATTAAGTATCTTAGGAAATCAAAAATTGATCCTTTGTGCAGCCAGCTTCATACTACTCATAATTAAAAAGCAGATTTGGACGATCAGACAGACAATTAATTGCCTTCACAGCACAGGGTACTCTGTTATAAATGTCTGCACCAAGAAAACTGAAGACACCGTTTCTACTGAGCATTACTAAACCCGTTAGAAATACAACAGAGCAGAGCATTTTTGCTGTCCCTCCCTACCCCCAAATACCCTGCTGAGAATATATTTAGCCTGCAATGGCTAAAATCCATAAATGTTGAATCATCATTGTATTCTGGGTGATCTTCTTTTAACCTGATCTGCCTAAACGAGGAGCAGTCCCACTGAAAAGTGTGTGTTAATGTAGCAGAGGCATCATCATGCACATCAGGTCCAGCAGACAAAAGGGCTCTGAGGCACATCATTCTACAGGAAATGAAGCGTCAGTGATGAACATCGGTTTCTCATTTTAAATATTAAAACAGGCCATGGGACTTTGCCCTTTCTAACTGGGACTGAAGAGACAATTTGAAAGGTTAATTAAATGACTGACACGTAAGGGCGACACAGTGCAGGATCTGCAGAGTAAGGTCTGCCCATGGAAATCCGTGGCTTTCACTCTGCAGGCAGCAGCAAGAGCAGGACCAAAAGTCACATCAACAACGTAAGGACACTTGGGAAAGTTGAGGCAAATCCACTAATGGAGTGCAGTCACCATGCAGGAGTTGCAGCACATTAAATCCCAGTGGGAAGGCTCCCATGGGAGAGCACAGGCATCCCCTGGGCTTTAGAGCTGCTTTTCTCCTGAGCGTCAACATCCACACACCATTTCATGTGCTTTAACTTGTGCTGCACACCCTCCACACACCATTTCATGTGCTTTAACTTGTGCTGCACACCCTCCACAGGAAAACTTTCCGGAACTTCGCAAAGCAAGCGAGGATGGCGGCTTTACAGCACACCTCTCACAAGTGCGGTTTTGTTTCCTCCCCAGCCGAGGTTGCCCTGCCAGTGAATTATTTGGTTCTGGAGGCATTGCTGGACAGGCAGCAGATGTGATGGAAAGCACTTCAGCCCCACCAGTTCTGTCCTGAGAGCTCTCTGCAGCCCAGGCTCCACAAGCATTAGCTGAAATAAAACACAGCAGAACTTCTGTGTTTTCCCTTGGATGCAGGACTGGTGAACAGCAGCTGAACTGAAGATACAAACTCTGCCTGGGCTTTTCTAAGATTTATCCCCATAAAATTCTGAAGGAACTTTACCCCTGCCTGCAAAGGCAGCAACACATCCCCTGTTCAGCCCTGACCCTGAACATCCCCCCTGAGCAGCACAGACAAGGCAGGTGCACCACAGGTCAGCACTCCCAATCACAATTCCTAAAAGTGAATTTTAGAACGAGTTTTGACATCCAGAACTCAAATTTACACAGAATTTATGTGCATGCCTATACAGAACTTCTCCCTTGATTATATTTCTGTATGTATTAGTGACTGATGAATAAACACCAGGAAGATTTAAAGGATTTCATACACTTCTACATCACTTACACAAGTGACAGCTACTTTAATAAGATTCAAGCTAGAATCTTCACAAAACTCTTCTCCCCTCCGCTCTTTTCTCTAAATTTTTCTCTTTTTTTTTTTTTTTTAAACAAGCTGGCCAAGAACTGAATTCCACACAAAAAAACTGAGATTTTTCATCCTAGTCATTCAGTAGGGAAAAGAAATCCATACGTTTATTTCAAGCTTGGATTCCTACTGCAACATCTTGAAATGCTCAATAATTCCATTAAAGCTTTGTAGGTGAGAAATATAATCTCTTATTCTGCTACTAAGCCTCCTCTGTTGTAACACAAGCCACAGGAGCAATTCCTTGAAACAGTAAACAGAAGAAAACACTCAAGGCATTAAAAATAATATTTTGAAAGAGCAGAAGAATTAAATGTTGGAAACAATCATAATTATGCTTTAAAGAGAGAGTTTGATTGTGTAACTTCAGTTACCTAGGGCATAACGATTACCAAATTCATAACTCTTTCCCATCTGAGAGAAAATGGAAAAGTCTTAATAATCTAAAAAATATTACAGTATCTTTCTCTATTTGGAGTGAATCAATGATATTTATAGCCCCAGAGGTATTGAATTTCTTTTGTATCAAAGAACACCAATAATAATGTACAAGTCCATTATGGAAGTGCGTATCAAGAAAGCGAGCACTGTCTAAGACTACAAAAAGGGAGGAAGTCAAAACAGCCTGTGATCCCAAGAAAACACATCAATCTTCTCCCACCAGATGAAACAATGAAATAATTTCGGGTGTTTGTAGCTCACTGTATAAAAATGAAGTGAAAAATGGAGACTGGTAACTAATAAAACATTCTACAGGATTTGACAGGAAAACTTCACAGCCAAAGTCCACCAAAAATTATCCTAAGCAAATCAGAGTTGCTTAAAAATATTTATATATATATATCTATAAAAGAAACAAAGACAGCAAAGAGTTTGCATTGATTCTGGAATCTAAAGTAATTACAAAGTACAAGCTTTCCCTAAAACCAGGATGAGAAAAGAGACTGGCAAAGAGACAAGTGCCTGGCCTGTTAACTCCACAGACCTTCAAAGGAACAATTTTTTTGCCAGCCAGAAGAGCAGCTTCACTCTGGATACTCCCTAGCTTTATTCTCCCACCTCTGAAGAGTGTCCTCAGGCATCATCCAGCAGTAACAGAGGGGACCAGTGGGAATCATTAAAGTAATTAGAACTGCTTGAATGTCAGCAGCAGATGATGCCATGGAGGACAACGCATCCCTGCCCTACTGTTAACAGGAGATGTTAATTTTGTGAAATCTTTTCTTTTGTGCTCTGCTTTCTACGTTAACTATATAAGGCAGAGCTCAAGAGAAAAGACCTAGAAAGATCTTGCCAAGCAAGATACCCAAATGGGCCTGGTTACCATGGCCTTGGCATCCAGGTGCTTGGAACTGCAAACTACTGAGCATCCTCTGTAGAAGGACTTTTCAATACTTAGTGAAGCAGTCACCAATTCAAACAATAGGAATTTAAGTATGCAAAAACTCAGATTTAGTTTGCTCCTTTTGAAAAATCATCACCTAACTCAAGTTCTATTTTCAAGGATAAAACAGCACCTCAGCTGAAGGCTATCACAGGCACAACCTGAAGATTTCCAGACAGTGCTAAAATCAACCTCAGCACATGGGCCTGACACTATCCTGGGGCAGCATATGCCACCGAGTCCACCACGGCTGCTACTGAGCTTGGAGTCAACCAAGTCAAGCACTTTCAAGTGTTTTAATAAAGGAGAAATTTCATATTTAGATGAGTAAAAGACACGTGGACACAGGTAAGCAAAAAGTGTTGCTTGTGTTGCCAATAAAAATTTTAAAAATCATTCCCAGTGTGCTCTAGATAGCCAAGGAGACGGTGTTCTTGCCCCCAAAATTTTCTGAGTGAAAGCATAAAGCAGGCCTATGGAATAGAAGTGAACATATCAAGTCAGTACTTTGTGAACTATAAGCAGTATCACTGACATAGAATAGTAACTGACTATTGTGCAATTGTGAGAAGTCATTTCACTTAAAAGAAAAAAAGATCCCAGATGTCAGAAAGGGCTAACACTTAAATCTATATGCAATCTGAATTCATTTTGTTTCTCTTTATACTTTGCTATTCTTAGACGGATAACAGCTTCATGAGACCTGATTTATTGTCCATATGTATCAAAATAGGAATGTGCTTCTATGTTTCAAAGCATTAAATGAGATTTACTCCACAGTAACTTCATTCTGCCTTACCCAAGCAGGATTTGCCATGCCCGGCACTTCTGCCACAATAGAAAATCTCCTCCAAGAAATGCCGAGCTTAGTAAAAAAGTTACTATTACCAGTGTCTTGATACTTAATATTGACAGCCCAGGCCAGGCAACAGAACTGGTCTATGACCAGAACTGTCTGGAGGGAAGAATGGATTAGAAGAGTGGAAACAGCAAAAGACAGCTGAGAAGAAGTGAGTGCTGTGCTCAGCACACCTGAGGCCCCTGAGCATTGCGGGCTGCACCCCTGGTGCACCTGGCCAGGGCTGCTCCCTGCAGTGCAGGGCAGGAGGGGCTGGTTCTGGGGCCAAGGGCTGCAGTCTGGAGCTGTGCTGAACGCACAGCTGCTCACACAGCAATGCTCAGTCAGGGCTCAGCAGCACCCACAGCACCCAGGCCTCTGCTCCTCACCCCACAGCTGGGACAGCTGAGCCAGGGGTATCTCACATCCCTCGTGCTCAGCACACAGAGCTGGGGAAGGAGGAGAGGAGGGCAGGGTCACAATTAGGGCATCTGCCTTCCCCATTAATCATCACACGAGATGGAGCCTCGCTTTCCTAAGGATGCCTGAGCACCTGCCTGTGGGAAGGGCTTAATGAATTGCTTCCTTTCCCTATTAAACTAAACCCACAAGTTTTCTTCTCCTTTCTCTCCCCCATACCACTGCAGGGAATGTGGTAAATCATGACAGGCACAAACTGAAACTCAGGAAACTCCATTTAAACACAAGAAACCACGTGATTTCCACAGGTAACTTCCAGCCTCAACAGCTTCATGGTTCTATATCTCAAACACATTTGTTGTTCACATATATGAGCATTACCAGCACAATATTTAATAACTGTATCCTTAGCTACATATAGATTTTGAATCCAATTTCAGAGAATGACAAAACATCCTAGATTTTAATAGGTCGTCTCAGTGACAGTCAGGTCAATACAATCCCTGATTCATTACTCACACTGCTTCCTTCTGTTCTCACAAAATAATTTGTGCCAAGAGAACATGTGTTATATACAATTTTAACTCTTCTCTCTGTGTGTGTATATATATCTATATTAAGTTATTTCACAACATTTCTGTGAAAGAAAAAATATATTTCCCACATTAGAAAAATCAGGGGAAATTTGAGGACAGTTTGTAATGTGATTTTCCCAAAGTTATATGTAGTTGGGCAATAACTGACACCACATTCATGGAAAAACTAAAATGGCAACAATAGCAAATGCTCTACACAGCACACACCTCTGAAGCACTTTATTAGCTCTGGCAACTCTTTCAACAATTTACAGTTGAAGGCAAAATTCCGATTCTTATTCTGGACATGTACAGTCCAGACCCTCTGTCTGTATTTTATGTCAGGTGTTGTTCTGTACCTGTTTGCTTCTTGTTTGACTGCTCCATGAAATTCTGCAACACTAAATGATATGGAAATAGCTACAAAATTATGCAGCTGGAAGTAGAAACAAGATGTGTCCATCACTTCAAAGATGAGCAGTCATGAAGAGATGTTCAGATTTCTTCCTTTTTAGATATGGGATGGACCAGTACCTTCTACAACACACCACAACAGCTGAACATTTTCATCCTGGTCTGCTTATGATGAAAGTTTCCTTTTCTCCAAACCCCAGCTCTGAGAGTTGCATGTTTCACAGGATCCAGTAACATTTGACTTCACCCAACTATTTTCCTATTAATGTTATTTTAAAGAGTTTATATAAAAATAAGTGGACTATCCAATATGTGCTTAATAATGGCTCAGGCAGCCTCTGACAATGGGGTTATCACATCCATTGGGCAAATTTCATGGGAATCCATAACATTCCCCTGAACTGCCACCAAGGAATAGGTTGCAAGGGAATGAGGTCTTCCAGAGGAGTGTATTATAAAGGCAGCTTTTATGATACACATTAATGGAGGTCAGAGGCAAGGCTACTGTTCTCATTTATGAAGGGAAAACACTAGATCATAATGATGGCACGAGAATAATAAAGTCATTTCCCAGCTTCAGGAAAGATTAGCACATTTTGCCCAGTTAAGTCCTTTTCACTACAAAAGGACTGCCTGGAGGTGCCTTCAAGTATAGATTTGCAGACAGTCAGAACTAGGTGTGTGTATCACATCAATTACAGCAGGTGACTCTGCCTAAAAGTTATTAGGAATAAATACCCCTTCCAGAGCAGAAAATCAGTTCAATGCTCATGGCACTACTTGATTGAGAAGATGTGGCTCCTGAGACCAGAGCTCCAAAAGTGGACCAGAGCCTAAATTACAGTAAGTCCTAATTCCTGGCTTATATTAGGAAATTTTATATGGTACTAAAATGTACAGTGACAGTTTAAGTTTCTTTTTGAGCTTGTAGATACAAGCAGTGACCTGTGCCTCTGAGGTTATGTTAACCACTGCTAAGTGCATACTTGCTACTCATATAACTCCTCTCTAAATTACTTAAGATAAAAGAAGCTGAGAAAGAGCCATGTAGAATCAAACATGATTGCTTCCGATTAAACAGCTGTCAGTTCCACCAGATCTCACCAACCTTGGATCAAAGGCAGTCACACTTGGACACTTTTCCTTTAATAACTTCATTCACACCTGGGAAGTGCTGGGAGTCTTTAGCTGAGTTCTGATGCTATCTCAGCACTTGAATGAGCCCTGCACATTGTGCTGCTCTGTACCTTCACTCAGTTCTGAAAGAAACCTCCTGTTGGGTATCTCAGAGGAGAACATCTTACAGTGGGTGGCAAGCCCAAGGTTGGTGCTCTTTTAAGTCTGGGGGGAAAAAATGCAGATGCGTACAATACTTAAAAGACTTCTATAAAAATTGAGCATGAATTGCCCACAGGCCTATTCCCAGTGCTACCCCAGCTGAGAAATCCCACTGAAAACTGGCCACAAGAGCCATTGGGAGAATCAGGTCTTAAAACTGAGACCAAGTCGACCAGCTACTGCAGCAGATCCAAGCTGTGTTAAATGTAAGGTTAAAGCACAATGGTGGAAGTAACCAGGTCACAGCTGTGACCTCAACCTAGAGCAGTGCAGCTCCCAATGAGCAGCTGCTAACTCTTCTTGAAGAAACAGCAGAATTATTGCCCTAATGCAGAAGGGTCCTCAGACCAGCAGAGGTACCAGCCAGCACTCAGGTCTCAGCTCCATCAGATAAGCAGACAGGAGCATCCTAGTGTATGCCATACATATACATTATTAACTCTTATCTAAAGGTATAAAAATTTGGAGGCCAGCATGCTGCGTTTCCCCATTTAAACAGGGCAGAAAAAAGTCTGTCCCATGAATGTTTTTCTTGGGCATTCACTTCCATGCCTCACAAGAGAACGCCCATTCTGCTCCTTCAGCAAACACCCTACCAGTGTTCTACATCTATGATCAAAGTTTCTCTTGGTGTTCAGTGGGGATTTGGAAGCACAACCTTTAGGAGTGTTAAAATAAAAAAAATTAAACCACTGAACCCAAGCCCCTTGTGTTTTGAAGACCTACAGTAACTCCAAAGACTTGCCTAATACATGCACCAAATTTTACATCTCAAGGCTTTAGCTTATTAAGTAGGGAAAAATGTAAAAATGCATGACCTGGATGAAAGCACCATTCTTTTCTGCTGTGTTCCCAAGTTTTTTAAGTTGGGGACTTTGTTCTTAGCTAAACTACTTTGGTAGCAACTCTATCTCCACTGGGTGAAAATCTGTGTCATGGAACAACCAACCTAATTTGGATCCACTGTCCAGTTCAGCTCTAGAGAGAACCCTGATTAAACTCAGAGTTATTCTGCACTTCTTTTGAGGCATTCAAATTAGCTATTAGATCCTTAGCAAAGATCTTGCAGCTCAGTGCCAACTCAGACTAGCAGATGTATCAAGGACTATAATTTCTAGCATTACACAAACCAATTAACCTTTGCCAGCGGTACGCACTGTAGAGAACTAAATATAATAAAACATTTTAAGAGTATTGTTTAATTCATACTCAGAGCAGTTTCTCAGAGGTAGTTATGAACTGATATGCACTGAATCACAGCATGTTACTATGTTGTTCAGTGTTGCTCTATAAGGTTCAAATTAGACTCCCTCAGCTCTAAAAAACCATACCCAAACCCTGGCAGCTTTTTCACCTAGGTTAGCTAATTCTTCTGCAGATAAAGCCAACAAATAAGCACAGAAGGTAGATGGAATTAAAAAAAAAATTAATCTACATCTTATAGAATTGCTCACTTCTACCCTGAGCACATGTATACATTTATATATATTAAAAACTTTACCTTTTAGGGTTAACAAAGAATGTGTACCTTTACTGAGAAACTGGAAAGAATAGTGGGTAGAAAAGATATTTAACAAATGCCATTCTCAGCTTCTGAGTTTGTATGCAAAGATGTGCATGCAAGACACTCATGGGATTCTCTGTGAAAGAAAGACACCTGGCAATGGCAGATAAAATGCTGTACAGGTATGAGAACATTGTGTCAACAAAAAATATGCAACATACTTAATAGACAAAAGATAAAAACTATCAACCTTTAAAGTTTTCTTTCTCTAATCATATCTTTAGGAAACACTGAAATATATCTGTTCACAGAGGAGGTTCACACCTCCCCAGGACCAGGAGGCACCCATTTGGTACAAGGGAAGGCACACCTGCCCCTAAGTTACACTGCTTGCAAAGGCAGACTGGAGCCTGATGAACCAAGTGGGTATTTGAGGCCAAAGTTCATCTGAAACAACCTGAAGCATGCAGGCTCTCAAAGCAGTGTCAGCACACAACCTAGAGCAGATTTGCCAGAAGGAGACTACTCCATTTCCTCCCTTTAACAAGTAAATGGGTTAAATCACCACCATATTTTTGTGTCTTACTAAAGGTCTATTTAGGATATCACCATTCCTTACCAAAGAAAGGTTTTCACCCTGCCTCATTTCTGAGTGAAAAACCAAAAGCACTCCATATGAACTCCATGTTGAATTGCAGGAAGCTGATCTGAATTTTAAGATTCAATATAAATTATCTCACAGCAGAGCTACACTGAGCACTATCATCAATAATACGGGCACAGAACATCATGTGGAGAAGTATCCAGCACATAAATGGCACTTTTGGATGTGTATGTTTTCCTAAATCAGCCTTGTTTTAATTGTCAGAGGGATTATCTTGCTGTAACAGTCTGTTCTGTTTGTTTTCTTCATGCTTATCAGCTATGAAGTCAAACTCCAATAATCAAGTCTATTTAGGTTCCCAGCCGCTCTTCAAAACATAAACTCAAAAAAACCAAACCAACCAGGGGGGAAAAAGAGATAAAAAAAGCTTCCAGCTGACCATTCAGGAATATCTAATCTAACAGGAAAAGGTGAATCCTATGTGACATGCATTTCGTGGTCGGGTTGATGGGAAGCCTGAGGGTGTGAAAAAGGCAGACCAAAATCCTTAACAAACCTATAAAGTGAAAAAAGCAACGTCTGCCTACAGAGGATCTAATACAGAATGACACATCCTAACTAGTGTTTATCTATATTGCCAAAACCACTGCCCTCTGAAATTTCTAAGTACATTTCAGTTTTAGTCTCTTAATCAGTTCAGCATTCTGCTCCTGTCAAAATAGATTGTCAAAAGGCATTACCAGGACTTAAAAACTTTAAGTTCAGAGGAATGCTACAGGAACTTAAGCAACATCTATGAACTATGGCACTTCTCATCTTAATTTTAAAACAGTTTTCACTTTCATGGTATGAGGCACTATGTTCTGTGCCCTCAAAATTTACACCACCTCCCAGGACTGAAATAAGAAAGCATGTTGAATAATTCCTCTCTTATCACTTACTACTGAAGTGTAAAGTAAATCTGCTGCTGTTCAATAAAATTCCTCCTTGAAATCACAAGTCTCTCAGTTACTCTTTCTGTCTCAGTGGCATTGAGTATTCCAGGTCACTGCACAGGTTAAGTGAACAACCTCATAAATGCAGAAATAACACAAACTGAGATTGTTCCAATATCCCCACAGTAGCAATCGGGGGAAAAAAAAAATCAGATCTACCATCTCCTTCCAGATATGCACCCCACGCCTTTTATTTATTTAAGAGTTTTATTCTTACGGCCTCCTAAATGCAACTGGCTCTGCCTCGAGCGTTCATTTCGTAGGCAGCTGCTCTGATCTGCAGCATCCTCACTCTCAGAGCATTCCTGTCAGCAAGGGCCTTCTCCAGGGCCACTCTCATTTCATCAGAGCTTGGCTAAAACTCTGAGTTCTGACACTCAGCATTCTGATACTTGGGGTTGTTCTCCCCCTCCTTCCGTACTTTTTTCCCCCTCGTTACTCTAAGTAGCTCATTAACCCCACATAACTGCCAATTAAGAGAATTTCTCCTCGAGAAGGAACATTCTCTCTATGAAACTCACTTAATTACAGAAAAATGCATAGCTTAAATATAACAACCTCCTCTCCTGTTAATTCAGCTGTGGTGAATTTTGCATACTGTATTGTATCCTCTGGTTATGATGTAGGGGAATGCTAAAAAATACTCCTTTTCCTTTTTTTTTTCTTCTTTTAAAAAGAGTTACATAGAAGTTCCTGCAGGTTGGGCAAATCCTGAAGGTTTCACTCCTTTAGGGATTACTGCCAGAGATCAGAAAGCACAACTTTGGGAACTGCCAGAGGTGTGTATTCTAAGACAATCCACAGATGCCTGTACTTGCTGAATGCTCACAAATACTTTGTGTTTTTTTCCTAGACATATTCCTATAGAAAGAAACATGCCCGTGAGCCTAGGGAATGTGTCCAGGCTGACACAAAATGCATGTGAGCAGGTACAGGACCTAAGCCAAGCTCGCTCCCAGGAGGGGGCAAATACTTTGGTATCCTGTTCTCAAACTCCTGAAGAGGCACAGTCCCTTTAAAGTTTAAAGATACTTTCCCTGTTGATCAGCAGATCTTCAAGCAGCAGAGAGGCAGAAAAATAAAGATTCACTTCTCAGACAGATTGCAAAAACATTATTACTATTTTTGAGACAATTTCACCTACTTGGCATAATTTGACCAGATGCAATGGCAGAAAGGTATGGGGTTTAAAAAAAGCAAAGCTAGTTTGGGTGTAAGAGCATGTTTCCAATACTAAAGAGCCACTGACTTCTTGAGAGTTTGCTTTCTGAACCTGATTCTCAGCTGGTATAAACTGATAATGTTGCTCTGATGTGGCTCTTTTTATGTCTGCTCTGCTCTCTGCAGCGTTCTCAGCACAAGGCAATCGTGGGTTTGCTGCACCAGCAGTGAGCACCCAACTGATGATGGGAGATAAGCAGAGTAATTAAAACTCATGTTTAGAGTTATGAACTCTGGAAAGAAATGCATGCAGATCAACAGTTAGCAAAATACAGCCTCTAATTAATATCAAAAAATTGTTATGCCATTTGAATGGATTTATTCACAGGAAGCAGTGCTCATTCCTGTACCTTTCCCTGTACGTAGGAATACAAGGGACAACCAGTAGAAATTATAAACAGGATTAGGTATAATAACCCTCCTGTTAATTCTACATGGGAAAAGCACATCCACCTATTGTGCTGGCTCTTCTTTTCCACAAAGCTTCCAGTATCCATCCACCTGCACAGGTTTCCAGGGGAGTGATTCTCCCTCCTCCTCACAGCTGCCATGCCGGCCAGCAGGTAAGGAAAATTCAAAGTGCAGCTTGGTCAGCACGACCTCACCTGGAGACGGGGCAAATGAGCTGCACACAGCTGCCCAGCGTGCTCCCTGCCAGCCAGAGCCCCAGCAGCTCCGAGCTGCAGTTCCTCCGAGCAGTGCAGCACACAAATCACCAGGTGGCCCTGTTATGTAGCTGTCATTTCCACAGACATCCCAGCCCCGCTTTCATGCAGCACCGCGTGATTGTCTGAGCCAAAATGTTCCCCGTGGAGACAGCTGCCCATGCCCATGTCCCTCCTTGGGGACAAAAGAAACGATCTGGAGATGCTGTTAACCTCTGGAAAGATGCGAGAAAGGCTCAGCTGAGGACAGAAAAGTGAACGCTGGCAATGAAGAATTGTTTAGTGTGGGATTCGTCGTCGTTAACGCATATAAACGCTGTCTTTGGGAAATTCATTTAGGGATTTTTCCCCTTCAGAGCCAGAAGTGGGATAACTGAGATGGGAACTGACTCTGCACGCATTTTGAAGGAGGGTATCCTGCATGAAAATAAAATAATTTGTCATACAATTATCTACCCAGTCATTTACTGGCAATTGAAGCAATTTTATTCATATTTTTGGTACTCAAATTTTAGCTCAATATATGTGCATGTAAACAATTCTCACTGTGTATTACAAGCTTTACTTTAAGCTTGGAGCTTCTACAAAATTATAGATGCACATTAAAAACAAGTTCCTATTCTTACATCCCAATTAAAAAGGAACATATCTTCAAGTGCATTATCTCTCTCCTGCGAACCCAGCCACTAAAATGTGCAGCAAAAGCAGTTGGATTTACAGCCTTGGACTACCTGGGGTCAGCAGTAGTAGAAGTAGCTGCCACAGTTATTGTCACGAAATCTTGAAAGGACAAGGATTATGCACAGTTAAATACTTCTTCCTTCGGGCTGTAAAACAGCAACAAAAGAAAAACCCATCCCTGGCTAGTTCCAGGTTTGCTCCATCCAAGTCACTTGGCACACACGGCTGAGGTGAGCCCATTTCTCCAAGATCAGGAGGCACCGATGGAACACAGGGGCCACTCTAACTAAAAAGGAAACCTCCAAGGACCAGAGATTAAACTCAATTTGCCTCAGGTCAACTGGTCTTCTGTAGTCCCCAGCGACCATTTGTGTACATCACAAAGCCTTTGCACAAGTCAGCAGAACTGGCAGCCAGAGCAGACACCAGTGCTGGAATTCCAGAGGGGTTTCCATGCAGAAGTGAGATCTTTTAGCTCAGTTAGATTAAGGAAGCTTCTGCCTCATTCGCATGAGCCTGTGTGAACCTGAAGCACGACATGGGCAGCCAGGAATTGCACCAACATGTCACAAGAAAATAGCAAAACATGAATTCATCACTCCACCCTCTTTTATGTCAAAGGGTCCTTATCAGAGGAAAACACAAGATGTATTTCAGTGAAAGCTCAGGTCCCTAAGTGGATAATCTCCAATTCTTGGATTACCTCCCAAATCAGAACTTGCCCTCTGTGTAAGATATAAATCACTAATATTCTCTATGTTACAGTGACATTTTAATTGCATTGCATATTTTAATATACTAAACTTGGGGTTTACCTAAGTTGACTGTATTTCTTGATTTCTTTGTGGTAGTTAACCATTTATTATAAATTGACATGGTTATTTCTCAAAGTTTCATTTGCATATCTTCATTTCCTTGCTTAATACAGACTCAGAATTTGAAGAACACTTGCAGATATACACACATTTCCACATACAGAAGACAGAACCTTAACATCCTATGCAGATATCAGTGTACCACCACAAGAAGCAGCATTCCAGCAGCAAAACAAAACCAAAACACGTGTCAGAACATCATATTAAAATCTGTACCAGCACTGTCCAGAGAAGATTCAACACTTGCAGTTTTATTTGTATTAGACAATTCAGAACATGCATTATGACAGAAGTCTTCCCATTTTTATGCAAGTGTTTCCACCAGAAAAAAAAAATAGAAATGCATATATATGCAAGAAGGGGATGTCAATTCTGATACACATGCTTTGTAAGAACATAAAGTGGAAATGCACTCTTTGCTTGCTCTGCCCTGTAACACCTGTTAATGCTCCCATCTCAGCAGTTACAAAAATCAAACCCAGAGAAATAACCAATGATTTCCAAACCTTCACTTGAATAAAAAATAGGGTTTCTTTACCATTTCACTGTACTTTCTTTGGGTTTTTTTTTGCTTGAACAACACAAAATGAATAATGATCCTACCAATGAAGAGCCCTTGTAATATCTGACTTCTACAGTTCATTAAGCACCTCACGTTTCTGTTGGCAGAAGATGCTCAAAGCCAGACATTCTCCCTCTAAGAGCACTGTTCCTTAAATCTTTTGTATTTTTATGAAAAGATACGAAAAGAAATCAGAATCTACTTGGAAGTCATGATGATGATAAGCACCAATACCCACACAAATTAAGTCAACCCCTTGCTGTCCATGCTGAGTAAGGGCTGGAGCTTCCAGCAGGGATTTGCTCACAGTTTTTGCCAGCCACCTATGCTGCACCCTTATTCCAGACATTTAGCTAAAAATGTTTCACCACTGGCTGTACTCCAAACATGGCTTTTTTTCTGGCTCACTTTGACTTTACACCCACCAACCACCCAATATTCACATTTAAGAGAAAGAATCTTTAGATGTGTTTGTATTTTGCTCTCTCTGTCATCCCAGGAAAACTATCTCAGTCCACATGAAGTTGTCTGTTCATTCTCTCCTATATTTGTTTGCATGAGCTCAAAAGATGCTGGTGCCACTTGTGCTGCTGCCTGGAGACCCCGATGGGCCCTGCTGTGGACAACAAAGTCAGTCTGAATTGGGAACTTCCCAATCCCCAAATCCTTCTCTATCAACAGAGGCTCCAGCTTGACCACAGGAGCTGACTCGGAGGTGTGACAAGGTTGGGTGCTCCATCTGGATGAAGAACTGGGGTTATTTTTAGGATTACAAGCATGACTCCTCTTGCACACAGTCCTTACTGCCCGCCTCTCATGTTCAAAACACAATTCCTTAAAGATCTACAGAGGAAGCACAAGGGAATGTTGTGCATAAAAATAAGCAAAAAAAAAAGGTCTGGAATTCAGGTTTAGCAAATACAAATCACACTGACCGGTCTGGGAAAACAAAGCCTAGGCCAAGCAATTGAAAAGGAACCAGTGTGGGACACAGTTGTTACATCAAGAGCTGCTCATGCTCTCCAACTCAGTTAATGCAGTGGGGAAAAGAAAGGAGGCAGAAAACAATCCCTGTCATAGTCCTGGATATTGAGGCTAAAGTGGAAACTTGTAACAGAGGATATTGAAAGCTTTAATTATTTCCTTTTCCTTCAGTCTGATGGCATCTCTGTAGCCATCAAGCACGACCTGTGTTAAAGCCACGCTTCCCTCCTGTCAGCACACACCTGCTCCATGCCAAGCCTCCCGAGGAGCCCGGGGCTGGGGACATTCCCTGCTGGAAAATGTGAGCACTGCAGGAGAGCAAGCCACCATCACACAGCTCCCAGCACAGCTCTGCCAGGCCTCTTAATCAGTGTTAGTGACAGCCACCCCACCTGTCACATCCACAGCAAAAGCAAATTACCAGGGATCTGAAGGGTTCTGTTTGAACTCAGTGATTCCCAGGAAAAGCCATCATCTCCTCTCCCATGCACTTAAGTAAACTGAAAGGAGTCTGAAGGTTTGTGTTTCCTCATGATTTTATCACATGAATTATGGGGCAGGAAAGCCATTTCAGATGCTCCAATGTTCTTATATAAAACTATTCCCATACAACAATATTTTCCTCCTCTGACTTGTTTGTTGTTGGGCTTATTATTTTCATTTTCATTTTGTAGCTCATTCTCAGGACACACATAGTCTCTTTGAATAACAACTTTAAAAATGAAAGTCTGCTGGTCGCAGAAGCAATCACAGCACATTTCATTAAAATGGATCTTTTTAACAATATCTGTGATTAAATCAATTTGGTTTGCCCTTTTTAAAATACTCTGGAACTCTCAGAAAACATACTGCACTCATTTATTTCCAAACTAACATAGTAAATACAAATGACAATAAAATGACATTATATATTTTGGGAGATTAGACATGAAAAAAGCACATGTAATTAACTGTACCTGGCTGGACAGTAAATGGCAAATAGCTCCAGCCTGCCTTTGTGTATAGAACTCTTGATTTTCTGTTTTGTGTAATATCTCATAAGAAATAAAAAAATATTCAAGAAAATCAACATTCCTGCTGCACCAGACCTCAGGATTACCTACTGAAATATCTCCTAGGGAAACAATGAAAAGAGTATCTATTTAATCTACTCAGAAAAAGGCAAAATATTTTGAATCATGGCTAACTATCAACAGGTAGGTTTTTAAATCTTAAAAGTAAACTGCAGCTCAGAAACCAGAATTAAACAGATGTTAAGCCAAAACAACAGTACCTGATTTTTTTTCTGAAGAATGCTTTGATCATAGTAATACAGGAGAGTAGCAGAGAAGTAATAAACTCATCTGTGACAGAACTGATTCACAAGGAGGAATGACTGACACGTGACCAGCTGCTCTGAGCAGTGCTCCTCAGCCTGGTGGGAGTGGGATCAGGCAGGACGACACCTCCATAACACAGCCAAAAAAATCCTGTCACCTCAGCTGCCATGAGGCAACACTCCAAATCTTTGCTATAAATCAGATGAATTTGAGTCTTCAGATATTTTTATTTTAATAACTTCACCAGCAGTGTCTTCTTTTGAAATTAATACATCTGCCTTGGTGGTTTTTAGTTTTCCTTGTAAAACAATTACAGCTAATAGGGAAGCACTGTCATGTATCCTGACTAAGGGTAATGTATATGTGACAGCTGTGTGATCATCAGTTGGAAAATATTTCCACAAGACAAAAGGAATAATTAAAACGAGCTTGCAGTCCTGGCTTTGGATTTAAATGTTTTAATGTTTTAATTTGAAAGAACAATGGCTCCTTGAAGCTCCTTCCCAACCAGCCCTGACAGGCTGTCATCCCTTAACCAGCCCTAAGTTACACTTGTGCAAGTCTGAGCACCAAAGTGCAGATCACACCTGATGATCCTCAAAGCAGCCCCACTGTTTCCAGGAGAGCACTGGAGATGAACCCAGCTTTGCAACCTTCTGAGGCATTTATTCCACTAACAAAGCATACTTGGAAATTAAGCCAGTGAGAGAAACACAGTGAGACTGGTTTTTATTTTGGTCTTGTCTCACGTGCAGTTCTTTCTGGTACTGCACAGCATGGCCCCGAGCACACTGCATGTGAGGGGACTGGCACAGACTGTTCCACTGCTGATGGGCTCCAATTTCCATCAAACAACCATCCCAGAACTCACACAGACTCCCAGGCAATGGGCATGGCACAGGGATGTACCTGTATTCACTTCTGAGTCAGGTGACATTAATGGCAAAGCACTGGCAGCTACTGCCTGGCATTGGCATTGGAACACAGGGCTCCACTCAAGCAGCATCCAAAGCTTCTAAAAGTTTGATTTTTCCATAAAAAGTCTTCCATAAGACTTCTTCTTATGGAAGATTCTACTTGAAAACAATTTGATTTATCTAGGTTCACAAATATTTTCAAGAGAAGGACTTGCTTTTTCCCAGGACAAGGTGTAAATGAACTGCTTTGCTACTGAACTGTTTCCTGCACATTACAGAATTCCTCTCCTATCAACTCTCCTCCCTCTGAAGAGGATCATCCTCCCAGTGATGCTGGTGGCTCCAAAGCCACACAGGCAGGGATATGTTTCAGATTAAGGGATTCTGCATTTTTCCCTCTCTTTTGAGACAGACATAGAATGAAACTGAACTAAAAATGGAAATTATTTGCATAAAAAGAGTAACTCCAAGTGCCCATCAAAAAATACAAATGTGTGCATGTCCAAAACATTTTCAACCAAGGGCAATGCAGATGCCAACAGCACAGGATGAGTCTCCACAACCCCACGAGCCAGACTGAACAAATAACATAGAAGACACATAAAATGATTACATTTCAGTGACATTAGTGTCCCAGCAAGAGTTGCAATTCCAATTGTTTTTGCTTCCTCTGCTTTTCCACTTGCATCCTCTCATGAGACAGCAAAAGGAAACAGAACAACATGGGGTTTTAATACAGCATATGTTTCTGGGGAAGAGGTCAATGACCCAAAGAAAGATTGAACCTCGTCAGTCAGCGAAGCAATGTGTGACCTGGCTGAAACAAAACATAACATCCTACAACTGCTGAACTGTCTTTAACCACACAGATAAAAGGGATTCTTTTCTAATCTTAGAATACATAACTCCTAAAAGAAGACATTGCTGTAAATATTTCCTTTAAATAAATACTTTGATTTGACCGACTTACTGGTGGCTAAAAGGAAAAAAAAAATCACAGGAAAGTAAGAAGAAATAACCAGACAAAGTTATTTTGCTGTGATTTGGGATTTTGCCTTCATTTAGATGCTTTAATTTTTCTAGTGCCTGAATTATTTATTCTTCTTTACTTCAGGGCACGCACATCATGTTTCAAAACCAGTAAGAACAGTATTCTCTTTTCTGTTTCCTACTCAAAGGAATGATAACCTTGGACAGCCTGAGGGACAGGGCTAAAGAGCTGGGAGCCACGTGCAAGAGGAGATGGCACCCAAAACCAGGAGCACACTCCCTGGGTTCTTTTTATTTTCGGGGGGGTTTTATCTGCATCCTCAAGGTTTCTTTCTAAGGATCTGGGCTGTCCTGTGGGATTTTGGAAGGGGCCTCAGTCACTGCCATGGTATGAGCACTGAGCCCTTGCTGTGCTCCCCAACAACAAAAAATCCCTTTGGAAAATTCCCTAGGGCCCAGCCCAGAAGGACCATTCCCTTCACCAGCCCCAGACTTCACCCAGCAGTTCCACAGAAGCCAATTTCTCTGGTTTTCCATATCAGTTCTCAGGCCAGGGTTTGCTGTGGGTGCTGCAGAGGAGAGCTGGCTCCAATAAACATTCCCCACACAGTATTGAAGAACACATTCCCAGATCTGCAGTGAATTTGCACTGAGGGTGATAAACCATAATCACAAGCCAGCATCAATGGAAAGCCAAGTTTCTCTTACTCCAAGTGTGCCACTCTGCAACTTTTCAAGGGCTCAGTAAAATATAAAGCTCTCCCAAAGAGTGCTCTACACACGTAATGTTTTCCTTTTGCTGTAAAATACATCTGTTTGATTTATAATGTACTTTCAAGGAGAACAAAGCCCAGTCTATAAAAATAAAATTTAGGAGAAAGCACAAGTATTGTAAAGGAAACTCCATAGCATTAGTGACAGGGATACATATTCTCATAATTTCTGATGGATAGGCTGTGTTCTACAGTTTTTTTACTTCACATAAATAGGAAATAAAGGACAAAAAAATGCAACTATAAATGTAAAAGATAATCAGTACTTCTGCTGTAATCCACAATTTAAACAAAGCTTGGTATTTAATAAGCTGAAAGCTGCTAAAGTGAATTTTTTAAGTGTTACAGAATAGGACGTGAACCTTAAATTTGCATTTGAAGAAACCATGTTGTTTGCTCTTCTGGAAACTGAAATTTTTAAATAATTTACCACGTTTTCACAGGACTGTAATCAAGACTTGAGCATCTCCAGAACAGCATTGCTGTTGTTTTGCTTCTTTTAACATGAACTTCTATTTCACTAAATCTTTATTTAAAAACTGTTTTATCCAGCTAAAGTGCAAGAAGCTTCTCACAGATGGATATGGAGAAAATGCTTTTGATTCTCGTTATTCTATCAAAGCCATGTGTATGTTTGTGCAAAGGAACAAAATTCATCTCTGCCTTGGGAAGAGATACATGTTGATATTATTCAAGCCTACACTGTAACTGCATTTGTTCTCATGATAACACAAAATAAATCTGTTACTGTGTTGAGCACATCAGTACCCCAGAAAGGGCTTTTATGGTAAAACAACCCAGAGCAATGCCAAAGAGAGTCTGCAGATAAAGTATCTCTGCTACTCATTTCCTAAGGAAAATTTGTTCAACTTTACAACTGTGGTGTAAAGGACTTGTAAAATAATTACAAGCGAGAGACAGTCATGGTTTATGGCTCAAACCCATGAAGTCTTGTCCTCTGAAATACAAGGTATAAATTTCACATTGAACACTTTTTGTAGGAATTTTCAGCTGTGTATTCCAAGATGAGAAGGGCCTGGACCCTCAGAGATCTTGGTATATACAGCCCTGACTGAGAGTGCTTTTAATTTATGTTGCAGATCCCAGAAGATGAATGAGAACTCTGGAAAAGCTCTAATTCCAGTTACTCCTGACACCCTCCACAGGCTGCACAGCCTCTGCTGCCCATGGCAAGTCCCACTGCTACAGGAATTCTTTACTTTCAACAAGTTACAAGCCAAGGGTGCATCAATCCAGCTGCCCTGCCAGACAGGTCAGATAAAAACACAACAGCAATACTTGCACTTATGGGAGCAACAGCTTTGCTAAACGAATGTAATCACAAAACACCACCAAAATTGGAAGCCTTTGAGTCTCTAAGGTAACAGGGAAAGCTGGTTCATCTGCACCCTCTAACAGGAGAGAGAAATTAATGGAATGCCCCAATGGAAGGAGGATTCCTCTACTGAATGAATTCCACTCAGTGCTTTCAGAGGTGGTTGGTTTGGCTGTTTGTTTTGCACAATTAAACTCCCCACAAACAGCATAAATTTCATAGTTGGTAACATCTGTAATTAGACTTTGAAATTCACACTGCTATTAGCTGTCCTACACGGCACAAGTTTTGCCTGAAAACACCATTTAAGCTGTTTTCATTTTTTCAAACTATCAAATTTGAAAGCCTATTAGATGAGATTAATTTTTCTTAAGAGTAAAACTCTTCAGAAAGTGGAGTTTATTTGAAAGATCAACCTGTAAAAACAAGACTGAAATAAATGTTTGGTTGCAACAAATGACCTGCTCTATAAATCAAGCTCAAAGAGAATACAAACAAAGGACACGGACCAAAAAAAAACCCCCAAAAAAAAGCAGATACCAATTCCTCAGATTTGATCTAAGAAAATGAGAACCATAGGAAGGAACCTGTATGATTAAGAGCAAGAAAGCTGAGAAAGCATCAGGTAAAACATAGGTTCCCTTAGTCAAAATTCTCATCACAGAGCACTGCAAGTGAGGGATATCCGCAGTGCCAGCTTTAGGTGTACAACACCAGAGCCTCATTATTGCTTGTTTATCATGGAGCAGTTCAAATCTCACCTGATGACATACCAAGAGAATGGGTGCACCTGTAAATGTTCTGCAGGGGCTGCATAAATCAGCATAACCTGCTTCACTCCCCAACACGAGCTGGAAATATGAACCCTCCCTCCAAAATCCACTCCAGGCAGGGCTGGTGCTTTGGGATACAGGCTTATTTTAGTTTTCATCCATGACTTTGGGCCAACCACAAGTTTTGTAACTTCTCTAGTTATAGTTTGATGTCTACCTCTTGCTTCTAATGGCTCCTTTTGCCTTTTGGCCAGGCTTTTCCACAGATCCTGACAGTTAACATTCTGCTTGCTGAGTAAACTTCCCAGGATCTTTCACAGCCCATTGCATTGTGCTTTTAGGTGGAAGAGAAATACACACAGATCCTCAATCCTAGTTGCAAATCTTTGTTTTAAAAGCCAAATGAATTCTCGCTGCCAGTTTCACTGCATTCAAGTAACTTGTTGCTGCAGAGATACTGCACTAGCAGCATTATCTCCTCCAGTGTGTATGGGTGGCCAACATGTGCTGGTCCAGGAGCTGATCCAAACAGCCCCCAACACACAACAACATAAGCAGTAAATTATTTACAGGGTATTTTTTCCCATGTAGTGAAGTACTTTGCAGAAGAAGTACTTCTTTTGAATAATTAAAAAACCCTTTTTCATCTCCGCCCCGCAAGGCTGGATCCCAAGTCCTTACCCTGGACCCCCATTTCTCCTCCATACAGGATGTTCAATTACCATTTTGTTTTCGAGTGCTAATAGAGGCCCATAACTTCAAGTACTGCTGCTCAGAGTCAGTGCCTTTTCCCTGATTAATTACTATGGAGAGATGATACCTCTGGGAATCAAATACATCGTGTGCTTAACTCCAGAATAGACAGTTCTTGTCAATAACACATCCAAGCAGCTTAAAACTTCAATAGCCTGGTTTCTTATATACTGTAAGTGGTGCTGAATATTCAGTTTTATTCTGTTTCCCTGCCAGTAGGAAAAAAAAGAACACACTTTTAGCTAAATGAGAACTGAAGTGCATTGGAAGAGTGCTATAAATTATATGCAGGCCACCAAATAAAATTCAATTTTCAGGTAATGTGAAGGTGTAATGCGTCTGGAGAAGCTGTTTTGCATATCACACACGACAGCAGGCAATAAGGAGCAGGGAATGACTAAAACCTGATCTGTCACATGCAACTCTTTGATTGTTCCCCCTACTTTGCCTGCTCTAATCGCGCTGTTGCAGTGTTGATTCAGAACACGGCGGCCCATGAAAAATGTCACCGTTCTGTCGATGTTGCGGATCCGCTGGCAATTTCAGCAAGCACTGGATGCACATAAAGGGTGATAAGGCACTATATCCTGCCATGCTCAGCAGGTTTTCCATTTCCTCCTGCAATTACACATCAAACTGTTTTAGCTTCACAAGCTTCGGCACTATAAATGGCCTCAAGGCAGAAGTCTGCTCCGCACACTGATGAGCCTATCTTCAAAGCAGAGTGCAAACTCAGGTTTTGGGAAGAGATGATTTTTTTTTTAAATACCCTTTTTCCAGGGCTTTTAAGAGTTTACTTAGAGATTATACCTACCATTATCTCCATGTACTCCAATTAACAGGCAGTTTTATATCAGCATTAACTGGAGCTGCCTCTAAGACAAGGTGAAAGCCATGCATACACAAGAGCAAGCCACCATCTGCACAAGAACCCTGTTCACAGCATTACATCTCCACATAATGGGATTTTTCTTTAGCTCCACCTTCTCTTTTTTCCTACAAGGCTACCTGGAATTCCAGACTGACAGTAGCAGAAGAATCTGGTTTTCAAACACTCAAAACTTTGTCTCACACTACAGCAATGCTGCTAAAACCATATTGTTTCTCCTGTTGCTCCACTGAAAGCAATTAATACATTCTGGTATAGATATCTCACACTGATGTAAGAAGGAAACAAGGCAATGTTAAAGTTACACCTCTCAACCACTCTCCACTGTGATCTGCTCAAAATCTGATATTTAACCACATAAAAGCAGAGCATCCCGGGATGAGCCAAACACAACTCTGGTGGCATCTGTGGACTCAGACAGAGGACTAATCCCACCCAGAAACCACAGCTCTCGCCTGGCTCACACTCTCATCAGCCATGAGAATGGGATATTGCAGAAGTGACAATCCCCAGCCACTCCTGACTGGCCATGACCTCCACACACCTCTGAGCCTCAGAGCCCCCAGCAGGAGCTGCTGCAACAGCTGCATCTCCTGCATGCACACAGGTCACCCACGCAGCTTCTCCACAGAGACGACAAACACACAAAACTCCTCCAGGTGTTGCCAGCTGCAGGACACGCTGGTGGCCCCTCCTACAGCCCTGGGATACCATTATGGAATAATGGGACAGAGAGAAGAAACCATCACTGCCACAGAACACAGCTCTCCCTCCCTACCTGCCCCCCAGACAGTCACGCTGTGGGGACCCGAGCCACCCCAGTTCCACCCTTTGTCCGGTGACAAACAAGTCCTGGGACTGGCCTGAACTCATAGGTGGTTTGTGTGCCCTCCACCTCTGCGAGACAGCACAGCAAAAGCACTGTCAGAGAGAGCGTGGAGCAGCAGCTTTAGCCACTGAAAATGAACAGGAACAAACAGCTCCTTGCACACCACAACTGACAGCTTGTACCTGTGCCTCTCCAACGACCCCATCCATGAAGAACATGGACCTCTGTAATATGCTTCAGAGTGTATTATCATTCCTTCCCAACCTTTGAAAAGCTTAGCTGCCACTGCTGCCTAAAATGGGCTTTAGGTTCTTAAAAGAAAAAAAGAGAGACAAAATATCCTCAACTAATTATATTTAACAACCACCTGATTTTCTTACTAAATCAATTATCAAAGCATATCAGCTTTCCCAACCAGGACTGCAGTTTAGTGTATCCACTGTAAAACAGGCTCTAGCTCCCTGAACAGCAAAGGCCTTTCAGCTTCAGGCTGCACATCCAAAGCAGTAAAATCTTTACTCAGATGATCCAGCTTGTGAGCCCAAGCTGTCCCCATTTATGAACAGAAAGGACTCCAGAAGCAGCAGCATCACCAACCAAACCAATTCCACCACCAGGACATGGACAGAAAACAGCAAAGAGGGCAGAAGAGGGTGTTCAGTACCTTAATAAAACTTGACAAAGCTTTGACTATTCATATGTTGGTAAGTAGAACACAGGTGAACCAAGTCAGTAATGGGCCTAAATGGGAGCAGATCTGCTGGCAGAGCAGGACATTCAAGTCAGCAAAGGGAAGATTTATTTCCCTGTTTGATGGTGATCTACGCCTTGGCAAGAGCAGCATCTGCCCTGAACATTTATCATCATTGCTACCTGCATCTCTGACTCCACCTTTGCCACCCCATGACAAGACACTGCCCTGTACTCACTGCAGAGTCAGACATGTCTGGCATGCCTTGCTACACTAGCTTAACCACCTGCTGTTTGTAATAAAATGACTATTTCCTTATTTCTTGGCATCTTCTCGTAGGTGGCATTGCTACAACACTTGCTGTAATTCTCAAGTGCTGCTCCAGATGGAAATCTCATCAAGGACAGGAAAAAACCTCTTCAAAATCCCAAAAATAAGCAACTACTAAAGTGTGGCTGGGCAGGTTCTTTTGGCAAAATTTTTTTGGATTGCTGTCATTTTTTAAGAGATGTTTGCTGGTTCATCCCTTCAGAACTACAAAAAAGAGAATGAGAAAAAATGAGTGAAATTCTGTGACAAGGTGCAGATGGAAGACACCAACATGAAATAAAGACCATGCTGCTCCCAATGAAAGGACCAAGTCCAACAAATGTCCTCTGCATTAACAGCTGTTTCTGCATAAAATCCATTTGCAAAGAAATGAATTAGGACTCATTGATTAAATACTTGTTTAAAAAAGACTCATGAAATGTTTTTTAATATGTTGTCTTTAACCAGACCCAAAACCAATCCCAAACCAATCAGAATCACACCCCCCTGAATGTGCTGAATGTGATGTGGGTCCAACGGTGTGAAGGAGCCCTCAAATGCTGCTTACAACACAGGCTCTCACAGGGAAGCTTCAGTGATTAACGAGAAAAATTAAGCCCTGGAAGTCTACTCATGAATAGAAGTCCAAACAATCCATGGTCAGAATTTAAATGGCTTCTACTAAGTCTAGATTATATAATCTGTGAATAACCATGCCCCACCACAGTTAATAGTGTGGTTGTTGCTCTAAGTTCTTTTTAGCTGTGGATACTGGCTGAGTTGCTATCAATCAGCATAAAGCACAAGAGCACCCTTCCATCTCCAGCTTCTCAGAAAAGCTGTATTTTAAAGAGTCTTTAATGAACTATTAAATACAGAAGAAAACTTATCCATGATCACTCACTTAACCAAGGCACAATGAGCATTTTCAAGCAAATCACTCAGCACATTAGAATCAGTACGTGATTTCAGGGAGTAGCTGTGTTCATGTTATCCTAATGTGAGCTTTCCATGATCCTTCTGCAGTGCAGCTGCCTGAGCAGTCATGTCAGGCATATGGAAACAAAGCTGGCAGGAGGAGGGGAGAGACAGTGCCACAGCAGCTGAATGGGAGGCAGAGGTACAGGGAGGCCACCTACATGAAGCTGCAGAGACCAACTAGTCTGCAAAATAAAATTATGATTCTCAGATAAAATTATTTGGAACTCAAGTATGCTTACAGAATATAGTTCAGCTCCTTCAAAGCATAAACTGCAACAGGTGATACTCAAGTCATTTCTATTACCTCGACACTGTTGACAAATGCACCATTGAACGATTTTATCACTGTACAAACTCATCATAACCATCAGCACACCACTACTGGTAACAAAAAGCACTTTGTGAAGTGCCCCTGTGTGAAATCTAAAATTTGATATGGCTCCTACCTGACAGCTATCCTGAATTAAACTCACCCTTTAACTGCAGTTAAAGCCAAGTAAGTACCCAAGCAGCCATGGAGATCTGCCTGAGAACAGCTGAGCAGATGGAGTCCAGAGAAACTAAATAAAAGCAATATTAAGAGCATCTGAGTTCACACAGACTATTTCCTCCAAGTACAACGGGATCTTCAGATGCTACATCAGGCATTTACATGAATCCCGACAGGCAGTGAAGAGTCATGTGCGGTGACACCTGAAAACAAAAATTAATGCAGGTGGTTTTCCAGCCTGAACATATGTTCTACAGCGAAGACACACAGCTCTTAATCCTGCTAAGTGCAGTACAGAGTAATGCTAGGAAATTATGAGTGCACAGACATCTTTATGTTTTGCCTACTTGGCAACCTATGTTTTCTGTACACAGATTTATTTGTAAGTGATCCATATGCATACCATTCCCAGAGTTTGTGTAAAGCCATACTTCAACAGCAAACAAAATTAAATCACTGTGGGTGCAGTGAAGGGCAAAAAAAAAAAGGATAGTTGGCACATGGTGTAATTCAGACAAAGAGCTCAAATTGAAACTCAAATGCAGGAAATAATAGAATTGGCTCCAAAATCAGACAGACCGCTGATACTCAAAAAGTAAAAAGGCTTTTTCATTTGTGGGATTTTCTTAAAATTATCATTACTTGCTTGTTTCCAAAAAATACCCCTTTAGGTAGTTTTTGCTGTTGAGAAGAAATCATGGCAACGAAATGGGCAGAGTTTGGTTGATAGCTGCAGACCTGGCACTACTGAGTACCTCCAGCTGCTCAGTTCCTGACTCTCCCCTTCAGGACTCAATCACCCCCCTGTGAAACACAATCTTCACCTCTAAGAATGTCTAATCCACCCAAAGGTTATAAATGATAAAACAAGGAATCAAAATTGATGTACTGCTGCATGAGTCAGGCAGTGGATCCAATTTGCATCATGCAAGCAAACAAAACTGCTAACTGCAGCCCGGAGAAACAACATCACCCTCAACATGCACATTTCTTGCTGTTTAATCAGAACTGTTTTCTTTTATTTTCTTTGTGTATGTTTGATGCAATTACTGGAAAACTTTTTAGCTTGTTATGCAGGGTGTCAGAGGAGATGATCTAACAGTGAGTGCCTCCTGGCCTTAAAATCTATGCATCTTTGATGTATTTCTCAGGAACTGGTGAAATATTACCCTTACTTTTAAAATGCCTAGGCATACTTGGCAATCTGCAGGATATTACTCACACTTCATTTACTTAATGCTCTATATTCCCAACAATTTGAAATAAACTTTCTAGGGGGGGCATGTCAAGGTATGCTCTCTAGTACTTCTCTGAAATTAAATTCTAATTGCAAGGTGTTATCTGCATCAAACTGAGCCTTTTAAACTGCAATATTTTAAAAAGGAACTGAACAGTCTTGCTGAGACGCATCCACCCAAAGAATTGCTGGTCCCTGCTTCTGTCCATCCCATTCTGGCTGCACCAAGGGAATTTGCTATGACTGACTGGATGGACCCAGGAGACGAGCAATCTCCTCATCCCACTCTCACAGCCAGGGCAAACAGCACAGGTTCACACAAATGTGCTTTTTTCTCCCCATATACAGCATGGGGACAGATTGGGACCAGCAGTTAAATACAAACTGATTTACATGGGAGAGGGAAAAAAACCCAAACCAACCCACATAGATGTTTTAAAGCTGGTCTGAAGCCTCTGTTTATTGAAAAAAATCAAGTTTGTAACACAGGGTCCAGTCCCCTTCTCTGCTCATAACAGCAGCACAGTAGGAACTTTACAAGTTAAAATACATTTCCAGCACACTGAAAACATGCAAACCCACATTTTGAAGCCATTTCCTCCCCAGTTTCCTCTCCATGCCAGATCACTGCTGCATTTCATGGGTTTATTAATATCGCAGCTGCACAACTGGAATTATTATAGCCAGGCCCAAACTGAAGCTCCACGTACAGGGGTCAGTTTGTCCAACTCCCCAGGAACACCACCTCTAACAGCTGAATTTGAGTCGAACGCTTTCTTGCTGGAAGCAAGTCTCTGCCTTATTAACTACTGCCTGTGCCCCAGAGTTGGCCTAAACCTCATTTTTAAACTGGATCTGCATCAACAGGAGCTAGTCACAAACAGAAGAGTTTTCTGACTGCAATATTGGAAACCATGGAAATATTTCCTTCATAATCACAATTAAGACTTTTCTCTTGAAGTTAAGTTCCTTTCTGTAATCAGCAACTTTGTAGTACTAACCATGATTTTTATTTTTATTCCATGCAAACCCAAACCACTCTTCCTCTATGTATCTTATTTGAATGGAACTCGGTTACAAAGGTCTGTCACTGCAAACACTTAAGTCCACGTCTGAGATTCATTTCAAACATAGCCAATGGCCAGCTGGAGGTCTGTGAGACACTTCCAGGTTACCCTCAGGATTTATGCCTGTAAACTCATTTCTGGCACCTTTCCCACATTTCTCCAGTATTCATAGCCCATAAAAAGCAGCAGTCAAAGGCCAAAACAGGATGACATCAGTGCAAAACGCCTCCTGAAAGTCCTGCTCTGTGTCTACCAGAGTGAATCAAATTGCAGAATTTGCCTACCTCGGAATAATTTTTTAGAGAGACAGTTTCTCATATTTTTTAACCAATATTTTTTCCACCTTGAGTTTACCAATTGAGAAAAATGCTTAATTTTAACCTCCTTTATCATGACTATATTTTTATTAGATCAGTTCCTAAACAGATTCTTCCCCTTCTATATTTTCAGTCTCGGGAATTTCAAGTTGAATGATGGTGGTCAAAAGACATCACAAAGCCTGAAAAAAATCTTCCCTCCCCAAAAAAGAGAATGAAAAAAAAGAATAGAGGGAAGCAAAAGATGGAAAGGAGATGCCCCTAAGATGATTTGATGAAAAAAAAATTAAAATCTGCTATAGTTGTAGGTCCAAACTGGGGCAAATTGAAGAGGTTCTCCCTTAATCAGGAGGAGCACCTCCTTAGCACTCCTGGTTTTGATGTAAAAGGCCAAGGCAAAACTTGGTAAGTGCAGCAACTCCCCATTACAGCTTCTCCCCTATAAAAGAATCTCTTTCCTAAAAGAGATGATCCAGATTGTGGAAAAAGCTATACATCTTTTCAATAGATCCTTCTCTTTTCATCATAAGACAGCCCCAGCAGCTCTCCCATGGAATTCACTGTGAAATAAAATTTGCAACCTGGCAGCAGTGCCTGACGAGCAATATACAATCCTTCCTGAAAGGCTCAGGGGGATTCTATTGTTTTGAGGCTTAATTTTCAATTTGCATCTTTAAAAAGGTATGATTTCATCCAAATTCACTGGTCTACTCATTTATATTTATCTGTAAGAGACCACATTTTAGTTCCTTTGAGAAGAAACACAGTAAAAAAATTTTATGTCCAAAATTATTCTAAGAGCACTACTCATATTTCTTGTTTTATTGCAATCTGCTTGGACAGAGATGTGACTAATCTATTTTGAAGGGCCAGATTCTGCAGGCGCTCCACACTGAGTAATCCCTTTGTGTTTTGCATGTCAGGCAGCAAAAAGAGGAGTTCAAGTGGCAGAAATCAGCACAGTTTCATTACATCAGTGGCTCTGGGCTCATTTACACCAGCAGGATAAAGCCCTGTATGTCATGATGAAAAATACAGAGATGTTTTGCCCCACACTACACAAGTCTCTCCCTAACAATGACGAGCTGAAAACTAACTTCAACTGGAATCAATTAAAATTCATCTCAAAGCGCGGGTACCTTGCTTCAAACCAAACAAAAAGTTGTGCCTTGCAGCCTACAATATCCTGGGAATGTTCATGCCAGCTCCCTTCAGAAAAGTCTCTTGACTCTGCTTCTATAATGAACATCTTAAGAACTGTAAATGCAACATTAGCTGGTGGTAAAACCTTCAGGATACACAGTGATTTTGAAAGGGAGCAATTAAACAGAGAGTTATTCTGAACCCGTGTCCCCATTTAAACTATTTTCCTTGCAGTCCATCTGCCAGAGAGCCTCTAAGGCAGACAGGAGGATGCAGTACCCATCCCAGAAAGCTGCTGTTGCACTAACATTTCCAAAGGCCCACAACGCTGACTATCATGAGCCTCATTAAGAAAGCCCAAGTTGCTCCACTATCCTTAAATATATGAGCTCCATGGGCATCATGTGCAGAAATGAGTCTGAGCGCCTACACAAACACAACCACGAGCAGCACCACCTTCTCCACGCCTGCTGTGAGGCCAAACATGCAGCCAAGGTCCTGCTGATGGAAGCCCAGGCCTGTTGTGGCCATTTGGAATTTTTTTTTTGCATGGGAAGTTTTCTATTTCAGCAAAAAAGAAAAGATGAGGGAGGTCTTCGCAGCTCTCCCAGCAGGAATGAAAAGTTTCTCTCTCATCTGCAACTACCAGATGGCAAAACAAATTCCAAGAGGAAGATGAATTTTAGGGTTGATATTTTTACTACACATGTTCAATAAAGTAAATAAAGAATGTGAGGAAATTTATGTAACTCAGAGGAGATTTTCTCAGCACACAAAAATTCAGAAATTAATTTAATTGCAGTACTTGAAGAAAGAGGAGATATAACTGGGAAAAATTCATTATCCTGCACAACATTCACTTCATTCACCTTATGATGATCAATGTCAGACAGTGGCAGCTACTTTCATCAAAGCTCAAAATACTCCACCAGCACTCTGGGATGAAATCCTTACCCACCGGAAACAATGGGCATGTGATAAATTTGGTCTGAGCAGGGTTACAACATTTGGATTTGATGTGTTTATGAAGACTGATGAACGTGATTCCAGACTGATTTCTATTTGGAAATTTTCCCTCCTTACCTTTGGCATTTCCTCTACAACACTTTCCAACACCTTCACTGGCAATCCCCCTCTGAAGGCAAAGAGAATCAAAAGGTCAAAGCCTTAATTTGTACAAATCATTCCAACCTCACTTGGAAAGCAGTAAAAACAAATAAACAAAATCAAGGGAAATTCACTTTGTGGTTTTGAGAGTCACGGGCACCACTGGCATCAAAAACCCCACAACATTTATTTTTTCTTCTAATTCCTGGAAATTAGGTTACTGGAAAAGCCTCTTTTTAAATAAACAGAATACAAAATATACAATACAAAGGTTGACAGACTGGAAATTAGTGTATATCTGAAGTCTCTAGAACCAGGAAACAAATAAAGAACTTGCAAACATCTCCCTTCATCAATCTCACAAACATCTGGAGACTGACACACGTTTTGGGTTGTTGGTTTAGCTGGTTTTTTATTTCAAGGCTGACACAACTTTGTTGTTATGATTTTGCCAAATTAATCCTTTGGAGTTAAAGATACTAAGGAAAATAAAACAGATTAGATAAATATTTTTATATATTTCACTAGCTTTCCCAGTCAACGCTGTATTTGTGAGACACTCCACACTGTAAACTTCAAGTAGATCTCTAATGTAAAGGCATTAAATAAGTGAGAATTGAGCTAACAGAGCTGAAGTGTTCAGCAAAACCTATCACCAAGGCTGCTCCATCTGCTTTTACTTATTTAGGAAACAGCAGGTTTCACATATTTGAGATGAAACGAATGAGAAAACATTACAGCAACATAACTTCCCTCAACTGAAAATATCCACCTAACAGATTTTAAAACAGATTTCTAATACATGTAGGAAGGGTTCCCTGATTTTTTTTTTAATTGGCTCAGTAAAGTACAAAGATGTTTCATTTCTCACAGGTTTACTTCTGTAACACTTATTTGTTTAACAGTTTTGCAGCGAAAATGGTGCTGCCAGCTCATGCTGCTTCTTCCCACATAAAGTTGCTAGAACCTATCCTTTAAGAAAATAATAAATGAAACTTGGGCCCTGAAGGTGTGAAGTGAGTGTTTACACGGGTGCTCAGCCTTGCCCACCAGGAGCAATTCCCCAGGCCCAGTTTCCTTCCTGCCTTTGGCAGCCCTGTCAGCCTTGATCTCCTGCACACCCATCCAAGGGCTGCTCCCCTCCTCCCTGGCTTCCTGGGAGCTTCAATCCCAGCAGAGTTTGGACTCTGGTGCTGCAGAGCCCGTCCTGCCCACAGGACCCCGGGCACTCTCATCCTCTCCTGCTGAGCATGGCCAGCCCCAGCTGTTTGGGAAAACCACGTTTGCTGCTGGAGCTGGATGCTCAGACCTGACCCCTAAGTGCCCTGCAGTCCATCTCCCCACACCTCTGCTCCCAGGCAGGCTGTGCTCACTCAGTGCCTCTGGGCTTCCAAGGCTTCTCTCCACCAGGGGAATTTGATGATAAAAGCCAAGATATCATCAGTCCTGTGCTTCCCTAAGATAACCACTCCTTCAGTCCCACAGATATATATACACACACACAGGCATATATAAATACACAAGCTCTCTCAATGCACTCACTCAAGCTGCATGGGGTCTTTTGACTTCAACTCAGCATAAACCAATTACAAAAGCTCCCCTCTCAAAAAACCTCTGTAATCTCTGACTACATCTGCAGTTTTCCCTCTCAAGAGTGCTATATACACATAAGGCACTAGAGATGATAAAGGAAGAACCACAAACTGGACAAAAACCATAAAGGAGAAAGCTCTCCATCAAGCCACCCCACACCTGACAGGTTTACAGTCTCCCTGTGCAATCCTCATCAAGAATCATCGTGGAGCTTCTTTGCAACCATCATAATTACAATTAAGTTTCAAAGAATTACCTCTAAGCCAGGTGCTGTCTACATTTTTAATATCACTGGTCATTCCTGAAATTCTGAGAAGTGTAAGATTTTTCTGATGTTGAAGGTGATAGCAACCCACTATTATGACAGTGTGTTAATTTTGAAAATTAAACAAATCAGCTCAATTTTCCAAATATGGTAATGTCAAGGATACTCAATCATTGCAATGTTAATGCCTCTGTCGGGGGGAAAAGGGGAAGCTCCCTTTGGAAAGTAAAATGGAATTCTCTTATTCTTACTGCTACACAGAAGGTTGAGTCAAAGGAATGGAATCAGGTAAAAGAATAAACCAGCAAATATCTTCTCATTGTCAGGCTGAAAATTCAAACCAGCTTAGTATTTGCTACAACTCCATAAGCTTTATGGTCAATAGTAAATGAAAGCAGTGCTTATCCCCAACATTTTAATTTTCCATGGTTGTCAGTCATTTATATATTTCAAAAAACTAATTTAAAAAAATCTGCATATTTTCTAAAAGTTGCCTTCTGTAACCTTATTTTTTTTACTTGAAGGAACAAAACCAATAGTTGAGACCATGCAAGCACTACTTAAGTGTAGAGAACCAACTGAGAGAAGTTTGGACCTGCAGTCTGGCATCCCATTTTAATCCAGTCCTTCCACTTCAAACAGTAGATACTCCTGTCTTTCTGAACCCAACACTGCCAGGGGTGGAACCACAACTCTCAGTGCTAGGGTTGGCATGAGCTAGATTAATTAGAAAATCAAGCAGAAATAATTTGCTTACTTAACGCATCAAAGCCAATTGAAAACTTGAATATTTAACTTATGAGCACATTGGCATTTCAGAACTTAATCTACATTGTGAGGAGTTATTCATTTTTTATTATAAATCACAAAATAACAAGCATAAGCCTGCAGTTTGTTCCAAGGGGTTCCAATCCTGTATTTTGATCAGGCTGAAACAAACATCTCCGTATTTTGTGACCAGCGTGCCATCAAATCATAACTACTGTTCCACGCTGATTTTACCACAGTACAATTTACTATTCAGTTTTACTGATCCTTTGACCATTTCTACAAAGCTGTCTGGTTCTATATAAGCCCATAATAAAAAAAGCCAGCAGTGAAACCAAACAACTCTTCTACCTTGATAAAAGCCTCAGTCTCTCCCTGCTTCACAGCATAAATTCTCTCCCAGCTTTTCCCGAGGAAAAAACACTGCTGCTGTGTAAAACTGCACACTAGGAGTGATCCTCAGACAGAGTGAGCTCGATTCTGGCACAGCACTCAAAAGCTGACCAACACTCAAGTCCATACATGGTAAAAATGAAAAAAAACCATGAGAATTAATTACCAAGGGTTTACCAAACACAGTGCTAATTACTGGCAGCACGCTCATGGGCTGCAAATGCTCAGTCCTGGTCAGCACCTGCTGGTGCTGGTCGTGAGGATTCTGCCAGCACCAGCAGCTCCACGGCTCTCAGATGGGACAACAACAGAGGATGAGAAAGAAGCCAGAGCAGCCTCTGATGCCTGTGCTGAGGTTAAAGCTTCAGCACAGCAACGAGCAGCTGTGAAACACTTAATTTTCAAAAAACTATTATCTCCTTGCACATCTCCCAAACTCTCCATGAGCCATTTAAAGCCCCAAGGTGCACAGGAGTTGAAAAATCAAATGGCCAAACATCAGTTTTTATCAGCTGCACATTGAAGAGCTGCATCTCCCATGCCCCCTGCATATATAAAGGCAATACAACATCATCCAATTTTGTTTTGTCATTTTTCTGCATAACTTAGTGAGCTGAACATGTATTTATCTCCTTTTCAAGTATCTCGCTAAAGGCTAAAGCTCATGTTTATTTGTACAGACAGAAGATACATCTCACAACTGAAAAACATGTTTGAGGCTCAAACAAATGCATTAGAAAGAAAAAAAGGGCAACTCTTCTAATTGACAAATACATTTTGCTCAGAGGAGATGAAGGGACACAATGGCGAAAGATCAACTGTGCATTGTTTGTTCCGTCCTGCAACTCCATTAGGCTGTTACCTTGTGTATAAGGCAATTCATTCAGGACTCATTTTGGTGCATTCAGGCTGTCCCAAGACACATAACATTATTAGACAGATTGGTAATAGGTTAAATTTCATAATAAAGCCCAGAGTAAATTGTGTAACAGATCTGAGACTACAAATTTAACAGCAGAAGCTGCTTCCAATTCTAATGTAAAACTTAATTTGATTTGGTAACAAAGCCAGAAAATATGGGCAAAGAAAGGTCACTATCAAATAGTCCAAAGGCAACTATTTTTGCAAGACAAGTGATAGCTTAATTTACTGGCCATGGTGAGTTTTGCAATGAAACAAACTACAATCTAATTACTTGCTGCAAAACAAGAGCCTGATTTGATTTTAGGAGAGAATTCTCTCTAATTCCTTGTTATTGTTTTGTTACTGTAAACTTAGATATTGCTGGAGGGCCAGCAAGTTTAATTTTCAAATCAATCCTTGATTTACACACACATCCTGCCTGGCGTGCATGCGTAATGATGTCCCCAGGTAGAAGTGCTGCACAAACATACAGAACTGGAAAAATATCCACCAACCTCATATGTCTGCACACATGAATCTAGGGCTTAAAAATAATGATTAAAGAAAGCCCTTATGCGTCTGCATAAGGAGAAAGGGAAGAGAAACTCAAGGGAGCAGAGAATACAAAGTACATCAGCAAATAAGGAAATCTTTCTGTTTCTAGAATAACTCTTAAAATGGCACGTCTTAGAAATTATGTGTTTTTATTTAAGTTACAGAAAGTATAACAAGATTTTTGCTCAGAACAATCTCTGAAATTGATGCTAAATTGCTTAGAGGTAAATGATTTTATGATTGGTCTGAAATCAAAGAGCGCATCAATTCTGTCACAGGACGCTCCCACTCGATTGCACTGGACGTGTCAGCAATCCCACTGCAGTCCCAGCTGCATTATTTAAAGCCTTTTCTCACAGCTCCCCACACACACAGTTTCAGCTTGAGAATCTGCAACACGATGCCTGTGGAAAGCTCTGAAGGTGCATCCATGGAGAAAACTGTCAAGGCAGGAGCAGAGTCCTTGGCAGGAGTCTCAGGAGCACTGGGGGAAAGCCGGGCGCACCCCGAGCTCACCCAGGGCTGCCCTGGCAGAGCCAGAGCCATGGAGCAGCGCTGGCAGCCCCAGGACAGCTCAGCCCTCCCCTGGGCTCAGCACCACCCCAGGGACAGCATCCCTCGGGCAGTCCTGGGAACAGGGCCGCAGCCCCAGCACCAACAGCCGAGCCTCACGGAAACGCCGCATCCAGCAGCACGAAGAAATGTCCTGTGAGTCAGGAGATAAGAACTCAGGGACTCAAATTAACAACATTGCACAACATTTTACCAAGTAATAGCACTATATTTTTTCTTTTATGGAGCACTGCTCAGGGCAATATTTAATCTCTTGAGTTTAATGAACTTTTAAAACTACTCAATAAATACTCAAAGCCATGACAAGTACAATCATAAGATAAATTTAGTCCTACTCCAGTGGACTATATCACTTTTTGTTATTAAAAAATGTTAATTTTAATATACTAGGGGACTTCATTTCTATAAAAGAAGGTGTCAGAGTTTCTAAATTCATATCACAATGGTTAGTTTTCATTAAAGATGTTAAGTACATTGTCATTTTTAATAAAAATACATGGTGAGCCCTTCTTTCTAGGCTAATAATAGAACTTTGGATAAATAGTCCTATCTATAAAATGTTCCAGCTCTCAGCAAGGCTTCCTTTAGTCACTACAGAAGTTAAGATTTCATGAAATTACTTGATGAATTGAATTCATGTAGCTAAAGAATTTGTGATGGACCTCAAAGTGGAGACCTAGCTAATTATTCCATATGAATGCATTATATGCATAATATAACATTAGACACATAATAGTAATGTATATTATTCTGCATATAATACATTAATATGCAATTACTATCCACACTAAAGTAAACAAAAAGACACTACATCTATAAAAACACTAAAAAACACACTAAAGTAAACAAAGAGACACTACATCTATAAAAACACTAAAATAAAGCAGAGCCACCCTCAGAGTACCATTGCTCATAAATAATGCCCATAAGGTCTGTTACTGCTGTCTGCCTACATCCAGAAAAAATGCATTAAAAGAATATAAAAATTGCAATGTAAAGTACTGAGAAGGTAGGAAGCACTAAAACTGAGGTTATGGATGTAGGCTGTCAGTCATCTCTTAACTCCATTTTTATTTACCTCTGTAACCAGTGTCTGCACCTGCAGGTGTCCAGCACAGCCCCCAACTCTCTGTCTGCATCTCCTCGAATCAAGAGGAAATACCAGAGAAAATAAAATCAAAGCGTAAGGACGGTTTGGTCAGTGGCACAAAAGTATCAAAAAACCAGACTTCAGCATAGCCAGGTCATCACACTGCCACACCCACACACCTGCTCCAGACAGAAGAGCCAAGGACACCGTCCATGCCGCCCTCATCCATCAATGTATCACTCCTCAAATGCTTTTAAATTGACTACAGCTTTGTATATATGCTCTCTGAGTTATCAGACATGAAGTACTAAGTAGTCTCCCCATTTATTTTTCATTACCTCCCCAGAAAATGGAGAAAATCAACTGCTACAATTCCTTTTGAAATACATTTCTGAAAATCTGGGTATTGATTTAACCTCTTTCATGCCACATTTCTTTCAATTCCCAGAAGTGTGCCTTGGTAAAACATCCCTATTAGTTTGAAATAGCAGATAGGATGTACTGAGAGAGTTATGCAAGGATTCTTCTCATGAGAAGAAGCTCCACAGATGAAATAATGCTCTTCTTGCTTTAACTTTACACGTACCAGAAACAACGATGTAATCTTTCCCTAAAATCACGCTTGCAAGGCTCCTCAAAAAAAAAAAAAAGAAATTCTTCTATAGATTATGTCTGACATCTAACTATAGACAACCACTGCCTTGCCTTCAAAAAGTTCTGTGTGGTGTCTCTTGAGCCAGCAAGAGTGGAATCTGTGCTAAAGCATCCATGGAAAGTGTTCCATGTTACACAGGACTCACTTCACTGCTTCCTAATTTTTTTTTCTCAATCTGATAAAGAGCTTTAACCATTTTTACAGGACACAGGAGGCTGCCATTCTGGGCCACGACAGGGAGTGGGAGAAGTGAGTGTGCCCAATCAGTCACAAAGGAAAAGCTGTTGGTGCTCCCAGAAGTGCTTGGCCAACAATCCAGAGGGGTCACGAGCCCGTGCCATGTTCAGAAAGCTGCTGCTGTCCTCCTGTTCATGTGTCCTCCAGGAGCCAAGGCCAAGCACTTCCACTTCCCATTTTCCCCCAAATGAACCTCGTCTGTGCCTCCTCCCAGTCCCATGGTGTTGGTTCCTGTTTGTAAGAGCTGCTCAGGCAGAAAGGCTTCCCCTGGAAAATACCGTGATAAGCGCTGTACCTCGGCTTATCTCCACAGCTCTTGGGGGATGTTCACGTTTGTTAGATTATCAGATAACTCAAAATTACAGAAAGAACGTACGGTTCTTTCTCTGAAAAAGGAGAGTAAAGAGCTCTCAAAGGCTGGGAACTCACGTACTTTCACAGTTAATAAAAAGTTCTTGGGGAGGGAAAAACTGCAAGAAGTCAGGACTTTTTCACCTCTCCACAAATCCTAGGTCTCAGAATTAAATCACAACACTTTTCTAATAAACTTCCTCATTCTTTGTCATTTCCTATATTTATATAGGGTCTTTCAAGAACAATACACAGTGTATTTAATAGTATTATTTTTAATGAATTTTTCTTCTTGTAAGCAACTCTACAGAATGAGTTTGCCTTCAGCTCAGCTGCTGCAGCCACTCTACACATTATTACCACCACACTCAACTAAGTCTCATCTTGCAAGGTTCTGACACCTTTGCCACTCAAAGCACAAGGTAATATGAACAAATGAGATCATAAAAAACAGTTCTAACATATAACCAGTTAATTCACACATTATGTTCTGATAGCTGAAATTGCCTTCCCAGTTTTATGAAGAGATTTTAGGACTGGAAAAGAGAAATTGGGTGGTTCTGTTCCCTCTTCTCTGATCCCATTACTCACCAGGCAGAGCTGTCACTAGGAAAGCTGAAACACTAAATATATTTACTGTACTAGCCACACTGTACCAGACATTTCACATCTAGCTCAAAAGATGCACTTTCAAACTTGCCAATTATCTTTGATGAGCATGTCACCCAAAATAATTGTGTACATTCAGTGCAGTTTTCCTAAGGATTTTCTCGTCTTTAATATATTAGAAGGCTGCTGCTTATAGTTGATGATGCAACTTTGTCAAAATGGAGCCAACACCATCAAAAGCAGAGCACAAAAGACAGGTACATGTAGAAACCAAAGTGAAAGAAATGAGATAGAAAATCAGACTAGGGAAGGACCTTGTTATTACTGCAACCATGAAGAAACTTTGTACAGGAAAACTCTACCTGATTTGCCTTCAAACACAAGCCCAGCCAAACAGATCAAATATTCAGCATTTTGCATTTCCTGCACCGAGCTACTCAAACCCCTTTGTCTGGGGGCTGCAAGGATGATGACTCTGCAGAGTCATCACTGGGAAAAACGCCCCGTCCTGGGGGTTTGCTTTCACTCTGCATTTGTTCCATACACAGAGCTAATCTGGATTTCATCAGCCAGCCCCAGCCCTCACGCTGCCTCACACCTGAGCTACCTTGAAGAGTGGTTGTGAACCAAAAAGTAAAATCTGTCTTTACCAACCAAAACCCATTTTTTCCAATTTCAGATGGAGGTTTCCAGCCTCATAGGAGTAATGGGACACAACCACTGACATTATAATTCAATAAAAGGAAAAGAAATCATATCTGTCAGTCCATCTTTGCATCACAGGGCCTCTTTCTTGTTCCTCCTAGCTGACCTCTGCAACAAAGCTGTCAGCTTGGAAGAGCTTAATATCTTGAGAAGATAACCCCCTTAAATTTCTTCCCTGGCTCACTGACATTCTGTCAACTAGGAGAAAACCTGGCCCAAATTTAGGATCACTGGGATTTCTTTCAGCTTTGCTGAGCAGCATGCCAATGCTGTGTGCATCTGCCCAGTGTAAACTCCCAAAGACAGCCTGATCCTGAAAACTGTCAGGAGTCCAAGAGCTTCACTAATGCCTTTTAGGAGCATACTGCTTAGAAATTAGGAAACATTTTTGGGCAGAGAAGGTTTAATTCTCTTTGGTCTTTTAAATACATAAAGAACGCCGTACTAGAACACAGCAATGCCAGCCCAGCTGCACCTCTCTGCCTCCAAACTTTACTGGCATACTCAGAAGAACAGGAATTTTATTGTCCTTCCCCAGCTGGAGAGGTTTGCAGTCCTCCTGGACCAAAAGGACAACTCCACCTCAGACAGGGATCCATTTTCAACCTGCCAGGGCTGAGCATCACCAACACTTACAAGCACTGGCTGGGAAGTGAGCTGTAAACTAAGCAAGCTGTCAATCTCCAGGGTTTTCCTTGTGCTCTTCAGGAGGATTTTCTGTTAAATTATAGAAGCGTATTTTTATGTCAGATCACAACCTAGAAACCAGGTGCTAAAAGTCTGCCTTTGAAAGAGTAGAGACAGAAGCAGCATTTTCTTCTTGCACAGGGATGGAATATCCTGTCCCACGGGCAGAGCTCACATTCCAGCATAGCTCTGCTGTATCCTGATGGGAAACAGCTTCTAAGGAAAAACCTTCATCATTCCCATACTGCTGTGATGTAGAAGCACTATATGAAGTTGTTAAGGAATTCATTTAGGCTAAAAGTTGCTGCTATTACTAATTGCAACTACTGTGTGAGAAACTCAGATTTTGGTTGATTAACATTTGGGCAGTCAATTTAGCTACAATCCAGGCTGAAGCTTTGCTTTTCTGACATTGTTCTGACATTTCTGACAATGTTCTGACATTGCTGGCCTTCTTAAAGTCTTTGCCATCAAAATCATTCAGAGTCTTAGGACCAGAATCAGCATTTAGTTATCTAAAGCCCATTAAACCGAATTTTCCAGTAATATTTTCCAGTAATACACAACTTTTAACTCTTTTTTCTCCTGTCTTAGAGGAACAATTTTCAATCACCTTTTACATGGCTGGAATTTCAAGCACTGAGTGGGTTAGAACGAATCAGGAGTAAAAAAACTCCAGGGAAGAGACCGACAATCAACTCAAAAGACATCATTTATTAAAGCATATCAAGTGAAGATACATGATTTGCAAGTTCAGATGTAACAGCTGACACCTGCCCTCTGCTGTGTTAACAGTAAGGTACAAAATCCCTATCAGCCACCCTAACATTGGCACTTGGCAATTAGCATGTTTTTGAAATGCATCTAAATCTAAATTCTGATCAGATTTATTGCAGGAGTAGAAGAACTTCAGTTTAATCTGCCTGCTGTAGGTGCAAGGAAGTATTATTGCCTCTCTTTGCTGTGCACAGACAACAATAGGAAAGATTTTGGAAGGGAAGTTAGCAGAGGCTGCTGGATGTACAGTTTATTACCTTAAAATCAAATGTATTTCTGACAAAGTGCATGGAAACACCAGATCTTTTGTGCACCTAAGAACATCTGAGAAACATGATGGCCAGGCTCTGGCATTGGGTTTGCACACAGATGGGTAGATCATTACATCTCTATCAAGGAATGTGGCATTAAAAACTTAAGCAAAGGAGCAGGATGAAGCAGAGACAACAATGATTAATGTATGAACAGTGTCCACTCAACCACTGAGGTAGTAATAAAGGTATTAATTTGAGCGCAAACATTAAAATATGTACAGTAAGATGGATTTTTCAACAGTGCAGTGTGGCGTAACCTTAATACAGTACATTAAAATCATTCATTACAATGAATAAATAGTTTAATGAGATTTGAAACATCCAACACTCTCTGTGTAAGCAGGTGATGAAGTGAAGCCTGGTATCAGCACCAGTGAACATAAATTATGCAAAAGTAATACTTTTAATGTCATCTATTCACTGGCGTTGTTGCTTTTGTTAAATATTCCAGTATACATCCTACTGGGACAATATCAAATTAGTCTGTCCTAGAGTTTACAACAAATTCCCCTGCAACAGCCTGATTTGCATAAAAGTAAACAAAATAAAAATGTGAAGGAAATGTGATTTCCTTCCCTTGGTTCATTTTTGTAAGGAAGAGAATTCATCTTACCAGGGCTAGAACATCTCCTTGTTTGGTTTGGGTTTTTTGTTACTGGTGGTGTATTACTCCCTCAAAGCCAACTGCCACATTAAACATGGTATTCCATGTTAAACTGCAGGGGCATGAGATGAACTGCTGGAGCACTTTTTTCCCCTCTATTAATTTAAACAACTTATTAACGAATCAAGCCATTTTATTTAAATTATGCGCCTAACTATGTAATTAGTTAAGTAAAACCACTTAAAGAACATTTTTCTTCCCATTTTAAACTGTGATGTTGTAGCTATTTTATGCTAAAGCAGAAAGAAAAGCAATTACTCCAACAATAATTTTTTAGAAGGCTGGTACACGGGCTCTGTGCAGCACAGACAAAGCTGTGGGTTTTGTTTAATGATCACTTATTTCTTAACTGTGTATACACACAGCTCAGAATTTTGGATTAATTTCAATAAATATAAAATCTTTATTATAACTGTTCCAATGTACTTGTTATTTACATTTGGAAGTGCAGGATTACCCATGCATGGCTGTCTGTCAATTAATCCAATATCACCCTGTGGATTTTCCCATTTGTAATTGGAAAAATAGAGCTTTCCTGATTCTCTGCAGAAACAACAGCAATTTAACTACAGGTGGTGCTCACAGTGGCAGTGTACACATATCTTCAATGTTTATATAGAAAATAAAACCCCTATTTCCTCCAGAGATAGTAAAGCATTTTGGGGGGTTATTTTCCTGTCTCTAGTATTAAATTGAGGTTTTATCAATGGCAGAAGGCAGAACAGCAGCAATGGGTGAAGGAGATTAACAATCTTCCCAGCATGAGGTGGTTTAACCCCAGCCACAGCTCAGACTCCCCGGTGGGATGAGGGGAGAGAATCCAAGGAGTAACAGTGAGGAAATTTCTGGGTTAAGATAAAAGCCCTTCTCAGTGGTGCCTGAGAGGCTCTGATCCCCTCTGCTGACTCCCCACAAGTTCCAGAAGCAGAGGGAGAGTGACCCAGAGCAGAGCACTGAGCCAGGTCACCCCACGGGACAGGGTGGCGGGGGAATCTGCTGACAGTCACACAGGCAGGCTGCATGAAATCACACGGAAGAGCTGATGGATTCCTGCCTCCCAGAACTCCTACATATTCAATGCAAAAGAGAAGGAATAAAGATTAACCGAGTGTATATTCCCTATGGTGCCCCAGAGAAATTTGGGTTTTTACCAAGTTCAAAATCCAGCAAGTTTTATCATAGGGCACCTTTTCATCAGCCAGAAAGTGGTCCGGAAAAACTTCTCAGTTTGCCTTCTCAGTCACCCATGATTACTCTCCCAAGCCTCTTGGATTCTTAAGGTATTTACAGCCAATTACTGACATCCCTTCTTAAGTGATTTCCTAGAAAACATTCACACAAACATCTTAATCTCTGGATATCTTCCAGGCACTTTCAGTTTTGTGAGATGCTACTACATTCACCAGTCACACTGCTATAATGGCATCAGCAATCATCCAAATTTGAGGAGTTTGTACTCAAATGCAAAATACAAGAGCTCTGACTGTCTGACTCAAGTGGAGAACTGTCCATGCCTGACAGCAGGTGGAGGATTCACTTTTGAGGTACACACTGCAATATGCACACTTCAAAAAACCAAATACCATGTAATGTGCAGAATCATAAGAACAAAAGGAAAAAAAAAAACCTCAAAAAATATGAGTCAGCACTAGAAATTTCAGGAAGGTAATTTTGGGAGAGATAAACCCACAGAGTCCAACTTTGCTGCAGAATAAATAGGGGTTTACTTTAATTCAATAGAAGAGTAATCTCAACTCACCACAACAGCATTAACATCACCTAATTACTCATCAAATGCAGGAGCAAAGCTTGCTGACCCAGCCAACATCTTCCTTTTTTCTTGGTGCTCAGTGTGTCCCTATCTCTGCAGCACACAGCAAGACACAGAGGTGTCACAGCAGCTGTCACAACAGGGGCCATGGGCTCGTGTTTGCAAAACACATCCCAACCTGATTGCACACTTCAGCAGCTATCATTTCTCAAAATGCAATAGAAATTAATTTCTAAACAATGAGGGCAATTAAAAGGTCTGCATACTATAAAGTAAGAATACCTGCTGACACACCAGCTATGCCAATAAAGCTGTAAACCAAGCTGGAACTCAGGGATATTAAAAGGAAGACATCAAACTTCCATGCTCTGATTATGGGTCTGTTAATACAGCTAATGAAACAGTTACTGGTTTAATACAGTATTAACTTCAGCACAGCTTGTGGTACAGTAAGTTACATGCAGCAACTACATTTTGTCCTCTAATTAAAAGACTTCATGTGATGTAAAAAAGAAAGCCTTCATTATATTTGTGGTAAAACATCATTGCTAAAAGGTTCCAAACAATCAATGCAATCAGCACTTCTGGAGCTTATTGCAGGCCTTGTTTTCACCACTCAATATGAGCGGCTTCAACCTCCAGCCATGCTTGAAATCTGAGCAAAAAAATAATGGTCATCGAAAAAGTGTTCTGATGACTCACAGGACCAACCTCACTGCCTGTGAAGCAGCAATCTTCTGAGAGCAAGGTCGAGTAAATAGGGGCTGCTCAAAATACTTCAGGAAGGCCATGATGATGCCTCAACAGAAATGGCATGAGAAGCCTTCCCATAAGCTAACTTTAAGCCAAACTAGACATTTGCCCTTTTATACCTCAGCGGCCAAAATCAGAGAGCAGAAGAAAGAAGTGTGGTCAGAAGAGAGCTGGGACACAGCTCCTGATTGAACACGAGGAGAATGAGCTTCTTTTTTGTGACAAAGTCCTTATGCCCTAAATACATGTATAAAGTAAAACTCCTACTCCAAATCATCAGTGCCTGGCTACTCTAATTCCTCTGGCAGGTATAATAAATACAGGAGCCTGTATTTAAATACAGAGCACACAGCCATCTCCACAAAGGTGATGGATTTTCCCTTCCTTGAAAAACCTCCCCAAACTCCTGAGTGCTCATGCTGAACATCTTTTGGTTCTGACAAATTTCCTCAGTAGCTGCCTGCAGAAACTTCCCACTGTAAAACGACAGAAATAAAGGCAGGATGACAAAGTGCCTTTCCCTACCCCAACAGCTGGCTTTAGCTAATTTTCAGTTATTGAACAAGCTCGCGCAGGTGTGGAGTGTTTGTGGGAAGCTTGGTGGCACGCAGATAAATGAGAACAGCAGCTTCCTGCAGCTCTCAATCAGGCAGAGGAGCGTCTGTGCCGGCTGCCACCGCGGCCGGCACAACAGAAGCCACAGGGCGTCATCAGAATTCAGGCGCACGTCGCATCTCCCAGCCATAACCGCTTTATTAAGCGCTTTTCAAGATATCTAAGCTGCTGCTCTAGCAGCCCACAGTCTGGATTGTCCCTGGCCACACATTTAAGCTTTAAATCAGAAGAAACTGTATGTCAGGTGCAAGTTATAATTTGGGCGGAAATAACCGTGTTTAGTCTTTTTCTTGGAGAATTGAATAAGCAAATTGAGGTGGTTTTGCTGAGCTCAAGCAGTCTCCTGGTACAGTCTGTCACATGTGACCCACGGACGATGCCACCACAGCCCAACTCTTACTTTTCAGTGGAGTTAACGAACAAGTTGACAATGATATTACAAAAGAGGAAGGAAATTCCGTGGTCAAAAGTGTCAAGCAAGGTATAAGATTGTTAAAGATTTTTCCCTTTGGTAAAAAATGCCCACCTATAACCCTTGTGGACACTTTATTATTTCTGACACTTCTACTTCTTGCCAGCAAAATCTGTAGCAGGGTAGTGAAGCTGCCCAGTTGGCTGAAAAGTTCCTGGTGCAACACTGCCTACTCAGAACTGCCAGAACACAAAGAAAATAAAACTTTAATTATTTATTTTACAGAGTATGTCTAGATTAGACAACGAACATGAGCTCTGAAATAAGTTCCTTTTATCTTCAGTATTTACAGGCCCCAGCTGTGTGTGAATTAACTGAAGTTCTCTTCCCAAGACCCACCTTGACCTCAGATATGCTGGTAACCTAGGCAGGAGGAGAGCTGAATGCATTTGGCTATTATTTGTAATTAAACTTCCCTTATTTCCATCATCCTTTCTTCTCAATAGGATATAGACAAATCCATTTTTCTCTGCTTGTTGCTTTCTAAGTCTGAATAGGTATTTCATAAAAAAAATATCACACAAACTGGTGTTGTTATTGGGGTAGGGGTGAGACAGCAGCAGGTTCTTACCTGGTTTTTATAATTCCAAAAACCCCAGACAAAACCAATCTGAAACAGAGCTATGTCCCCCCCATTTGCAGGCACAAACACTTCAATTGCCCAGCCTCACATACCTGGACATTTTGCACAAACGCAATTAAATGCTCCAGCACTCTTCATTATCTTCCCACTTGTCAATACAAGGACATACAAAAAACTCTGCACACAAAAACCTCTGCCTTTTAAGCAAGCTTTTTAACTACTGCCATTACTTCAGTGGCAGTGCTGTGTTTTGTGACCTAACAGCACAATGCTACAATAAATGGCAATGATGAGCCACACTCTACATTTCCATGTTCTGAGGTTTTAAGGTTGAGTTTCAATTGGAATCTTACCGGTTTCCCCCCTGTCCTCAACAGGGAAAGACCCCTTTGGGGATTTCTCATATCTGAGATTTTTCCAAGAGGCTCATAACATCAAAATTACAAAATCTCAAATCCAAAATTTAGTTTAGACTGTGGCATGCCAGCATTTTTTCCCTTCCTTACCAGAACTTGTTCACAAACACCAAGTGAGATCTGACTTGAGGTCTCTGATATTTCCCCCTCTGCCTTGTGTTTGTTAAAAGACAGATCTCTTCTGACAGGATTTCTTTGGTTTTGCATTTCTTCTATTTTTTTTTTCTGAATTATTAAGTAAAATCTCTGCTATGGGCCCCACTGTATGCTTCATTCAAACAAAATCATTTGCACAATGCACGAAAGCTCCTTTTTCAGAAATGGGAAACATAAACTGAAAAGGAACTAGGTCTGTACAATGAGATTATTAAGGAAACATTTGTCTTTAAAGCACCTGAATCCCCAGTTTGCTGCTGTACTGTAACACAAGGCTCATTGCTTTCCCTCTGCCTACCACACAATAGGCTGTGTGAGTACCACGGGGACTAAAGTAAATTCTTTGTTATGTCTGCACAAAGTAGTAAATGAAGTATGCAGCTCAAACCTCTCCTGCAGCGGCCAGATCCTCAGTGCTTTTCCTTTTGGAGTGGGAGATTTAATGCTATTTTCTTTTCCATATGCTTCATCTTTCTGTTTTAGCATAAAAAGGAAAGGGAAAATCTAAAGGCTTCGTTTCGCACTAACTGCTCCCTTCAGATTCTGAGACGTCTTGATGAAAGCTCAGTTGTGATGGAGCAAAATCAAAAGAGGGAGAAATTTCACCCCATGAGATGATACTTAGAAGGCGGGGAAAAAGACCTTGGAAAAAAAAGTTCTTTATTGAGTAATTAGCCATAATCTTAGATAAGACAACAGATCAAACAAGTTCTCTTAAAAGAGTTGCTGTGGGAAGGAGAGAGAGGCTTTCGGCAAGGGCTTACAAATAATGCTAAAAAATTAAAAAGCAGAAACACTGGCAAACTTTTCCACCAAAATTAAAGTTAATCATGCAGTTGTGTCTGCTCCATTTCAAAATGCAAAATGGGTCTGGGAAAACTCCAGAGGAAAATAAGCTCTTCCCCTCCCTCCCCAAAACACCAAGCCCAAGGAGGGCTCTGCTATACCAGGATTCCCAGCACTTACTGGGGACCTGCACGTCCAAGCTGGACCCCACATGCTGCTCCTGGACTTTAACTTCACAGAACTGTTCTTTGACCTCTCCCTCTGCTGACTTTTCCCACCAGGTTAGAACAAGTAAGATTTCAAACCCTAAATTGTTAAGAATTCTACATTTTCCCCATCACTGCAGGACTACTAATCTAGAAGGAATCAAGTTACTAATTTTTATACCTCTGATTTCCACTGCCCTAACACCTGAGCCCACCTTACGAGTCAAATTTCCACAAATGCCTGTCTATGAACTACCAGGATGCTCTCATGGACATCTAGCAACCCTAAACAAACTCTGGAAAAGCAGCAGGATGAACTGTGCATAAACCTATTGGCCTGAATAAAACATAAAGGGGAGAAAAAAAAATTTAAAAAAAAATTAAAGAAATCACACCCTAAACTTGGCATCCTCTTTTTATCCATATCCCTCCTTGCATGCATCCCTACTACATCTGAGTAATTCCCCAGTCCCAGAATAGTCACGCTCGATTCATGAGCTAACACTTACCGACTTGCCAGATGCTTTACCTCAGATGACAAGTTTTGTTTTATATAGGCAATGAAGACTTAAATCAAAACCCAACTATAAATATTTTGATGAGACATTTTTTGTCACATTGTGAAAACCTAATTAAAGGGCTCATTACATGTGTGCGTGAGCACTGTCTAAATAAAGCTGGTGTTTGCCCTGGCCTTGTCATAAACCCAAGCTAGAGCAGCCACCTCTATTCCCAAACCCACACAGGGCTCCTTATCCTCTCCAACGGCTGGGCTGGAGTGTCCCTGATGGGTCTGGAATGGTTTTCCTTGACAATGAGTTTGCTCAGCCCACTGGATTAGGGGCAGCACATTCTCCAGTCAGTGGTGAAACAAATACAGGCTCCACACACAGTGCAAGGGATGAGCATACAGTGAGGAATTCAGCAAAATCACCTCTCTCACAAAAAAATTAACTGGGCTTTTGAGCCAGATTACTGGCAGATTGTTCTAACTCGTTGCAGTCTTTTTTATGGCATAATTTTGTGATATTCTCAAACATCCAGAACCATTTCAGATAAAAGAAATAAGCACATGCTCTCATTTCAATGGCAGTGGGTTTCTTCCTAAACTAAATGTTTCTAAAAAGGCACTTTGCCAGCCATGAAAACAAACATTACAGCTGTAATTTGTTTCCTCCCTTTTTTTAATAACATATTTTTAAATCCTAAATTCAGAACTACTATAAGGAAAACTATTATGTTTGAGTTTAAGCCCATGACTGACCTCTTTTATAAAGGTTCTGCCCTTTTCACACAGGGTGCTATTAAGTCTCCAGAGGCAGTTTGGAGCTTATGGCCAGGAGTCACAGCCTGACCTTCTGGGCATCTGTTCAGAGCCACTCCCCAGAGTGAGAGCCCCGAGGTCCCTTCTCTTGCCCCGTGATACTGAGCAAGCCATGACCCAGGCCATGGAGCCACCCATGCTCTCAAGTAGCAAACCAGGAAAGATGAATTTTGGAAATTTTTCTTTCAGATAGATCTTAATATGTATTTTATATTCTGTAGATCTACATTACTAGTTTCAGCTGTTATTAAAATGTTTCCATCTCTGGAAGATTTTCATCAATACTGTTTAGAGCAAATTAATTACCTTAATGTTAAAAATAGGAAATACGATGCAAGTTATGAAACAAGAGCTCTTTGATCTGTGTGATAAAATGGAATCAGGAATCCTAGGTCTGCTGCCTTAGACTAACTCCTGGAACACTGAAAAAGGATGAGCCAGGCCATGGTTAATGGGACCAAAGCAGCCTTTAGGTCCTTCATTAACAACAGGATGAAAGACAGGACTGTGCCAGTGACTGGGTGTATAAAACCCAAAAACAGCAACACATATCCACACAGAATTTGTAGAAAAACAGGCTTCACTCTATGGAAATATATATTCACATTTTTGAAAGGCTAAATCTCACAAGTTTTACTGAAGGAGGCGAGGTGAGGCAGGACCTGGGAGCTGCCACTTGCCATGTCTCATAGCTTTTAACTGACCACACCCAACCTGAAGTTTAGATTTTCTAAGCTAAAAAATTCACAGCAAAAAGGATTTGGCCAGTTGGAGGCACAGATATTCTGTGGTGCATCAGAGTATCTTGCACATACAAGAACAGGCACAGAGCAGGTTTCTGTTCTGACTTCCATACCTGGGAATATCAGGGTTTGTTTTGGGCTTTGGTTGTTTTGTGCTCTTAGCATCCAAGCTGTGCACTTCTTCCAAGTGATGCACTAATAACATTATTGCTCTTTAATGGCATTATTTTTATTATTATATAATTATGCCAGAAGCCTCACAGCCATGGAAAATATATGTCCACTGGCATTAAATTGCTTTATCATCATAACTATAATCACAAATGAGGACCTTCCAGAACTAAGAGCCAAGAGAAGCTTTTACTCACTCAGTTCTACCTGTCACCATAATAAACACTCCCTGGAAATCTCCCCTGTGCTGTATTTTAAAGGATTATGTATCCAAGAGTCTTATTTATGTATTTTGAGTGGGTGGTTGCTTTTGTACAAAACTGTTTCCATTTCTCAGGATGAAGTGTGCCGTGCAGAGGGACAAACAAATGAAAAATGGATTCTCCCACACAGCTGCTCATGGCACATGCCTGGAGGGAAGCTGGGATACTCCAGGTGCCAGAGGAATGGTGTTACCTGTGCTACAGGTCTTTGTGCACCTCCCCAGCATAGAGGAGCTTGCCCCTGGAACACTGCTCCCATCCCATATACCAGGGGGAAAAGTCTGTGCAAGTCAGTGGAAGAGTTAGGGGATATTCCTATCTCAGCAGAAATACTGCATGCAGAAAAAACACAACCAACTGCAATACTTCTTCCCATAGTTAAAACAAAGCCCCTAAAAGAAAAACAAAACCAAAAAACCCTTCACACTAATGCCCTGAAAGATTCAGAATTACCTTTAAATTGTACATGGCTTGCCTGAATAGTAGCAAACCTGCTTCCATTCAAATCTATAATGTTAAAGAGTTCAGTTCTTGGGGTTAGATCCTATTTTATGAAGCTTTCGAGTATCAACTTTTCCTAATGATAAAACTGGGAGAACTCTTTTCAAGGCTATTTGAAGGTAAAAATTACGTTGCATGAAAGCAACAATTAATTAGCACTCAGCAAGGTTCCCTCTACTCTATGCTGTGAAGTAAAAGCAGGTCACTTCTGCAGCCCGTCACACCTGTTAGAGGTCACAGATCACCATCCAAACACAGTATCTTATTTGCTGTTTCAGCACCTCAAGGTTAAAGCCTATTTTCCCTCCAAATGCAACAACAATAAAATATTTTTTTAGCATAACTGTATCAAACCATGGAATCTGAGATGCTTCTGTTTGAGAGTTGAAAAAATGCAATCACTGCTCACATTTTCAAAAACTAAGTATTTGTGCTGATTTATGCTCTGAACCCCAAGACAGCTTTTGTTCTCTTCATATCCTTTTTCCTAGAAGGACACATTTAACAGGAGGGACACCACATCCACCTTTCTTTAAGCTCTTGCTTAAGGACGAATTCTTCCATGTATTTCCTGACTGAGACAGGGAGCAATCTCCATTCGATTAGTTAGGATGGCTGGCTGGCAGCTTTAAGTCATTTGTATATCAGTACTGATGCTGCTCCACATTTAGTGTAAATGCAATTATCATTAGGGCACTCAGAGTATCAACTGAGAGTACTTGGAGGAATGTCAGTGCCTAAGCAGAAATAAATGCATGCACATGCACACAGGTGGACTCAATAAATTCTTGGGCTCTGTTCCCCTTCTTTGCCCATCAAATTTCTCCTCTAGGATCTCTGCTCTCATTTTCTCACACTTCTTACAGTAAATGCTACTTGAGAAAAGCAATCCATGTAAGACAAGCTTTAAAATATCACCCCCCACCCCCCTGGAGTTGTGATAGTTCTCATGAAGTTAAAAGGATGCTCTGCTGGAATGTCGAGCAAGGCTCATCCCATTCCAAGAACCTGGGCTTCATATCTGGGAAGGAACTCAGTCTGGGTCACACTGCACTCCCAGGGTGTAACCACACTGAGTAAGACTTGCAAGGCTGGTGGATAAAAGGCCGGGAAAGGAGAATTTTAACTCTTTGGATGCTGACCCTGGGGGAAGATACAACAACCAGGCTGCTCCAGACAAAGCTCCAGCTCGGGCAAGAGCAAAGTGAAGATCTGTTGGGGGTTAGGTGTCCTTTTTTTGTGTTTTTTCTCAGCTAGTGGAATTTTTCCCATTTAGCTGAGAGAAAGCCTTGATGGTTGGTACATCTTCAATGCTTAAAAAAGACAAAGAGTCAGCTGGGCCTGGGGGGCAGCTGGGGGAGGGGAGTGGGGCTTTTTTGGGTCCTTC